>CM056590.1:605000-940000 GCA_029721435.1 Gymnothorax reevesii | reverse complement strand
TTTACACAATTAGGTTATGTTAAAGGATGACTCGTTTTTTCGGAAGGATTGAATGGTAAGACCATAAAGTTATTTTCTAGTGTTTCCTGAGAAGCCAAATTAGCCTACTTTTCAGAAAGGGACCACCGCATTTTCAAATGAATTACATGGAGCTGTAATAGAAGCTCCATTTCAAGTAGTTATAAAATCATAAGGCTGTATCACACCCCTCTGCCTGAGTAAAGCCTATTTAAAATTATGTTTTTATGGTGCAGAAAGTAAGCACAATAATCAACCAAGATTAACAGCCGACAGCAATGTATGAACAGGCAGCAATTTATTAACATTAATTTCCAATCCTGCCGATTTTTAATGTTCTCCAGCTAGGCTAGATAAAAATAATCTGTTCAGAGCATTCATATTTTTGAAAATAAGATAACCCAATATCGAGCTGCCTATTGCTAGAATACCGGCTTCAAACATTTTGAACAATCACATTCATTACCATTTATTAATGAAAATGGCAGGCAAGATAAACAGTTTCGCCAACAGTTATGCTGAGGGTAAGGCAGGCATTTATCATCTTGTCCGAGAATGGACTGCTCAGTCAGTGGTCCCGAAAATTTCACTGTCTCGAGAAACTTCGCACCAGTTTTCCGAACCAGCCCCCTAGTGGAGCAGGACAGTTACTGCAGTGGTCTGTGTTCCAAAGACCAGTGGTCCGGACCAGCCCCCTAGTGGAGCAGGACAGGTACTGCAGTGGTCCGGGCTCCAAAGACCAGTGGTCCGAACCACCCCCCTAGTGAAGCAGGACAGTAATTACACTGGTCCGTGTTACAGGACAGTACAGTACACAAAATGTTACAGCCCCTGCTGCCGCATGTTGTACTTATATACACACTAATGATGAGGCAGGGGGGGAGGGGGGTGATTGATCAAGTCTTACAACGTCTGAAACATATATCTGATGCACAACAACGAGACCACGCACCAGCATCAGCGGACTGCTGGTGGGACTGGCTCCTGTCCGGGGGATGGAAGGCAGGCATTACATCTGTGATAAGTCTCATAGCCGGGGGATTTACAGTACTGCTCTTCTGTAGTTGCTGTGGGATTCCCATAATTAAAGGTTTAATATCAAAAATGTTAAATGCTAACCCGCAATATCAGCTGTTTTTGTTGCAGGAGACCAGAGAGCTGGAAGAAACGTACAGTGATGTAATTAAAATAGGGGAGTTATTCTCAAAATAATGACAAGATGAAGCATTTTTCCCGTGAATGACGCACATGCTGAAAATCGAGAGAAGTGGCATGACGGCGGATAAACAATTATAAACGGGGGGAAATGCGGAATCATCTTTTGATTCATTTATTATACTATTATTTAATCATTATTGATCCATTTGATGTCATTAATTGTTTATCCTTGTTTACCAATCAATTAATATTGATTCATCCAATTTATCCTTGTTTTCCTTGAAATTTGCTCTAGCTCTAGTTTTCTCTCAGGCCACAGTACTCATTCCTGCATGTTTCTAATTAGTCTGGGCCTGCATAACTGTGAATTCCAGTGCGTCATGGCATATAGCTTATCTGGGACCAAGCAGACCTCAGGACCATAAACAAGAGCAGGGTGTCTCTTTTAGTCTTTGTTTTGCCAGGAGGTGGATTACACGGGGGAGCCTGGGTGAGATAGGCCTAGGAGATGATAAGAAAACCACCTGCCTATTACGCATACCACAGAGTGGCCCGACGTGGGGTACTGAGGCTACGTGAGCAACGCACGTCTGCGAGAGCATTCCAACAGATGCCATGATGCATAAATCAGTTCAGGGAGGGGGGGATGTCAAGATGGACTGCTATTAATACATCTCCAAGAAAGAATTTCTTTGTCTTTGTTCTTGCCTGTAACGAAGACCCTTCTTGCAAGCAGTAAAGGATCCTATTTCTCATCCCGTCTCAGTCTGTTTGTTTTTTCAGGAATACTACTAAAAATTCCCACAACACTTACGGAGGAGATTAAGGATGTGCTGGCAACTTTAGAACCCTGTTCGACTTTAGACTCTTTAGTTCGTACTGCAGTACGAATTGAAAACCGCTTAGGCGAACGCAACAGGGATAAGCTAAATAGATCACCGCTGGCTGACAATGGGGTTAAAATTGCTAGTGGCGAATGTGCATCTCCTATTCCACCCATTAAAGATTCTACTTCGGTTGAGCCCATGCAAGTTGACGGTTCATTTGACCGTTAGCCTAAGAGACCCATTGGCAGAGGAGTAATCTGCTTTAATTGTAATAAGCCGGGTCATATCCGTCCACATTGTCCTAAGCTTCGGGGAAACAGAAAGACCTCTCTAGCGATTCAGGGGGCGCTAGAAGGGCAGACCCAGTTTCCCTTTCGAACATTAATGCCCGTGGTACTTACTGTGGGGCGCAAGAGATTGAAGCGTAATTGAAGATTACTATTGAAGCGTTCGTAGACTCGGGCGGAGTTGATTGTTTCACGGGTAGTAAATGGGCTAGAAAGCACTCCGTTCCCACAGTTACGCTTTCACCATCACGCTCTGTTAGAACTTTGGACGGTCGCCCGCTTGGAACGGGAGTTATAACCGAAGTTTTGGTACCACTAAAAATGTTCATTTCCTTTGGTGGCCACTTTGAGGCTGTTCGATTTTTTTATTATCAGGTCCCCTACTTTTCCAGTAGTTTTGGGGCATTCATGGTTGAGGGAACATGAACCTTGTATCAGTTTGGGGAACAGGTTAATCCTATCGTTCACTGGGGTCCCAAGTGCAACTCTCATTGTAGAACTTATGAGAATGGTTCTTTCGGACGTCAAGCTATGGGGCAGGCTGACGTCTAGAACGAGTGTGAGGAAGTTATCGCTCTGTACCCTCCTAGACGGGAAAAAGGGGCAGGGGAGGGGTTAGAATGGGATCCTCAATTTGACTGGCGAGAGCCAGAGGACGATTACTTTTTGGAGGACTTTAGCGATTCGGAATCAGTCACGGATTCATTAGATTCTAAGCAGGGTAAAGTATTTGGGGCCACCCTGAACTTTAACTTGCTTCCTAATGTTCCCAGGGATTACGCCGATCTTGCTCAGGTGTTCAGTAAACAACGAGCCGCTTCATTACCCCCGCATCGTCCGTACGACTGTGAAATTAATCTTTATCCTGGGAAAACTCCGCCTAGGGGTTCGCCATATTCACTGTCAGGACCTGAACGTAAGGCTATGTGAGAGTATATTCTGGTGGCTCTCGCCAATGGTTTTATTCGGCCGTCCACGTCCCCTGCCGGAGCGGGATTCTTTTTCGTAGAGAAAAAGGATGGCAGTCTGAGACCCTGTATTGATCACAGGGGTTTGAATAAAATCACCATTAAAAACCAATACCCCCTTCGGTTAATGAATTCCGTGTTTGCAAGTCTGCTGGAGGCGTCATTTTTTATGAAGCTAGATCTTCGTAATGCTTATAATTTGATTCGCATTCGGGAGGGGGACGAATGGAAAATGGCTTTTCACACGCATGACGGGGACTACGAATATCGGCTCTTGCCGTTCGGTCTGGTTATCGCCCCCTCGGTGTTTCAGGTATTCGTCAATGACGTGCTTCGAGAGATGTTGGAGAAATACATCTTCGTTTATCTTGACGACATTCCAGTAAGGCGTGTACTGGAAGCCCAGCTGAATGCTAAACTTTTTGTTAAAGGCAAAAAATGTGTTTTCCACGCCCAGACTCTCTCTCTTAGGCTTTATTGTTTCTAAGGGGTCGGTGTCGATGGACTTGGACAAGGTGGCTGCGTTCAGGAATGGGCCTGCGCCTCAGAGTGTTCGAGAGGTCCAACGCTTTCTGGGCTTTGCAAATTTTTACAGGAGGTTTATCCGTAATTTTTGCGCGGTTGCTGCCCCCATTATTGCGCTCACTAAAAATAATACCTCCTCAGCGTTTTTTGGGTCCCCGGCAGCCGATGCTGCTTTTCAGGAATTAAAAGAATGTTCTAGCTCAGAGCCTAATTTGGTTTTGCCGGACCCCTCCCTCCCATTTGTCGTGGAGGTAGATGCTTCGGAGGTGGGTGTGGGTGTTATTCTGTCCCAGCGCCCTCGTTGGGATAATAAGCTTCAGCCATGTGTGTACTTCTCCCGGTCATTGTCCACCGCCGAAAGCAATTATAGTATTGGTGACCGGGAGTTATTAGCGGTCAAGCTGGCGCTCGAGGAGTGGCGCCACTGGTTGGAGGGAGCTGAGCACCCCTTTGTGTTTTGGACCGACCATAAAAACCTCCAATATATTCAGCAGACCAAACAGCGTAATTCCCGGCAGGCGCGATGGTCATTGTTTTTTAACCACTTTGATTTTACGCTCACATTCTGCCTGGGCTCTAAAAACATTGAGCCTGACGCCTTGTCACATATGTACGATCGCACGGATAGCGATCCTACCCCAGAGCCTGTTATTCATTCTGCCCAGATTTGAAGCCCGGATGGGTTACCAACCCCCACTATTTCCAGAGACTGAGAACGATTCTAAAATTCCCTCAGTCAACCAGTTCATTCGGCGATGTCGGTCGGTTTGGACTAAGGTCCATTCTTTGCTGTTGCGTTCGGGGCGTAAAAAAAAATCCCTTGCTGATAGAAGGTGTCGTTTGGCCCTGTCTTATCGGGTTGGGCAGAGAGTTTGACCGTCTATCCGAGACCTCCCTTTGAAGGTAGAATCCCGAAAACTGGCGCCCCGCTATATCGACCCGCTCAAAATAGAGCAGAAGATCAATCCAGTCACGGTCCAGCTGAAGCTTCCGAGATCTTTACGCATACATCCGTCATTCCACGTCTCTCGGATTAAGCCGATAAGCACCAGTGTCCTGGCACCTGCCGACACACCGCCGCCGTCATGAACGGTGGAGGGGGGGCCAGTTCGTGGCGCATTCTGGCCGAGAGGCGTGTAGGTTGTGGGGTCCAGTTCCTCGAAGACTGGGAGGGATATAGTCCCGAGGAGCGGTGCTGGGTCCCTTCACGTGATATTCTGGACTAATTTCACGAATTTCAGAGTTTCGTGCACGGGGTTCCTTGGGGACTTCTAGAGCTGTCCCTTAGAGAGGGGGGGTCCTGTCATGGTTTTGGAGCTTTGTGAGCTCCTTTTATTACTCTTGTCCGGGACAATATCGCTTTGGTAGCATTTACTTTATTGATTTACTTGATTAGAATAAAATGATAATGGTGACACAAATAATGGTGAGATTCTGTTCAGAAATTTTGAGAGGTTTCAGGCTCCAACTGAATAATTTCAGGAGGGATAAAAGTAAAACTTTCTTTGGTACAAAAGAGACCTTTCATTTAAACAGTGTTCCATCTTCATTTACTCTGACTCAGTGACATATACACTTACTTTTACAACATGACAAAAATCCCCAAGGTGTTACCTTTATTAAGATGCTAAGATTATTCATATGAACCAAGTACTTGCGGGAATATACTCATTTCATTTTGGGCATGACATTTTCGAACCAGAGGCTCAGGGCTTAAGGGCTCATGCTGCCAGAAGGTTCTCTGATTAGGGGTTGTAGAATGCAAGTTTATACATTCTGGCAGTGGTATGAAAGGGCTAAAGATATCTCATTGGAAACAATCATTCTGTTCGGGTGAACTGCAAAGGTGTTTGCAGCTGTTGTCATGTCCCAGGCATCTACTAGTGCCACCTTCAGGTCCCTGAACACCTTTCTTTGAGCCAAATTTTGCAAATAGCCAAACCAGTCACTCAGTTGGATCATCGCCCCGGTTAACTCTCTGGTGTTTTCCAGCTTGATAATGACAAGGGTCTGGGGGTTGCGTTCCTGGAACCTCAGGATGGCCTTACGGATGTTGATCAGCCTCTGGATGAAAATCTCCCATGGGAAGGGCCTGAAGTGCTGCCCCAATCCAATGACCACTGCAGCACTATTACTGACTTTGTCAAGTTCTCTGGGAAGATACTCGCATGTTGCTAAGGTTATGAGACGGGAAGCTATAAAAGGATGGCTGTGCATCTTATAGTGGATGCTGATGTTCCCTTCCGAGGTCTGAGTCAGAGTTAAATTAGGCGATTCTTTCTGTTTCACAGATTTCAGACCTGAAATGATAAAGTAGTGAGAATTACTCAGTCAGTACAGAAACTCAGGTGTCCTTTTCAGTGCAGTTCCACACTCATTCATTCATGTTTACCAGTCATCTTACAAACTTAATTTTCAATCAGACAATGATTTGTTTTTGTTATCTCTCAGGGAGATTATTTTGTACTGCTCTGGTTGACCATGAATGATGCCATCTTTGACAGTGTTTATGCGTGGCTTACCTCAACGGAGGATGTGAAGGCCAGTTTTAGTGTCAATGAATCGAAGTTTTAGTGTTTAAAGAATTCCATGTTTATTGCATTTTTGTCATGTCAGGTCTATTGGCTCTTTGATCTACTTGAATAACCATGTCAGTAAACTGCTGTTTAACTGTTGTTGCACAGTTGTCTCACCTTTAAAATAATCTTTGAGGAACTCTTTCCACTGGCGAACTGTAGAGTCTCCCAAAATATTCAGTGTTTTGCCCATTAGACATTTTTTAATGGCTTCTGCACTCAAGACGTTGCCATTCTGGCAGGTGGTAGAGACCCATTTGCCTTGATAGAAGAAGCCACTAGGTGAAGGGGACATCATTCCAAATCCAACCACGCACTTTTCTGTTGGTTTAATAGTTTTGTTTCCTGTGGAATTAAAACAATACAGAAGGAACCAGTGAAGAAAAATTTGCAAAAGATTTGTTGTTGGTTAATGAAATAAAGGAAGTCAATGTAAATGATAATGAATCTTAATTCATAGGAAGAAAATGACATTAGTGGCATCTGAGGTTCAATAACAGCAGGGCGTCTGAGGGAATAGAAGATGGTTTGACCGTTTACAGACAGCATGACTATGGCTTGTGGCTTCAGGGATAAAACTGTTCTGTGCGATTTAGAAGTTGACACAGGACATTTTATTGTTTGTGCTATTGATACTCTGCCTAACCTCCTTCTTTATCTCCTTTTCAGGAGATTTTTTAACTCCTTTACCCTGAGTCCATGGACCACACAAGCTCTGTCCCTCACTGTGCGTCGCTAACTGCTGCAGTCCTGATCTACTTCTACTCCTGATTTACACCCACACCTCGCCTTTCCTGGAGCTACAGGCGCCACTGCTTGAATTCCTCATCAGAGGTCTTACAAGATTCAAATCTAACTTTCCTTACGATTGGCTTGTCAGCAGAAGATTTTTTCACACCACTGGTTTTTTTTTTTTGTCCCTATTCAGTGTTTTTTCCACATTTGCTATTGCCCATTTTAATCTGGAAAGCTTCTTTATGACAAAAAGTGCTATACAAATAAAATTTTATTTGACTGGACACAGATAGCTCTACTAGCCAGCAGGGGCAGCACGGGCAGGCTTGTTCAACCTCACATGTTGGCATGGTCACTTTGGTTAACTGGTTCCAGTTGTACTGTGGGAAAAAAAAGCCATCAGATGGCAGTATTAACCTTTTTTTAAGCCCAGTCTGGAGCTAGGTTTGGGCATGTCCTGGGCATGTCTGAGAGGGGAAGTCACAGAGAATTGAAAAAAAAGTATAAAAGGTGGTAGGGGGCTGCAAAAGAGCATATAAGGAGAAAAATTTTGAGAGTAAAGTAGTAGGAGAAATTGCAAGGAGAAGGATACATTTGGTCAGACTTGTCACTCTTTTCAAGACCTGTGAAGTTTTTTTGCGGATTTTTGCCTGTGTTGGAGAATTTTCATGTCCCAGAACATCACCAAGCAACCCCACCAAATGGACTGTAAATCTTTTTATTTTTATATGTCAATCTTGGTCGAAGTTGTTGGTTAGTTGTCAGTCTTTGTTTAATTAAATCTGTTTAAGTTTTAAAATTTTGTCTGTCAGCCCTTGTTGTCTTATATGTCATAACAAATTGGGGCCATAACACAGTCAATTTCCGCCTTGCTTGTGTAATGGTGATGTCACTCATGAGCAAATACCAGTAGGGTTTTTTTTTCGCTTTGTCTGAATTGGATTTGCATTCCGGAGCTACAAAACCCAAAACCAGTGAAGTTGGCACGTTGTGTAAATCGTAGATAAAAGCAGAATACAATGATTTGCAAATCCTTTTCAACTTATTTTCAATTAAATACACTACAAAGTCAAGATGTTTAATGTTCAAACTGAGAAACTTTTTTATTTTTTTTGCAAATAATCATTAACTTAGAATTTAAAGGCAGCAACACATTGCAAAAAAGTTGGCACAGGGGCCTTTTTACCTCTGTGTTACATCGCCTTTCCTTTTAACGACGCTCAGTCAACATTTGGGAACTGAGGAGACGTCCTTTTGAAGCTTTTCAGGTGGAACTCTTTCCCATTCTTGCTGGATGTACAGCTTAAGTTGTTCAACAGTCTGGGGTCTCCATTGTCGTATTTTACGCTTCATAATGGGCCACACATTTTCAATGGGAGATAGGTCTGGACTACAGGCAGGCCAGTCTAGTACCCGCACTCTTTTACTACGGAGCCATGCTGTTGTAACACGTGCAGAATGTGGCTTGGCATTGTCTTGCTGAAATAAGCAGGGGCGTCCATGAAAAAGACGTTGCTTGGATGGCAACATATGTTGCTCCAAAACCTGTATGTACCTTTCAGCATTAATGGTGCCTTCGCATATGTGTAAGTTGCCCATGCCTTGGGCACTAATACACCCCCATACCATCACAGATGCTGGCTTTTGAACTTTGCACCTATAACAGTCTGGATGGTTCTTTTCCTCTTTGGTCCGGAGGACACGACGTCCACAGTTTCCAAAAACAACTTGATATGTGGACTCGTCAGACCACAGAACACTTTTCCACTTTGCATCAGTCCATCTTAGATGAGCTAGGGCCCAGCGAAGCCGGCGGCGTTTCTGGGTGCTGTTGATAAATGGCTTTCACTTTGCATTATAGAGTTTTAACTTGCACTTGCAGATGTAGCAACGAACTGTAGTTACTAACAGTGGTTTTCTGAAGTGTTCCTGAGCCCATGTGGTGATGTCCTTTACACACTGATGTCGGTTTTTGATGCAGTACCGCCTGAGGGATCGAAGGTCACGGGCATTCAATGTTGGTTTTCGGCCTTGTCGCTTACGTGCAGTGATTTCTCCAGATTCTCTGAACCTTTTGACGATATTACGGACCGTAGATGATGAAATCCCTACATTTCTTGCAATAGCTCCTTGAGGAATGTTGTTTTTAAACTGTTTGACAATCAGCTCACGCATTTGTTCACTAAGTGGTGACCCTCGCCCAATCCTTGTTTGTGAATGACGGAGCAGTTCAGGGAAGCTGCTTTTATACTGAATCATGGCACCCACCTGTTCCCAATTAGACTGTTAACCTGTGGGATGATCCAAATAAGTGTTTGATGAGCATTCCTCAACTCTCTCAGTCTTTTTTTTCACTTGTGCCAGCTTTTTTGAAACATGTTGCAGGCATCAAATTCCAAATGAGCTAATATTTGCTAAAAATTACAAAGTTTACCTGTTCAAACATTAAGTAACTTGT
Organism: Gymnothorax reevesii; assembly: GCA_029721435.1. NCBI lineage: Eukaryota > Metazoa > Chordata > Actinopteri > Anguilliformes > Muraenidae > Gymnothorax > Gymnothorax reevesii. Next base: position 930,448 of record CM056590.1, on the reverse strand, counting down.
CTTTGCAGTGTATTCAATTGAATATAGGTTGAAAAGGATTTGCAAATTATTGTATTCTGAATTTATTTACGATTTACACAACTTGCCAACTTCACTGGTTTTGTACACAGTGACATCCCATCCTTACACTTATAATGTAACCAGTATCTGTTTAAATTCTACCTGAAATAGTTAAGAAAACACATGCCTCAACATCAGTAATATTAATGTATAACCCACCAACTGGAAGAGTGTTTGCCATCAGATTGCCCACAATGCAATGCAAATTTGATGAGGAGGACCCCTGGTGGAATGTAATAACAGGATCTTACGTTGTTCTATTGAAATGATTTATATTCAAGGTAGTTAGATTGTGAAAAGTAATTTGTCATACCCTGTGTTCAAAACTGACAAATGAATGGCTTAACAGGTCTAGTGAGCTTGAAGGAATACTCAGGCCATTTTGCATTTTTAGCCTCATTTATTACTGGTTTACCATGAAATAGAATGAAGACTTGACATAAGTTCTGATAGGCCATGGAGTCAAGCCTGGTAACAGAGGAGCAGCTTCTACCTGAGTGCAGGCGACTGTCATCTGACCGAGCTGCCTGATTGCTTGGCTGGTAATATGCTACTCTACTTAAGCTCGCCTTGGGAAGCTGCTCCTCAGTGCGCTCGCCCAACAATGCATGTGGAATTCACTATCCCTGCAGACTTCTGTAATAATGTTTATATTGGCTACCACACTTCGGTGGGGTTCATGTTGCTCTGGTGTACGATGTCATGTTTGCTCTAGCCATTCTACTACACTGGGAGTGCACGGTTATGAATGGCAGCATGCGCAATCTTATTTGTCTTAAAATGTGGCTTGTTTCGAAACATTGCCCTATTTGTTTCCGAAAGGAATCTTCTATGCAATTGGTGTCATTTGTCAAACCGTAAATTTTAGAACCGCTAATCCGGATGCGGCACGAATGCTCGTCAATTCCAGTTCTCGCTTGGCAGGGCAAAACTCATTGTTTGCAGCTAAATAATTTCTCTACGGCAACAATTGCGATTTGCTCACCTATTGCCAGGGTTCAAAAGCGGTCTTTTCTGGGTTTCGAAAGCATTTGAATGTGTACTGCATTATCCTCCCAATTCGGCAACGTGTTAATTGAACCTGCAGGTCTTGCAAACAAGTGCATGTGTGTATGGAATTATATTTGTGCCACAATCCTGAGCGAGCAATTGGACATTTTGAGCGCGGAAAAATATATTTCGCAAGATATTAGAGATTTAACATTAAACTTAACCTGTCCTAAACAAGGGCAGTACTGTTATCCAGTCACAGACGAATTTCGTCATTACCTTTCCCCCTTTTCTTTGGTGGTTGGGCATAATGCATCTAATTGGAGACCGAAGCAGCCAATCAGAATCGTGGCACATTTGTAACACTCAGCACAGCTCGAGCGAGCGCGCAGGTGAAGTTGAGCCCCCACAGAGAGGTCAGACTGAGAGAGAGGGAAAGACATGCTTTGAGCGAGCATGCTGCGGTCTGCCAGCGCGCAGAACATGAGTTTGCGAGAGGGTATAGAGTGAAACTGAGGGAAGGGGATTAATATTGCACGTTTATATTGATCATAGCAAACATGCAAAAATATTTGTTGAGCACAGAATAGTTTTGTTCGCCCAATCAGAAGGTTTTGTTTGCTCACAAAATTTCTTTTTTCTCTAAACAAGATTTGTGTGCTTGCGAAATATATTTTTCTGCGCTCAAAATGTCCAATTGCTCGCTCAGGATTGTGGCACAAATATAATTCCATATGTGTGGGGTGCAAACATTTCATGTAATTCACGGCAGTGTTTGCGCTTCAGTGCTGTAATATCGCATTTTGTGAAGTTACCCGAGCTGTTAGTTCTCTTGGTTTTACTCCTGGATAAGTGAAGCTCAGGAAGGAGTTTGTGATGAGACTCGAGCGTCCTGCACCAGTCAGTTTGCTGTTAGCACGACCATGGCCGGTTAGAAATATGTTCTTGACTTTGATTTTCCTTATGTACAGGTTGCTCGCTAGTTTCTTCGCACGGTCAGCGTATAAGAGTTGCAAGCCTAACAAACGCATCATGAACGTTATCTTACCGCGGCGCTGAATCTGCGAATGGCTTCTATCGGAATGCTTATATCGAATCGCATTATACCTATTATTCCCGCTCACATATTCGATGGATGTACTTTGTGCGTTGCTCTATATATTTTGGCATGACATTGATTGTTTGGCACAGGAAATTGTTTGTGTTTAATATTCATAATTAAAATAGCCGTAGCTTAAATGGATTGAAGCATTACCCAGATGATGGTTTGCTTACTGCTGTAAAATGAAAGCACCAAGGTGCTGATGCGTCGGTTCTTACAGCAGTGAGAGTATGTCCCTTGATGAAGCTTTAAAATTCTGTGTGGACATGTCAGAGAGCCCTAGCAGTGCATCTATGCTTGACATAAGTAATGTTTCCAATATTCATGGCGTTACTACACCTTTGTTAGTAATTGTCAACCCCTAGCAGGTGCTGCCATTGGTACCGAGTTCAGTTAAGGCAGTGGTTCTCAAATTCGGTCCTGGCGCCCCCCTGTGTATGCTGGTTTTTGTTCCAGCCACAACTGCAATTATAGGATTTTAAAAAGCTGTTACTCTGTCTTAATTAGCAGCATTCCATGTTTAGAGTAGTTATATACCATCTTAAGTCACATTTGGATGGACATATCCATTCTGCTATGAAGATTAAAAACCCTTGAACACATTGTGCTTAATTTTCAATATTGCTTGGATTTTCAGGTGAAAACATTTTAAAACAGATCAAATTAGACTCTGAGAAAATCAATAAGCTCCAAATTAGGTTTCTGAATACAGGTGTTTTGAGTTTTTCCCAAATAACCTGCCTGAACCAAATAAAATCAACATAAAACACAACAGGTGTGACTCCATTGTTTGCCAAGTAAATTGTCGGTTTTTGCCACCATGTGTCAAGAGTTTCACCAATGAGGAACCTCTTGATTATTTATGTTGATTAAATGTTTGGTTAAATTTTTTCCCTCTGCCGATATTTACAATATATCTTAATGTAGATGTTTGCATAAATGCACCTAATTAAAACTAATCAATAGCTTGTTAAAATCCTAAGATTGCAATTGTGGTTGGAACAAAAACCAGCATACACAGGGGGGCACCAGGACCGAATTTGAGAACCACTGAGTTAAGGTAACAGTTTGAAAATTGCATCGCATACACCGCGTGACGAACCTATGATGATGATGAATGATTGCTGTGCAAGTTATCAGCTTGGGAAGTAAGCCTTCAGTTACTTGACCGTATCAAGCTCACTTCCTCAGATGCGGCTGATCTTGCGCACACTCAGCAATGCCATGGTGCGGCAATATTTTACTGATACCTCACAGGTTTTTTTTTTTTTTAAATTTTACTATGTCAGCCAGCTAGCTTGTGCTTTGATCATCTTGCCCATCATTTAATTCGAAGTGGCTTTGGTTCTATCTGCTCAGAATGTACTATCACCTTTAAGTTACTAGTTAACCAAAGCCATAAAGACCACATGGTCTCTGGCTGTAAAGGCATCCTGTTATTAGAATCTGGTCTTTGGTTTATGCCGGTATCATTCTTTTTTTTTGGGGGGGGGGGGTGGATTTAGCATCTTTCAGATTCATGAATGATCTTCATATTTTGCAATCGTGGTAATTTCTTTTTATATCAACTTTGAGTACACAACAATATTTCATGGTATATTCCTAGCACTGCTTCCACCTCCTGCCTAGTTTGTGTTCCCTCCATGTCTGCGGTGGGGCCCTGAGCTGCTGCTGGTTGCCATCGTTGCCATCTGACCCTCTGCTAAGTGCTGCTCAGTCTCCACCATCGGTACAGTCTGGTCCCAGGAGTATATCCAGCGAAGTACATCTGCTCCTCATGGAAGCTAAGAGACCCATCTCAGTCCTGGTTTGCTGCATGACTTCACCTAGTTCCCTAGCTGTGGCCTCTCCCCTCAACTCCACACTCTTCACTCCTTCCGTGTTGGAGCAGCACAACCGCCGCTTCCGTTGCGTCTGTCTCAACACTGAAGGCCATGAGACGTTGGTCATCTTTGGCATGTAATCGATACCTTCACCCTGGATTCAAGGACATTATGGAGCCGCAAAATTAATGAGAAAATGTTGTAAGATATGTCTAGTGATTAACTGTTGCAATGTTTGCATGCCCTAAACGCTACACACTAATCTCCACTCCTACACACATTTCTGCTCACGCGTCGTCTAGCCTCTTCCAGTCACGTAGCCAGGGTATCAGCGTCACAACACTATTCTACGCCATCTCACTATTCATCACTGCTCTCACCTTCATTAATATATAAAAAGAGCTCATCTTGTTTCATCATACTTGTACCAGCTTGCAGACATGCTAGATCAAGAGAAATTAAGGTGGCTGTCGGGCTATCTCTACACAGTATACCTCATATAGTATATTTCTCTTGTATCGGCATCAATCAAATCAAGCCAGCCGCTCGGCTGTCATGGCACAGAATACACAGCATATAGAATTTCTCTTGTATCGGCATCAACAGAATTGTGGCAGCCGCCAGGCTGTCACGACACATAATACACTTCATATAGTATATTTCTCTTGTATCGGCATCAAGAGAAATCCTGCTAGCCGCTGGGCTGTCACGGCACATAATACACTTCATTTAGTATATTTCTCTTGTATCGGCGTCAAGAATAATCGTGCTAGCCGCCGGGCTGTCACGATACATAATACACTTCATATAGTATATTCCTCTTGTATTGGCATCAAGAGAAATGAGTACCAGCTGCTGGGTGTCACTCTTAGAACATTCGTATAAAATATTTCTCTTGTATCGGCATCAAGAGAGATTGTGGCAGCTGCCGGACTGTCACGACACATCATATTCTCATATAGTATATTTCTCTTGTATCGGCATCAAGGGAAATCGTGGCAACCGCCGGGCTGTCACAACACATTGTACTCACATAGTATATTTCTCTTGTATTGGCTACAAGAGAAATTGTGGCATCCGTCGGGCTGTCACGACACATAGCACACTCACATAGTATATTTCTCTTGTATTGGCTTCAAGAGAAATTGTCAGCCGCCGGTCTGCTACTGTGCATCTACTGCTTCTTAACTTTCTGCATTTCAGTCAGCGAGCAAAATGTTGTAAGATTTATGCATTTAACTATTATGATTTTTGCATGTCCAAACACAACACCCTAATATCTCTCCTAAACACACTCCTGCTCATGCGTCGTCTCGCATTCACATAGTCAGGTTATCAGCGTCCCAACACTGCTCTACACCATCTCAGTCATCACCACTCTCACCTTCATGTCACACCAGATTGTATTGAAGCATATTTGCTGAAATGACTCAAGAGAAATTAAGGTCGCCGTCGGGCTATCTCTACACATAGTATACTTCATATAGTATATTTCTCTTGTATCGGCATCAAGAGAAATTGTGCCAACCACCGGGTTGTCACTACACATAATACAATTCATATAGAATATTTCTCTTGTATCGGCATCAAGAGAAATGAGTACCAGCTGCCAGGATATTACTCTTAGAACATTCGTATAGAATATTTCTCTTGTATCGTCATCAAGAGAAATTGTGCCAGCCGCTAGGCTGTCACGACACATCGTTCTCCTATATGTATATTTCACTTGTATTGGCTTCAAGAGAAATTGTCAGCCGCTAGGCGACCACTATGCATCTAGTGCTTAACGATTGTGCATTTCAGCTGGCCTTGCTGGTATGGTTCTGTTGGGGGATTACTAGCAGCTCCCTGCCTTTGGTTCCTCGTTCGGACGGGCAGGGATCTCTCATAACTGAGCCATGTCGCCAAACTCAATGTATGATCATATGTCTGTATGTTGCAATAAATGCAAAAACAAAAGCTCTGTTTGGAGAAGTTTGGGTCGTTTTGTTAGCCCCCGTCAGCTGCCAATGTAATGTCAATGGGCATGTTGAAATCGGTCCTAAAACAACATTAAACATTCATTTGAAAAGACTGAGTGGTCATTGGTGTTCGTTGACGTTATAAAAAAAACATACATCATAGAAAAAACAGAAGTATGCCTTCTAGCAGGTTTTATTAGTAACTCAGTCATTGTGGGACTATTTTTTTTCAGCTGAACCACATCCGTGTGTAAACATCCGCTTAACAGTTTTAAAGTCTCCCGGCCAGTTGATGCAATAATAATGCAAATAAGACTACAAACATGGCGGATTAATACCGAAAAATTGAGGCATCCGATTCAAATCAATGGCTACATCAAAATGACGAATAAACCCTGCTGGAAAGCATACTTTTATATGATGTATTTTTTTTAAATAATGTCAACTAACACCAATGACCACTCAGTGAGTTTCAAGTCTTTTCAAATGAATGTTTAATGTTGTTTTAGGACCAATTTCAGCATGCCCATTGACATTAAATTGGCAGCTGACGGGGGCTAACAAAACAGCCCAAACTTCTCCAAACAGGGCTTTTCGTCAAAATTTGCACCTGAACCATTCTATTTCAAGGTAAACCAGCGATAAATTAGGCTTAAAGTGCATAATGGCCACAGTATTCCTTTAACTGACCCATATTATGGGAAATTTTTCCCAGTTCAGTCCATCTCTGCAGTACTATTTGCTGTACCTAACAGCCCAGCACAGGTTGTTAGCTGTTACACTCTCCTTTTGCACTATCGTGTAAAAACAATGATTTGAAATTCCTGCAGATTTTTATGTGACAAACAGAGCTACTCTATTTAGTTCTCAACTTTTAACTCTGTCTGTGTGCCTTTCCCAACCTCCACAACTTCCTCTCACTCACAGCATAACATCACTTTTTGCATTTTGCTCTGTTCACCAGCCAACCCCTGCAGAGCTTGTTATCATGGAGGGGGTGTCCACTCATAAGTGTGTTCTTCAAAAGGGAGAGAACGACAGGCAGAAACTGTAAAAATGTATGGATTTTAGATTTTTTTTCTTTCTTTTGGACATCCCAGAGTTGGAAAGATTGACAGCCAAAGATGTAAGTGGACATACCGGGACAATTGATGACTTTCACCGGACCAAAGCTGTTTTTAATCGGTATTCCAGTGTAGCTCCTTGAAAAGAAACATGTAATAGAAATTCAAGATTTAGCAAGTTTGGTCATTGTGGGTCTGGATATGGCATGCAGGGTTAAAGTTTAAAGTGCCTTACTGAGTTTAAAGTGCCAGTAAGTACCTTGCATGTGTTTTTTTTTTAAATTCCAAAAATCAAGCTGTCTGTAATATAGCCCAAAAAAAATAATAAAAAATATTTGACCAAAAATAACCTTAGGAAATGCAATTTTTCCAAAAGGGGTTTCCCAGTCTCAAAATATATCGGCTAGATTATTCACCGCGCAAAGCATTGTGGGTCGAAATCGCGCACTGTAAACACCGATGGCCTCACGCGGACGAAAAAAAAGACAGACGGGAACGTTTCTGGAGAATGTGGAGGCGAGTAATCACTTCATGACATATGGGAAGACCATTTGAACATATTATGAATGCATAAGCGTCATGTAATTGAAGTATATTGACTCTTAGATTTTTTTCGTGAAGATTTAGCTAAATGAACGGTACTGTAGACCTACGTTCTGACACTCATTGAATGTCATAGATTGGCTTCTCTTGGAGTTACAATGTCTATTTTTACAGCAGGAATGTTTTTGTCTTACGGATGTCATTGTTGTTTTTTAAAAAAAAAAAAAAAACCCAGATATTGTTAACTTGGATTTTTTTTAAATCAAAGAAAAATAACACAATCTAACTGATATATTTACAAAAGGTTGTGGCGAAATATCGGAAATTATATTTTATCTGGCAGCATTCTGATACGTAATCTGCAGTAAAATGCAATAAAAGAATTTTTGAATTTACTGTGGCACATCACATGCAACAAACAGAGTTCTGTAATGTTCAGTGGGCAATGATATTTATAGGTCTTTTATCTTAGCTCCATATTTGTTTCAAGAGGCTTTTCCATATTTGTTTCAAGAGGCTATCTACTTCAGACTATCATTTCTGTAGATCCTTGACATTTAGTAACAATATCGCAGACCATATAACATATAACGATAACATCGGGTCCCATGTTGATTAAATTCTGATTGCTCTCTAAATACATCACGATTTCACGACTGCAATAACCTGTCAAATGTTAAGCAAAACACGATAAGCAAAACATAATTCCCCCATTCGAGGCACACTACCATTTACGTTGTTTACTTTTATGAACTCGAGTAGCGCGAGAAATGTAGCTAAGAGAAACCAACACGGTATTTCAACTTACTAATCCATCAAAGTTAGGGCCAACTGATCATTGTCAATGCCCAGTCGCTCTCTCAGACTCTTCCACCGATCAATAGCACTCCCAATATATATGAGGGATCATCTTCTTTTGGCATCAAGGGCAATTTTCCGGCGTTTTCTCTCCGAGGCTGTCAACTTGATTCTTTCTGCTATTGCTGTTGTGTGTGCTACGTCACACGTCACGTGGTACACAAGAAAGGGAACTTATTCTAATGACATCAGATTTTCGCTCGCGCGACAGTTTGAGGGTTGAGTGAGTTTTTAACATCAAAATCCATATTTTTCGATGTCGTAAAAATTTGTATAACATATCGATGTGAAGATGAATGATTTCCCTACCTACTGATACCATTTTTATATGTTGTGACAATTGAGATATCATCGAAGACATGCAAGGTATTTACTGGCACTATAAATATAAGTACAAGTGGAAAGTTTTATTCCAATTTCTGCAAACATTTGTTTAACTTAACAAGGGACTATAGGAGGATAGTTTGATCAAAAAAAACTCATACTGTTGCCAAACCACTGCTCTTCACATGCATATACAAATCCATGCCTTACCTGGTCAGAAGTGACTGCTCGTCCTTGGTCAGGTTCTGCACTGGGTTGTTTCTTGAGCTCATAGTCCTCAGGGCACTGCAGGGAAGAGTTTTGGGACGGATGCAGGCATAATATTCACCATCTTCCTTCTTCCTGTACTCACAGAGAGCCCGGTCCACTTTCAGCCGGACGCCACACTGAGATTCCTCTTTTTTGCTCCCATTGTAGAAATATCCTGTGTATAAGATCTTATTATAGTTCTTCTCACTGATTCTCTGGAGGATTCCAATAGCCTCAGACGAGTGCATGAGCAGCACAGACACCTGTACATCACCGGCCCAGGAAAGACGGAAACGCACACGGTAGGAGCCATTGCGTAGATCAGTGACTTCTCCGGATGCAGAAGCCCGGAGTTTAGGAGAGTGGATACGAGCCAGGAGGAGGTCGCCTCCATACGTTTTAGGGATCCCCCTATAGTCTTTCATTTTCACCAGCACATTCAAGGAGTCCCCCACACAGTACTGGGCTCTGGACTGCTCCAGGCTGACCACACTGTGCTGGCCACTTGAAGACCTTTCAATAGAGGTGAAGTTTCCAGTTTCAGGAAGTTCATTTTGGATGGAATGCTTTATGTCATCTGCAGACATCTCTCTGAATGGAATTTCTGTTGGCTTCTGATGAAGAGAATTATAATAAATACTGAAGAACTCAAAGGTTGCTGGAATTGACATGCATCACTTACTGTGGCTGGCCAACATCAAATTCATGATATTCTGAGCAACAGTCTTAGAGATGTAATTCGCTGTTTCCACAGCGGCCCAAATACGGTGCAATGATGCCGAACAGAGAAAGATTTGTGTTCTGATAAGTATAGAATTGTGCACAGCTTACATTGTGTAGCTTCATGTTGGCATGGTACAGAGGTTCCAGCAGTACCTATGGATCAAAGAGAATCTAGTTTAGTTTGTCGTCTCAAACTTTGCTCCTATTTACACCCGAGTTGTTATTCTGCTTGCACTGCACCCAGCCATTCTTGGGGGCAAACCTAACTCTACCTCCACAAAGGCACTTGAAAGGATATGTTTAATTTATTGTTTGGACGACCTTTCTGGAAGCAAGGAGGGAATACTTTTCAATCCCTTTACTGCCTTAACATAAATGTCTACATTTAGTCATACTGCTGGTCATTGAGTGTCCATTTGGAAAGGGGTTTATCTGAAAACAAGAGAATATGAGAATACCAGGAAAAAGTTGTTGACCATGTCCTCTAAAAAATATAACTCACAGTAATAGTAATAAAAATTAATGGGTGTTTGCGGTTCATTAAGAGGATAGAAGATGGTTTGACCTTTTCCAGACAGCATGACTATGGTTTGTGGCTTCAGGGATAAAACTGTTCCGTGCGATTTAGAAGTTGACACAGGACATTTTATTGTTTGTGCTATTGATACTCTGCCTAACCTCCTTCTTTATCTCCTTTTCAGGAGATTTTTTAACTCCTTTACCCTGAGTCCATGGACCACACAAGCTCTGTCCCTCACTGTGCGTCGCTAACTGCTGCAGTCCTGATCTACTTCTACTCCTGATTTACACCCACACCTCGCCTTTCCTGGAGCTACAGGCGCCACTGCTTGGATTTCTCATCAGAGGTCTGACAAGACTCAAATTTTTTCTTTTTTATAACTTTGTTTATTGTTTTTCTTTCCAAAACGATCAGTGTGTACAAGAAATAGAAATTCAGTTATTGTGAAGCTTATACAAAAACTTTTAATAATCAATTGTGCAGGAGCAATAACTCCCCCGCCCCTACCGACACACGTATATACACCTACAAAGAAGAAAACAGACAACGCCATGACATCAAAGCAAAAAAAAAAAAAAAGAAAAAGAAAACACACACACCAGACCAATAGCTACATTATTTAATAATAACTAATTCAGCGTAAAAGTGACCTAAAGTGAAGACCATACTGTGGCCTGCCGAAAAGACCGACACCTCCACTCAAAACAGCACATCCTAGTTATCCTCCAATAAACCCCACAGCGTCTCAATCAGGGATAAAGGGGAAGTTTGTCCTTCATATAAATTTTAAAAAAGGGCCCCATATCTTCCCAAATTTTTTGGCTGAGCCATTCAAGGTAAGTCTAATTTTTTCGAGTTTAAGAAAAAAGAGGAGTTCTCTAAGCCAGTGGGTTTAAGATGGAGGGGTCTTTGATTTCCAATTAGTCAAAATAAGTCTCCTTGCCACAAAGGTGGCAAAAGCAAAGCTATCTTTTTTGTCTTTAGAAAGTGAAAGTGGAGATGGACAAACCCCAAACAACGCACCAAGAGCACATGGCTCTATAGTTTCCTCTTAAAGTTCAAACAAAATCCTCAATACATCTGTCCAATAATTATTAATCAAGACTCAATTGTAACTTACGATTGGCTGGTCAGCAGAGGATGGGCTCCCCCACGATTGCCGGCTCGTCCTTAGATTTTTTTTCCCACTGTGGGTTTTTTTTCTCACCACTGTTTGAGGATTTTTGTCCCTAGTCAGAATGTTTTTCTCCATTTGCTATTTTATGTGTGCCCAATTTTTTTTTTATCTGGAAAGCTTCTTTATGACAGTCCTTCTGTCAAAAGTACTAAAGAAATAAAATTTAATTTGACTGAACACAACTGTACTAGCTTGCAGGCGTGGCACAGGTGTGACAGGCAGGGAGCACCTGCGTGACTATTCCTTAACACTCCACTGGGGAATAGACCACCCCCACTCAATAGACCAGGACACAAGTTACTTCGTTTAAAACAATATAATTTATTGAGGTAATTAAAAAGGAGGGGGGGTTTAATGGGTAAGAGCCGAAAGACTCAACTGGACAAGCTCTCAATATGGCCAGCAGGAAGCCTAGCTTGCTAGCAGGCTAGTCAGTGCTCAGTTAGACAGGGTTCCAATACAGCCAACAGAGGAGTTGCTAAATAGCAGGCTAATCAGTGCTCAGTTGAACAGGGTTCCAATACGGCCAGCAAGGGGGTAGCTAGCAGGCTAGTCAGTGCTCAGTTGAACAAGGTTCCAATACAGCCAGCAGAGGAGTAGCTAGATAGCAGGCCAATCAGTGCTCAGTTGAACAGGGTTCCAATACGGCCAGCAAGGGAGTAGCTAGGTAGCAGGCTAATCAATGCTCAGTTGAACAGGGTTCCAATACAGTCAGCAGAGGAGTAGCTAGCAGGCTAGGCAGTGCTCAGTTAGACAGGGTTCCAATACGGCCAGCAAGGGAGTAGCTAGGTAGCAGGCTAGGCAGTGCTCAGTTAGACAGGGTTCCAATACGGCCAGCAAGGGAGTAGCTAGGTAGCAGGCTAATCAGTGCTCAGTTGAACAGGGTTCCAATACGGCCAGCAAGGGAGTAGCTAGGTAGCAGGCTAATCAGTGCTCAGTTGAACAGGGTTCCAATACAGCCAGCAAGGGAGTAGCTAGCAGGCTAGTCAGTGCTCAGTTAGACAGGGTTCCAATACGGCCAGCAAGGGAGTAGCTAGGTAGCAGGCTAATCAGTGCTCAGTTGAACAGGGTTCCAATACGGCCAGCAAGGGAGTAGCTAGGTAGCAGGCTAATCAGTGCTCAGTTGAACAGGGTTCCAATACAGCCAGCAAGGGAGTAGCTAGCAGGCTAGGCAGTGCTCAGTTGAACAGGGTTCCAATACAGCCAGCAGAGGAGTAGCTAGGTGGCAGGCTAATCAATGCTCAGTTGAACAGAGTTCCAATACAGTCAGCAAGGGAGTAGCTAGCAGGCTAGTCAGTGCTCAGTTAGACAGGGTTCCAATACGGCCAGCAAGGGAGTAGCTAGGTAGCAGGCTAATCAGTACTCAGTTGAACAAGGTTCCAATACAGTCAGCAGAGGAGTAGCTAGCAGGCTAGGCAGTGCTCAGTTAGACAGGGTTCCAATACGGCCAGCAAGGGAGTAGCTAGGTAGCAGGCTAATCAGTGCTCAGTTGAACAAGGTTCCAATACGGCCAGCAAGGGAGTAGCTAGCAGGCTAGTCAGTGCTCAGTTAGACAGGGTTCCAATACGGCCAGCAAGGGAGTAGCTAGGTAGCAGGCTAATCAGTACTCAGTTCAACAAGGTTCCAATACAGTCAGCAGAGGAGTAGCTAGCAGGCTAGGCAGTGCTCAGTTAGACAGGGTTCCAATACGGCCAGCAAGGGAGTAGCTAGGTAGCAGGCTAATCAGTGCTCAGTTGAACAAGGTTCCAATACGGCCAGCAAGGGAGTAGCTAGCAGGCTAGTCAGTGCTCAGTTAGACAGGGTTCCAATACGGCCAGCAAGGGAGTAGCTAGGTAGCAGGCTAATACACATTTCCACACACGTGAGACAATCCACGGCAAATCCACATCAACCAGTGAGGCACTTCACACAATGGCACATCAAATAGTGGCACAGCAATCAAGTCACACACACCCACAGCAGCGTGAGCTAGGGCCCAAGGCACATAGTAGCGGACTTGTGAGTCAGCCTGAGCAGGAGTGGGGAGGTAGCCACTTATCTTTCCGAACAAGGAGAATGCGGGCACATAATAATGCGAGTCGGGAGGCGACCCACAAACACAGGCACAAAGACCATAAAGGGGCACACTTATCTCCAAACAAGATGAACTTCCGTAGCACTTTCCCCTTAATCCAACGGCTGGGTTGTCAGAATATTTATCCCGGAGGGAACGTGAGATCCGCATCTATCAGAATGCCGGTTCCACGGTAAGGTCACTCTGGTCCGATCACATCACCGCCGCATCGTCCGCCCCAGCCAAACCCGTCATGAGCCTGTGTGTCTGCGCTGCCAAACCGCTTCTCCTCCCGACGAGCCCTCTGCAAAACTGTCGGCTCCCTGAGGTATAAAAGGCATTCCCCGAAACCTGTATACCAATCACGTAGCATTATTTCTACCCGCTACACACCTGTAATTAATGGCTGACAATGAATGAACACAGGTGTGGATTGTTTACATCTGCTCCCCTATGCGCCGCCATCTTAAGTGTAGCGGCACAGCCATCCCCAAAGGAAACCATTTCCCTCACAGTAGTTCCGCCCTTTCCCCCCCCTTTCGTCTAGGCACTCCGTGACATCCCCCCGCACCAAAGGGTTCTAGTCCCTGGAACCCATATCTAGTCTGCCCAATTGCCATACCTTTCTGGTGGTCTGCCTTGATTATCCCTCTGGGAGTGCCTAGGCTGAGGTGGGATATCTTTGCCTGTCACAGGTATCGGAGCTCCAGGAACAAGCGCCCATCCCATCAGGGGTCCCTGAGGTGTTTCGACTACCTTGGGGACTTCAGCCTGGCTGTATACCGTAGGGTAGTGGGGACAGGGCCGCAATAAATTGCGGTGGAGTACCCGGTCAGGACCTGATCTCCCTTCGGGTCTCACCGTATAAACCGGTGCATTAGGTCGTGGGCAGCCTTCTACTACATAGGGCCTCGATTCCCATTAGTCAATCAGTTTACCTCGTCCTCGGCGCTGGTTCTCTCGGACAAGGACCCGCTCACCAGGTAACAGGGGCGCGTCTTAGGCCGTACGATCATACAGTCGCTTGTTCTTTGCAGCAGCAACCCCCAAGTGCTCATTAACCTTTTCGTAGGCGTACCGGAGGCACTGATGGTGTCGACTCACCCAGTCGGTAGGATTCTGGGACTCCTCTGATGGTACTGCTCCCAGAAGCATATCGGTGGGTAGGCGAATGTGTCTCCCAAACATCAGATAGGTTGGGGCATAACCAGTGGAGCTGTGGACACTATTGTTGTAAGCTTGGACTAAGAAGGGGAGATGCTCTACCCACCGATCCTGTTGTTCCACCTCCAGCGTCCCTAGTAGGCTCAGCAGCGTCTGGTTGAGGCGCTCACAACCCCCATTACCCTGGGGGTGGTATGGCGTCGTACGCGTCTTGCGACAGCCATACAGCTGGCACAGCTCCTGGACGACCCTGGCTTCAAAATTTGGGCCCTGATCGGAATGGAGAGTCTCCGGACAGCCAAAAGGCTGGATAACGTTACTCCACAAGGCCCTGGCAGTGGTGATGGCAGTCTGGTCGAAGGTGGGGATGGCCCAAGCATACTTAGTAAAGAGGTCAGTGGCGACTAGGATGTTCTGGTATCGGTCGGTGGGCCGGCTTAGAGTCAGGAAGTCGGTGGCAAGGATATGGAGAGGGGCTTTAGGCACAATAGGGACCAGCGGGGCTTTAGCCCCTGGTCTCCTCTTATGGAGGGTGCAGCGGGGGCAGCTTTGGATGAACGAGGCCACAGACTCTCCCATCCGCGGCCAATAGAAGTTTCTTCGGACAGCGTTCTTTCCTGGCCCTGATGTCCCATATCAGTATGGTAAGCTTTTAAAAGGACTTGGATCTGGGTCTGTGGCACAACCACCTGCAAAATGACCTCATGAGTCGTGTTCTCTTGCTTAGTTCGGCAGAGTACGCCGTCTTGTAGACTCAGCCTACCCGAATGGCTCAACATCTGCCTCACAGCGTGCGTCTGCACTTTCCTTTCGTCCGCAGGGGGCAGCGCACCATGCTCCAGGTACGCCCGAACCACCCGCAGATCTGGGTCCGTTGCCTGCAGCTCTTCCCACCGTCTTGAGTCCCAGCCCCAACCTGCCGATACAGCGTCTGCATCCACCCCGGGGGCCTCTACTGTGGCAACAAGCAATCCTTCCTCTGACGGCATGGATGGCATTGTGACCAGATGGGTCACATCGGTCACAGGGAGCCTGGAAAGAACATTGGCGTTAGTATGTTCTTTACCTGGTCTGTACCGTATCTGGTAGTTGTAATTTGCAAGTTGGGCTACCCAGCGTTGCTCTACCGCCCCCAACTTAGCCGTATGGAGATGGACCAGGGGGTTGTTGTCGGTCACCACCGTCACCTCAGCGCCCCACAAATAATCTTTGAATTTTTCACTCAAAGCCCACTTCAAGGCCAAGAGCTCGAGTTTAAAGGAGCTGTAGTTCGAATCGTTCCGTTCTGCGGGGTGGAGGCTTCGACTCGCATAGGCAATGACTCTCTCCACCCCCTCCTGTTGTTGCGCCAACACTGCACCCAGGCCAGCATTACTGGCATCAGTATAAAGGGTAAAAGGCAGGGAGAAGTCAGCATAAGCCAGAATGGGGGCCTTCAGCAGCTCAGCTTTCAGCCTCTGAAAGGCCACATCACACTCAGGGCCCAAGGCAACAGAGGGGGAACCCCTACCCCGGGGGCGAGCAGTGCCAACAAGGAGCTCGTTCAGGGGTTTTGCAATCTTGGAAAAATCCTTTATAAACCGTCTATAATAACCCACAAACCCCAAAAAAGAACGCACCTGCCGGACAGTCTTCGGGGGCTGCCATTCTTGCACCGCCGATACCTTTTCGGGGTCAGGGGACACCCCTTGGTGGCTGACGCAGTGGCCCAGGAACTTTACCTCTCGCTGGAACAGCTGACACTTCTCTGGCCGCAATTTCAGGCCATATCGCTCCATTGCCCGGAACACCTCCTCCAGATGGCTCAAATGGGAGGGGAAATCTGGAGAGAACACAATCACATCATCGAGATACACTAAAGTGGACTCTACAAGCTGACCCCCAAGGCACCTCTGCATTAGCCGCTGAATTGAAAGGTGGCCGGAGCATTGCAGAGGCCAAAGGGCATCCTGTCCCACTCAAATAACCCAAACGGTGTTGTGAACGCTGTTTTCTCCCGGTCTCGCTCGTCCACTTGCACCTGCCAGTAGCCACTGGCAAGGTCACACGTGGAATACCACGCTGCCCGGGACAAGCTAGTAAGGGAGTCTTCAATGCGGGGCAGGGGGAAGGCATCCTTCTTAGTTACGCTGTTCAGCTTCCGGTAATCGACACAAAACCTCCAAGCACCTGTCTTCTTCTGGACAAGGACGATGGGGGCGGCCCAAGGACTGCTACTCTCTCGAATAATACCTTTCTCCAACATACCAGTCAGCAGCGAGCGGACTTCCCGGTAAAGGGTGGGGGGCACCGGCCGGTAGCGCTCGCGGCTAGGGGTAGCGTCACTTGTAGGGATCTGATGTTTCACCACATCCGTACACCCATAGTCCTCATCATGGGTGGAAAATACGTGTTGCCATCGAACCAAAAGTTGTTGCAGCTGCTGCTGTTGGTTCTCGTCCAGGCCGTCACCCTGCAATGACTCACAACACAGATGGTCCGGCATGTCCACGGCTGACGCCTCTAGCCCCCAGTCTGCGTGGACAATGCCCACTTCTACTACCCCTGGCCCTACTCTAGTAAAACAAACATCATTACCTTCGATTACTTGGGATGGCGTGATGGTGGAGACTCGGGCAAGGCCCTGGTGGCGATGCAGGTTAACTGGGTAGGGCTTGGTATTTCTCACCCGGACTGGGACACGTCCCCGATGGACCGTCGCAACTACTCGCGCCACCTCAACCTCCTTGCACTCCAGATGCGGCCCTATGATTACCCAACCATTCTTCCCCTGATTACGAGAGGGTACCTTAGCCCACACCAGTGCTTCGCTGTGGGCCGGGATGGCAAGGGCATAGCGGCAAGACACACGAGCAGTGTCCTCTCGTTCCTCTTGCGCCCGGCTTGTGTGGATGCGGCGGCAATCTGCGAGGATACATTCCCATTCTCTTCCCTCTGAGAGGTGTGCGTGTCGAAATGCCTGGTCCGTGTGGTTCTGGAACAGCCGCTCCCAGCAAGCAGAGATGACGTTCATGCCCAACAGGGCCTGATGGTTACCAAGGCAGTGATCCCTCACCACGACAACTCCCTTGTCAGCCACCGTCACCCCTCGGACCCGAAAGTCAGTCACAATATAACCAATGTAGGGGATGTCAAGACCATTGGCCCCTCGCAGGGTCAGCCAGGATGCATCAGCCTGCTGTAGTTGTTGCACATCAAAGATCTCTTTACACAGGCCTTCAGAAAACAGCGTCACTTGGGAACCAGTATCAACCAGGCACTGGACTTCTTTGCCATGGACATGGATCTTCACAACAGGGCACTGGCCAATCAAGACATCTCTGGGAACAAGCGTAGGGTCATTTACAGAGGCCCCGGTCACTTGACCCACAGTGACCGGTAAAGCTAAAAACCCGGCTGCGAAGCGCGTCGTGCCTCACAATGCCGGCTCACATGTCCTGCCACCCCACAACGATTACAGATCGGCCTACCTTCTCCATCCCACTGGAACCTGGAACTGGTGGGCCAGGCAGCCCGTCGCTCCCGTCCACCATCAGAATAAGACCTCCCTCGAGGTGGTGGTGGGCTACTGGGGCGGCTCCTACGCAGCTCCTCCAGAAGCGTCTTAGACAGCTCCGCCATCTGTTCTTTTACATCTCTCATTATTTCAGCATGTAGTTCATGTTTCCAATCAGCAGCAGAGTGGGGAATGAGGGCGCTAGCACTACTCACAGCTACACCCACTGGTGGCTCGTTGGTCGCTTGGTGGTCCAGCTCTAGGGCCAGCGCCTCTCTTCGGACAGCCTCATAGGTCTCGGCAGCATCACGGCGGAGCTGAGTCTTCAGGGACTGGCGTATTGGGCCCTCACAGAGTCCCATGAGGAACTGATCTCGCATCAAGGCATCCTCGTCACCCAAGCCATGGTTGTCTCGGTTCTTCAGGCGCACAAACAACTCCCGCAGCTGTAAGGCAAAAGAGCGGATGGACTGAGTGGGGCCTTGCCTACAGTTGAAGAACTGCGCTCTTAAGGCAGCTACTGGGGTCTTGTCACCGTAGAGATCTTTCAAATAATCAAGGACAGCATTGGACGTGTTGCGCTTCCCTTCAGGTGCGGCTTGCACCTCTCGCTTGGCTTCTCCCTCCAATGAGCCAAGGAGGAACTGCAGCCTCTGTTGTTCAGTCAACCCTTGCAAGTCGGCCAAATAGGTAGTCTGTGAGATTCACTCTTTGAGGCTGACATCAGAGCCGGGTCCACGGAACTTCGGGGCCCAAGGAGCTCCTACAAACACAGGCAAAACTTGAGAACGGGCTATTGGTGCCTCATCGGCCATATTGAGGGGTGGAGTTACTCAAACCCAATGGAGATATCCTGCCGATTACGCCAATTGTGACAGGCAGGGAGCACCTGCGTGACTATTCCTTAACACTCCACTGGGGAATAGACCACACCCACTCAATAGACCAGGACACAAGTAACTTCGTTTAAAACAATATAATTTATTGAGGTAATTAAAAAGGAGGGGGGGTTTAATGGGTAAGAGCCGAAAGACTCAACTGGACAAGCTCTCAATATGGCCAGCAGGAAGCCTAGTTTGCTAGCAGGCTAGTCAGTGCTCAGTTAGACAGGGTTCCAATACGGCCAGCAAGGGAGTAGCTAGGTAGCAGGCTAATCAGTGCTCAGTTGAACAGGGTTCCAATACAGCCAGCAAGAGAGTAGCTAGCAGGCTAGTCAGTGCTCAGTTAGACAGGGTTCCAATACGGCCAGCAAGGGAGTAGCTAGGTAGCAGGCTAATCAGTGCTCAGTTGAACAGGGTTCCAATACAGTCAGCAGAGGAGTAGCTAGCAGGCTAGGCAGTGCTCAGTTGAACAGGGTTCCTATACAGCCAGCAGAGGAGTAGCTAGGTAGCAGGCTAATCAATGCTCAGTTGAACAGAGTTCCAATACAGCCAGCAAGGGAGTAGCTAGGT
The DNA here is from genome assembly GCA_029721435.1 of Gymnothorax reevesii. Taxonomy (NCBI): domain Eukaryota; kingdom Metazoa; phylum Chordata; class Actinopteri; order Anguilliformes; family Muraenidae; genus Gymnothorax; species Gymnothorax reevesii. Next base: position 910,890 of record CM056590.1, on the reverse strand, counting down.
AGCAGGCTAATCAGTACTCAGTTGAACAGGGTTCCAATACAGTCAGCAGAGGAGTAGCTAGCAGGCTAGGCAGTGCTCAGTTGAACAGGGTTCCAATACAGCCAGCAAGGGAGTAGCTAGCAGGCTAGTCAGTGCTCAGTTAGACAGGGTTCCAATACGGCCAGCAAGGGAGTAGCTAGGTAGCAGGCTAATCAGTGCTCAGTTGAACAGGGTTCCAATACAGCCAGCAAGGGAGTAGCTAGCAGGCTAGTCAGTGCTCAGTTAGACAGGGTTCCAATACGGCCAGCAAGGGAGTAGCTAGGTAGCAGGCTAATCAGTACTCAGTTGAACAAGGTTCCAATACAGTCAGCAGAGGAGTAGCTAGCAGGCTAGGCAGTGCTCAGTTAGACAGGGTTCCAATACAGCCAGCAAGGGAGTAGCTAGGTAGCAGGCTAATCAGTGCTCAGTTGAACAAGGTTCCAATACGGCCAGCAAGGGAGTAGCTAGGTAGCAGGCTAATCAGTGCTCAGTTGAACAGGGTTCCAATACAGCCAGCAAGGGAGTAGCTAGCAGGCTAGGCAGTGCTCAGTTGAACAGGGTTCCAATACAGCCAGCAGAGGAGTAGCTAGGTGGCTGGCTAATCAATGCTCAGTTGAACAGAGTTCCAATACAGCCAGCAAGGGAGTAGCTAGCAGGCTAGTCAGTGCTCAGTTGAACAGGGCTCCAATACGGCCAGCAAGGGAGTAGCTAGGTAGCAGGCTAATCAGTACTCAGTTGAACAGGGTTCCAATACAGTCAGCAGAGGAGTAGCTAGCAGGCTAGTCAGTGCTCAGTTAGACAGGGTTCCAATACGGCCAGCAAGGGAGTAGCTAGGTAGCAGGCTAATCAGTGCTCAGTTCAACAGGGTTCCAATACAGCCAGCAAGGGAGTAGCTAGCAGGCTAGTCAGTGCTCAGTTAGACAGGGTTCCAATACGGCCAGCAAGGGAGTAGCTAGGTAGCAGGCTAATCAGTGCTCAGTTGAACAGGGTTCCAATACAGTCAGCAGAGGAGTAGCTAGCAGGCTAGGCAGTGCTCAGTTGAACAGGGTTCCAATACAGCCAGCAGAGGAGTAGCTAGGTAACAGGCTAATCAGAACTCAGTTGAACAGGGTTCCAATACAGTCAGCAGAGGAGTAGCTAGCAGGCTAGGCAGTGCTCAGTTGAACAGGGTTCCAATACAGCCAGCAGAGGAGTAGCTAGGTAGCAGGCTAATCAATGCTCAGTTGAACAGAGTTCCAATACAGCCAGCAAGGGAGTAGCTAGGTAGCAGGCTAATCAGAACTCAGTTGAACAGGGTTCCAATACAGTCAGCAGAGGAGTAGCTAGCAGGCTAGGCAGTGCTCAGTTGAACAGGGTTCCAATACAGCCAGCAAGGGAGTAGCTAGCAGGCTAGTCAGTGCTCAGTTAGACAGGGTTCCAATACGGCCAGCAAGGGAGTAGCTAGGTAGCAGGCTAATCAGTGCTCAGTTCAACAGGGTTCCAATACAGCCAGCAAGGGAGTAGCTAGCAGGCTAGTCAGTGCTCAGTTAGACAGGGTTCCAATACGGCCAGCAAGGGAGTAGCTAGGTAGCAGGCTAATCAGTGCTCAGTTGAACAGGGTTCCAATACAGTCAGCAGAGGAGTAGCTAGCAGGCTAGGCAGTGCTCAGTTGAACAGGGTTCCAATACAGCCAGCAGAGGAGTAGCTAGGTAGCAGGCTAATCAATGCTCAGTTGAACAGAGTTCCAATACAGCCAGCAAGGGAGTAGCTAGGTAGCAGGCTAATCAGAACTCAGTTGAACAGGGTTCCAATACAGTCAGCAGAGGAGTAGCTAGCAGGCTAGGCAGTGCTCAGTTGAACAGGGTTCCAATACAGCCAGCAAGGGAGTAGCTAGCAGGCTAGTCAGTGCTCAGTTAGACAGGGTTCCAATACGGCCAGCAAGGGAGTAGCTAGGTAGCAGGCTAATCAGTGCTCAGTTGAACAGGGTTCCAATACAGCCAGCAAGGGAGTAGCTAGCAGGCTAGTCAGTGCTCAGTTAGACAGGGTTCCAATACGGCCAGCAAGGGAGTAGCTAGGTAGCAGGCTAATCAGTACTCAGTTGAACAAGGTTCCAATACAGTCAGCAGAGGAGTAGCTAGCAGGCTAGGCAGTGCTCAGTTAGACAGGGTTCCAATACGGCCAGCAAGGGAGTAGCTAGGTAGCAGGCTAATCAGTGCTCAGTTGAACAAGGTTCCAATACGGCCAGCAAGGGAGTAGCTAGCAGGCTAGTCAGTGCTCAGTTAGACAGGGTTCCAATACGGCCAGCAAGGGAGTAGCTAGGTAGCAGGCTAATACACATTTCCACACACGTGAGACAATCCACGGCAAATCCACATCAACCAGTGAGGCACTTCACACAATGGCACATCAAATAGTGGCACAGCAATCAAGTCACACACACCCACAGCAGCGTGAGCTAGGGCCCAAGGCACATAGTAGCGGACTTGTGAGTCAGCCTGAGCAGGAGTGGGGAGGTAGCCACTTATCTTTCCGAACAAGGAGAATGCGGGCACATAATAATGCGAGTCAGGAGGCGACCCACAAACACAGGCACAAAGACCATAAAGGGGCACACTTATCTCCAAACAAGATGAACTTCCGTAGCACTTTCCCCTTAATCCAACGGCTGGGTTGTCAGAATATTTATCCCGGAGGGAACGTGAGATCCGCATCTATCAGAATGCCGGTTCCACGGTAAGGTCACTCTGGTCCGATCACATCACCGCCGCATCGTCCGCCCCAGCCAAACCCGTCATGAGCCTGTGTGTCTGCGCTGCCAAACCGCTTCTCCTCCCGACGAGCCCTCTGCAAAACTGTCGGCTCCCTGAGGTATAAAAGGCATTCCCCGAAACCTGTATACCAATCACGTAGCATTATTTCTACCCGCTACACACCTGTAATTAATGGCTGACAATGAATGAACACAGGTGTGGATTGTTTACATCTGCTCCCCTATGCGCCGCCATCTTAAGTGTAGCGGCACAGCCATCCCCAAAGGAAACCATTTCCCTCACAGTAGTTCCGCCCTTTCCCCCCCCTTTCGTCTAGGCACTCCGTGACACAGGCAGGCTTTTTCAAACTCACATGTTGGCATGGTCAATTCCATTAACTGGTTCTGGTCAATTACTTTTTCACATAGGGCCAGGTAGGTAGGGTAGCTTTTTCCTCAATAAATGAAATCATCATTTAACTAGAAATTGTTTTTAAGGCAAAAAACAAATGTCTCCCCCCCCAGCCCAAAGCAGCTGCCCTCATTGATGTTCACAGACATTTAGGAAGAAATTTAATAAGAAGTTAATAAGCTCAAAATGGCCAAAGGCACACCTGCACGTCCTGATGCAAATATATCCAGATTTTCATGGAAATATATCAAACTGTTTCTGAGTTATGGTCTGGAAGTAGTGGGAACGATGGCTCGGACACACGAATGCACGTAATCGGACAAAAATGGGATACATGATTAAACAAGTAATTTGAAGGAAAATGGAAAAAAGCACATCTACATGCATGTTGAAAGTGTGTGCATTGTCTGAGGCAAATATATGACATAGTTTCTGAGATACAGCCCGTAAACAAATCATAGCCCCATTTTCCGACTTAGACCAAACTGTTACCATGGAAACAAGAAAAATGAAAAAGGTAATTTGAAGGAAAATACCAGAGGGCACATGTACATACCATATTGATAGTGTGAGCAATGTCTAAAGTTAATATGCTATTCCTTGGTTAACCTCTTGGCTGTGCTGTAGCACTGTTAGTTGGAAATAATTCTGCTTGAGTTGAGAGAGGAAGAGAGGAAGTCGAGTTTGATTGAAGCTGAAAATTTACACATGTGTAAAAGGGGTTTTCTGAAAATAATTTGTGTGTTAAGACTCAAACAGTAATAGAGATTAGACGCAGTAGAGACAGGGAGAATCTTCCCCCCGTATCTTTCCCCCTGTAACAACTTGGTGAGCAAACTGCCAAATTAAGTCACTAATCTGGTCAAACAAAGGCGACGGGGTTTTTTTGGGGGGTTTCAGTCTCCCGGGAGCAAAGCAAAGTAAGGTAAAGTAAAATAAATTTAAACGCTAAATTTAGAGAATAAATTAAATGCTAAATAATTGAGTAACTGAGTGAATTGTGCAATATACAAAGTAAAACAGTTTTCAAGGACTGCAGTACTGTCGCCTGGTTTTTCTATAGCCGATTTAGCAAACGAACCCTTGCAAGCTCTCAACGTCAAGAATATAATCGAATTACCTGGATATCTAACTATAGCCCGACTTGGTTTATACTTAGTGGCTGCCTTTCACACAGTCTTCCACCCAATAAATATTGACGTTCACCGGGGTTTTTAGTCCCCTTTGTTCTCTATCCTGACTGCATTACTGCATAAACGCATTGCCAAGCTTGAATATTGACGCAAACCGGGGTTTTTCTGTCTTTGTCGCATTTTGCTGTTGCTTTTGCTGTTCAGCAGGCTACCGTCATTTGAATTTCAGTGATTTAAATGATACCAAAAAAAGTTTTTTTTGTATCAATAGGCCGGATCATTTCTGAAATCATAAATAAATGTTATTTGTATGCGATCCTTTCATGGCGAGTTGCCTAGTGATGGAATTTGAAACCAGGTAAAGCGATCTGATAATCTAAATTTGATCCACTATGGCGTAAACAGGAGCCCCACGAACTATTTTCCAAGCAAATACAGAAGACTGTTCACTATTTGTTTGGTATCACAACAAAGAAGAAAAGGAGCTTTTAAAACAATTCTAATTTTATCACTTAGGCTAGTTAATAATGAATAATAATAATAATGCATCAATTTTATATAGCGCTTTTTTGGACACTCAAAGACGCTTTACAATGGAGGCATTATTCATTCACACTCTGATGGTGGTAAACTACGTTTTTGTAGCCACAGCTGCCCTGGGGCAGACTGAGGTTCTGATAGTTCTGAATATAATTCATGCAATTATCATATAATCGGATTTAGTGCTCTGTAATGACCCTAATAGAATTAGCAATGTTGAGGTACTGGAGCCACTTGGGACAAGTGATCACTCTGCTGTTAATTTTGATGTTTCATGGGAAGTTAAGAAGGTGTATTCTAAAACAAAAATTTTCAATTTTAGACGAGCAAACTTTGACAGGATGCGCTCATATCTAGCTGAAATAAAATGGGAGACACTCCTGGACTGCAAGTCTGTAAATGAGATGTGGGAAAGATTTAAGGGGGTTTTACTTGAATCACAATGCAGATTCATTCCGAAGGTGTCCAAAAGTAAGCTGAAAAAGCAGAATCCTCAGTGGATGACCAAAAGTATTTGTAGGATTTTGAGGGAAAAGAGGAATCTTTATAAGATGTACATGAAGGATAACAATGAGAACACTAAGCCTGAATACAGTAAAATGCAGGCTGTGGTCAAAAAAGAGCTGAGGAATGCTAGAACACTGTATGAAAGACAAATTGCAAATTGGGGGCAAAAACTAACCCTAAGCGCGTCTTTCAGTACTGTAGCAGAAAAAGGAAAGTTAAAGAGCAGGTTAAGTGCATAAAGAATAAAAACGGGTCGCTGCTATATGATAACAAGCATATTGCGGATGCCTTAAACAGTTACTTTGTTGAGAATTTTACCTCAGAGGGGGTCTTTATTTGGCCAGAGGGCATGTCAAATGCTCAAGATTATTTAGCGAAAATTGAGGTTCGGAATAATGAAGTATTAGTCAAGTTGCATAATCTAAAAGCAGATAAGGCGGCGGGTCCTGATGGCTCATATCCTAGAGTGCTCAAGGAAGCTGGTGAGTTCATCTTTAAGCCGCTATCCGCCATCTTCAGACGGTATTTAGAAACTGGAGAAATACCCAATGATTGGAAGCAGGGCAATATAATACCAATATATAAGAAAGGGGACCGTACTGAGCCAGGAAACTACAGGCCAGTGAGTTTAACTTGCATTTCATGCAAAATATTGGAATCTATCATAAAAGATGAGCTGGACTTATTTCTTGAATGTAACAGTATCTTGAGGGATAGCCAACATGGTTTTCGGAAGGGAAGGTCATGACTAACAAACCTTCTGGAATTTTTTGAAGATGCCACCAAGACTTACGACCAGAGCAGGGCTTATGACATCATATACTTGGATTTTCAGAAAGCATTCGATACAGTACCGCATAAGAGAGTAATTTTTAAAATGAGCTCCATTGGAGTTACAGGAGGTATTCTGAAGTGGATTCAAAACTGGTTACAGGACAGAACACAAAGAGTGGTGGTCAGTGATATCTCATCTGAGCTAGGTATGGTGGGGAGTGGCGTCCCCCAGGGATCGGTGTTGGGACCCCTGCTGTTCCTCATTTACATTAATGACCTTGATAGGAATACTGAGAGCAGATTAAAGGTTAAATTTGCAGGTGATACTAAATTGGGGGGTTTGGCAAATGTTCTAGGGTCCACTAAAGTCATTCAGGACGATTTGGATACAATCCAGAATTGGGCAGAAATGTGGCAAATGAAATTTAATCTAGCAAAATGTAAAGTTGTACATGTAGGTAATAAAAACATTCGACGGGATTACTTCATGGGAGGTTTAAAACTGGAATGTGCTGCACAAGAGAAAGATCTGGGAGTGATTGTTAACGAAACTCTCACAGGTTCTAGCCATTGTGCCGTAGCAGTTAAAAAAGCTAATCCGATGCTAGGATACATTGCCAAAAGTATTGAGTACAAATCTATGGAGGTGATGCTTCTTTTGCATAACACGTTCGTTTGACCACACCTGGAGTATTGTGTACAGTTCAGTCAGGAAAACACGTTTGAATAAAATAGAACAATTTATTCATGGGTATAAGCATTACATTGCATTTTGGCGGCGGTTCTGCTCTGGAGGAATGTCCTACCTAGGCACAGCAAACATACAAACATAGTCATGAACAGAAATCAAAATCCCCATGATGTGAGCAGAACCAAACAGGTGGAGGCTGGGGTGGAGGTGGCAAGCAAATAAACCAAACAGCATGTTGCATAGCATGAAAAGTCATTGCAAACAGCAGCGGAAGAAAGTGAGCTTGACATCTTTCAAATGGACCGCTGTATGACCTTGTGATTTGTATTATCCAATTGTGTGCCTGCTGATGCTGACGTGCTGGTAGCTTACCAGGCTGCTGTCAGCTGATGTAGCTTTTCTCCAGTTTTCTGCCTGAACTAGTTACACTCATTTCTGGGGACCATACTTTAAGAAAGATATATATACTATATATACTATTCACAATAGTATAAAGAAATTGGCGAACTTAGTTGGGTTGAAAGGCCTGTTCTTGCCATTCATGTTATGTTATGTTAAATATGCAAAAAAAAAAAGAAATCAGGAAGTGTTCAAATACTTTTTCACAGCACTGTATCCTTCCATTCTCTGTACCGATTCTTCCTCACAAGAGTTGCCAGGGAGCTGGAGCTCGTCCCAGCTGACTTGGCCAAAGGCAGGGAACCACCCTGGACAGCTCACCAATCCATCCCAGGCCACACACACCATTTGCTCTCACATTCAAACCTATGGGCAATTTAGCATCTCCAATTGAAATGTTGAATTAAATAAGGGCCTAACTCCATGTTGAAAATGTGTGGAGTTTGGTTCTTATTGAATTCACCAATTCAGTTAGCCCAGTGGTTCCCAAGGTGGGGGGCGCGGACGCGGGGTGCGGGAAGCGAATTGCCCCCCCCCCCACTAGAGTTCCGGACACCAACAGAAAATTATTTGCATACAGTCCATTCGCCAGAATTCTGCGATTACATCGTAAACGCCTGCCTTACTCTCAACATAACTGTTCGCCAAAGCATTCATGTAGCCTGCCATTTTCATCAATAATTTGTTATGAATGTAGTTGTTCAAATCTTTGAAGCTGGTAAAATGAGCTGGTTACAATCAATGTAGTCTCGCGATACCCAACTCGCCGCTTTTTATCCTGCACTGATCTGGCATATTGATAATAAAATGGTACGTGACACCGAACAAAATCCGATGACTATAAAGCAGAAGTAACACAGATTGCGTCAGCTTATTCTCGATAATATGAATGCTTTGTAGGCATACAGATTATTTTTATCTGGCCTAGCTACTGAACGTTACAATCATATCGGCAGGTTTGTAAGTGGTGTTCATGATTTTTTTTCGTACTTCACTGACGGCTGTTAATATAGGTTGATTATGGTGCTTTCTTTCTGCCAGAGTTGTGACCAAGTCATCATGTCTAAGTCAAATCAAGTCACTGGTCATTAGCTCAAACTCAAAGCAGACGAAGAGCAGTAAGGAGTGGAAGGGGGCAGGGGAACAAATTAGACAACGAGCTGACTAATTGACAAGCAGTGTGGGGAAAGCTGAGAGCCATGAGCTGCATTTCATGTTGACATTGACCCCTTTCTGATCCTCAATGTATCAAAGCTTTTAACTCTCTCAACTCTCTCTACAGCAATGTGCGTATGTATTACCTATTTTTTTTGGGGGGGGGGGGGCGCAAAAATTTTCTTATGTGCCAAAGGAGGGCCCAGCAAAAAAAGTTTGGGAACCACTGAGTTAGCCTGACATGCATATTTTTGGACTGTGGGAGGAAACCGGAGTGCCTCGGGGAAACCCATGCAAACCCGTCGAGAGCATGCAAACTTCACACAGTAAAGCTTTAGGCTGGATTCGAATCCATGACCTTCTTGCTGTCTGGCAGCAGTGCTAACCACTGCAACATTGTCATCAGGCACATAGGCTAGGTTTACATGATGACGGTGTGAACAGAAGACGCAAAAGTGGCGTCGCGTCTTCACTTTTTATTTCGCGTTCAGACGAGCGTTATCGGGAGGAAATGTGTGCATACGGTGACGCAAAAAGTGTGTAGAAATCGATTGGGTATGCATGCCAGACGGCTAGGTGGTGCTGTGATACACTAACACAAATGCCAACGCGCATCCGTAGAATCTTCCTTCTTCTCGTCACTGTGCTGCGAAATCACAAAATATGGCTACCGTTAACAAGAAGAACTTCGCTGGTCAGACGAAGAGGTCGAGCTATTGCTCCAGATTACTTTAAACTATAAAACCTCTAAGGCTCAGCAAGGCAATTTGTAGTAACGATTCCTGTACATTTATTATGGCTGCCAGAGTAGCCTGAAGGTCCGAAGCATGGATGTAATCCGACATGTTTGTTTACTGCGTGACGTAAACGCCTACACGACGTGAGCAGAACAGCAGATCTGAGCCTGTTCTGCGTCTTGGCCAGTTTAGACGGAAACGCTACGCCGGAGCGTATTGAAGTTTTCCACTTTCGAGGGTGGTTTGAGATTTTTGCGTCTTCAAGCCCCAAAAACGCCATCACCATATAAACAAAAGGCACTTCCGTTAAAATATTTTGTCGTCTTTACTCGCAAGCGTCTTCGTGTAAACTGGGCCATAGTCCCATCGTACAGTTTGTCTGCAGCGGAGCTCTGCCTCAAGCATGCCACTGCCTTGTCTTTGCCATCGTTGCCATCTGGCTCTCAGCCCAGATGTTGCCTGGTTTCCATCATCTAAGCAGTCCAGTGTATGGCACCAAGCCAATCTGACTGCCAATCTAGGACTGTCTTTTTCAATGGACTGATTAGCCATGTTGTTCATCACAAACTCATACCCTGAGCCAGCTAGAGGAGGATGGGTACCCCTTTTAAGCCTGGTTCCTCCCAAGGTCTCACAAAGGGAGTTTTTCATTACCACTGTTGCTGCAATTTTGCTTTTAAGTGGTTTCAGGCTATGGTTTGCTGTAGAGTGAAGGTGCAGATTTTCATTTTTATGCGGATGACAAAGTGATCTATTGTGCTGGTTCCACCATCATACAGGCACTTACCAAATTGCAGTATGTTTTTAACATCATGCAGGCTCAACTGTCACATTTAAAGTTGGATTTAAATGCTGACAAAACAAAAGTAATGCACTTCTAAAATTCTCGACAGAAGTTAGTAAGCAGTGAGTATATCCAGTTTTAAATATCTGGGTACCTGGCTTGATGACTGCCTGTCTTTTAAACCCCAGGTTGAAAATCTGGTAAAAAAAAAAATTGAGATTGAAGCTGGGGTTTTATTATAGAAATAAGCAGTTTCTCTTTTGAGGCATGAAAGAAACTGGTTTCTCCTACTTTTTCCGTTACTGATTATGGTGACCTTTCATACATGCATGCACCGGCACATTGTTTACAAAAGTTAGATAGTGTTTATCACAGTGCAGTGAGATTTTTGACAAATTGTAAAGCCCTGACTCACTATTGTACTCTTTATGCCAGGGCTGGTTGGCCATCTTTGGCTATGCGTTGGCTCAGTCATTGGTATTTGTTTCTTTATAAAGCTATTTTAGGTAAACTGTCTTCTTATATTTGTTCCTTGATTGCTCTAAAATCTGACTGTAGATAATTTGAGATCTAAAGATGTGATTTTATTGTCTGTCCCTAGTGCAGGACCAATTTGGGAATGAAAGCTTTTAAGTGCTTTGCTCCCCTCAATAAAATAATCTTCAAAAAGATTAGAAACTTAGCAAATTAGTCTCTTTGTTTGATTTAAAATTTCTTATTAGTACAAAGGTGAATAAATTGGTTAGTACCTGTTTATGCCAATAGTTATTTAATGTAAGTCCACCGTTAAAGCAACACTGAGGAACTTTCATTTTTTTGTTGAGTTTTGCGGTGCATGTGGACCAAAGCGGTAGTGTTTTGCCTGAAGGAAGACCCCATTTCCCATGAGCACCAGCATCCTAAACATCCTGATCTTTCAGTTGCGTGCAGTTGTTTTGTAAATTAACAGAAGACAGGTCCAAACTACTTTTCCATTTCCAGCGGCTGTTTGAGGGATGAATTGTGATGAGGTAATGTATCTAATTGTGGCTAAACAATATCATAGGAGGATGTTGAAAATAAAAAATGTTTAAACTAACAACAGTCCCTGTAATTTTAGCTACACTTAGTGCAAGGTGCTAGTGACAAGCAGGACTATGAAAAGTTATAACTCAATGCACACAGGTTTTGTTTTACTGCTTATTTAGAGCAAGCAACGCGGTTTGATGCGCCAACGCATTTGATAGAGTTCTTTTGGAATCACTATACTCAACAAAAAACACAACTAGAATTCCCTTTTGTCTCTGAAACTATGACCTAACAATCATCAGAAACTACTTGGCCAAGTACATACAAACTGAGATGATAATCCCACACTGATTCAGTGTGACTGATCTTCCATCTTTGGTACTTTCCAGAAGAGGAAGCAACATATCTTTCCCAAACTTTTATATTTGCGATTTGCAGTCATCGCTTGCAATCCTCAAATCACAATAATAATGGTAATGTTAGCTATCAGAAATTTGCGTGCAAGCAATAAATAGCCACCAGCTTGATTGTTCGCAGCTCCACAGTGACACGACCAGCCACACAACAAAACTCAAAAGTACTGTAACGTTATAAAGAGTTTCTGCTATGATAGCGGTACTCCCACATAGGTGTTTGCATTAACTTCCGTCATTTTAACGAATGAGGAAAGGGGGAAGTGACGTATCCCATAAAGCAGTCAGCACATTTGTAGTTTTTTGTGTGGAGGGGTTCCTACCACACACCTCCAAACTGCAAAGTGCCAGTGAAAGTGATGCAGATGCCCTCAGGCAATGACAGAGGTGTCATTCAACCTGTTGTGAGTCGATGTACCATCACAAAAGTTCTGAAAATATTGTATGAAGGTTGAAAAGTTACTTAGTGTAGTTGTAAATTAATATTTTTTACGACCATCGGTGCTTGAAGTTGTCTACATCTTAGTGCGTACATTATATATTTTCTTGTTCTTGTCATGTTGTTGAATACCTTATGCTGCCATTTTGGCCTGGTCTCCCTTGAAAAAGAGATCATTGATCTTAATGGGACTACCTGGTAAAATAAGGGTTAAAAAAAGTGCATTGTGGAAAATGTTTGAGAAATGCACTATGCTAATGGAAATTATGTTGGCTTCAAAGGGAATCACATGATGGCTGCTCAGCATACTTCTCTTGTAGTGGCTTTGAAAGAAATTGTCAGTCATCATGTCATCACTCCACAGAACACTACACGAGTCATATTTCTCTTGTATTGGTTTCAAAAATATCTTGTCAGCTCCAGGGCTGACACTGCACATAAAATACTTTAGAAAGCTTAAGTAATAGCTTCAAGATAAATGGTGCCATCCACTGGGCTATCAATGCACAAAAACCATGTCATATAGTATTTTTCTTTTGCACCGGCTTCATGGGAATCATGCCATCTGTTGGGCTGTCACTACACATAGAACGCTTTATGTAGCATATTTCTCTTGCATTAGTTTCATGAGAAATTATGCCGTGTGCTGGGCTGTCACAATCGTATAACACTTCACATAGTGTATTTCTTTTGTATTAGCTTCAAAAGAAATTGTGCTATGTGCTGGGCCATCACAACACAGAGAAAATTTATTTTAAACTTATGCATAATTCTCTTGACTAGAGGCATTTTGCCAGCCTCATGGCTGTCAGTACTCATTGAAAACAATTTTAGGCTAAAGTCTAGTTACCTTATGCCTGGCACGGTTCAGTTCAGGGTGTTACTTGCTGTTCCCTGCTTCTCATTCTCCACCTGTATGATCAATAACCTCCCAGAACATAGGTCAATCTCCAAACTCAATGTATGCTTGTAAGCCTTAAAAAGCCATTTTGACAAAAACATCCTGTCACAAATGAAGCTCTTGCACACCTTCTGACAAGCGCAAGCTATCCAATTTGCTGTAGATCAACTGCTTTAAACCTGTCAGAGACACCTTAATTGTCACCTGACCTTTGACTTGGGAGTCAACAATCAGAGGTTTAGCAGCTCCACACTACAGACAGAGGCCTGAGTTGATGCAACACTGTCACTCCACTGGGCTGAGGTGGTTGAATCTGACGCGGATCATGAACGGACTAATGAACTGGGGGGCGGGCTTCTTTGATTTTACCCACATAGAGATGTCTCTGATTGCTAACCACACCTTGTTTACCAGATATATGGGCCCGAGGCGGCGTCAATAGTTGCCCTGATTCCAGAGGGCTAAGACACATTTCAGCAGGAGGGTGTGAGCTCTTCTCCATCCCTGGTAGACAAGGCAAACCAGGAGCTGAGCTGAAAGGATCCCCTTTTCTCTCTCTTTAGCCTGCAATGGTGGGGTTGATAGCCCAGACAGCACTTGAAGGGGGACATTTTGAGACCTGCTACAAGGAGGGAATTATGGGCAAGTTCAACCCATGGAAGGAGAAATGACCACTCAGAGGAGGAACCTTCTGAGGGCAAGAGTCTTTGCGAACTCCTGGTTCAGCTTCTTCACTTGACTTTCCAGGGTCGACTTGAGAATTGTAGCCCACAAGCAACAATATTCTCCTGGGGGATGCGATTGAGGTGCTTCATATGTTGAATGTATGCCACCATCTTCTTGGCTGTGGGCAGCCTCGCCAAAGCGATAAAATGGGGTTACCTTCAAAAACTGATCCACAATCATAAAATACTGAGGGCTCAATTCTATCATAGTCAAGAATTACTACCCTCTTTCTCAGATGGATCAGGCATTCTTCAATTTCCAGTGCTTACCACCTAGTGCACAGGAAGGTGATGAGTCAAAGACAGCATGTTAGACCCATTACGATCACTACTAATGTATGGTGATGCTATTTGGGCTCATAATTTCCCCGCTGTTTTCCTGAACCTCATTTTATGGTGTCCATCGAGACATCCTCTCTCTATCCAGTTGTTCTATCCTGGAACAACACAAGCGTCATGTTTGCTTATTCATTTTAAGATTGTTGGAGAATCACCTCTTCCTCAAACCTGAAAAGTGCAACGTCCATTGCTCCATCGTCTCATTCCTGGGCATCATCATCCCACAAGGCTCTTTATAGATGGGCTGCCAAAACGCACAGTTTGTACTGGACTGGCTGGACCCTAGGCATGAAAGACAATCACTGAGGTTCCTCAGGTTTACCAATTTCTATTGCCAATTAATTCAGGGTACTCCAGACAGCCCCCCGACAGCCCTCATGTCCATAAAGTCCTCATTCTGCAGAACCACCAGACAGATAACAGTCTTAACACTAAGAATCTTTTTGAAGAACCATTATTCAGCATTCTCAGACCATCCCAACTTAATTGCTTAAAGCATTAAAAATAAGGTTCTTTATTAAATGCATTCTTGTAGCACATCACATTTCCAGTGTTGTCTAGGTTATCAACCAGCTTTATTCTGAGCTGAAGAGAGGGATGTACTAGTTCCCTCAGCCCAGGTCAGGGGCTGCATTTGAAAAGTCAAAAAATTACATCCTATTGTCTAAGATAGAAAAAGAGAGAAGAAACTCCAACAATAAGAATATAGAAAGTCATACAAAACATGACTACAGATACCTTCGGCTGTAGAGCGAAGATAAACACAAACACTTGAGCGAAGGAGGCGTGCTGGACATCCTGCTTATATAGATTCTGGGGAGGCGCCACAACAGATCAATCAACCCGCAGAGCAAAGAATATGATGGCCCAGGAATTCAATATCGTCCCGGGACGAGAGCTGCAAAGAAAGGTCCAAACAAATCGCACGCCTAACAACGGATGACAGAACCCCCCCCTGTCAAAAAATTGCATCCTATTGTCTAATTCCTAACTAATTTTCTTTAACCTCCATGGAAAACATCATGAGGAAAAGGAAAGGTGTAAAGTGGAATTCATTACAGCTTATGAAGACAACCGCAGTGCTAAGAGTCAGAATGCACTTACACTAGGCGATCTGCTGCCGCATGGAATTATTAGTGTTACCTGCTATCTTCTTGAAAAAGGATAGTTCAGTGTGTACTCAATGCTAAAGGAGGTAATTTAGGAAGCAAACATTCCTAAACATTTAGAGAATTCAAATTCAAATTCAAAGACTTATCATGGCTGCCACATAAATACCTTTAGGTTATTTTCAAGGAGTTAGGAACTTTTCAAAACAACAATGACAATTTGAATGCAGCCCTGAATTGTTGAGCCATTTGGGGATAGAAAAGAGCCAGTGCACTTCTACGCAAGCATGTCTCGACCTTCCTGAAGCAGGGGAACTGCCTTCGCTGTCCAGCTCCTGCCAAGCAAGTGGGACAGAATGTGTGGCTGAAAACAGAAAATATTTCTATCCAGGAAACATTAAAGAAGCTCACCCCTGGTTCATCAACCCATAAACCAAAACACTGGCATTATCATCGAGTGCTATCAGGCTCCACCGCGTTTCAAGCGTCTAGAATAAAACCTGTGTCTCTTTCTCATTCCAGTCCTCCCTTCTGCCCCTCGCCCCCGGCTCATCAATTGCGGCCTCACCAACACCGTGCATTGTATGCTGGATGTTGAGCATTGGGGGATTTACTGCAAGTTCTTGGTGAACTTAGAGAGGTATGGGGCTGAGGAGCATTCCTGGGTGCTTGAGCACATTCTCCACCACCCCCCGTCCCCAACCTCTTTCTTTCACCCCTCCGGGGTGGGGTGGGGTGGGGGTACTCTCAGTTCCACCAAGTGTCCGTATGTGGCTCCTGCCATGTTCCGGCAGTCTGCATGCGTCTTTGCAATTCGCTTTCTTTAAAGATGATTGATATAAGATTTTAATTTAAAGTTTTTTTTTTAATTACACATCTATAGGGCCATAAAGGGGCTAAACAAAAGTATTTATTTTTCCACAAAAGTTATTTATATCCAGATTCAACAATAAGCCATTTTTGTTGGGTCCAAAATGAGTCTTTGTTTATGTAGATCCACAACAGCAACTCCACCACTAAGCCAGTAGAGTTATGACCTTGAAGTCACCTGCAATCTCTGTGGGAGGATTCCTGTGGTTGCAAGTTTCCTAGCTGGTCAGTGAGGCATGGCAATTTACAGGTGTATGTACCCGGTTTTATTGCTGTGCTCAAACAAAAAATTGCCAGTCAGAAACTCTGTGAAAGATCTTAGTAACTGAAACCGGAACCTATTGTGCAATAAATATTAATGCAGCTTCTGGTCCCTGGTGTGAGCTAAAAGACAAAACAATTGCTGAGACGTTACGTAGATGTTGCTACTAAGCCAAGGGATCTTTAATGTATAGAAGTTATAGCATATGCTGCGTAGAGTTTAGACCTTATTAGCCACATCTTCCCTGAAAGAGTATGATATCTAAGTTTTTACATCATTGTACCGTAGCACTGTAAGCAAGCTAGCATATAAAAACTTTTAGCAGCTTGCCAAAATCGTTAATTTCAGGTTGCAAAATAGTTAGGTTTGCTGCTGGCTTTTGTGCCGTACCCAACTTATTGTCATTCTCAGTCTGGCGGATGTGGCGGCCCGTACGAATACTGTGTCTCTAAGCTCTCTGCTTCGGTGCATAATTATAGTGTTATTTGTGTTAGTAAAATGTACTGTGTGTTAGGGCTGCTCGATTAATTGTATGCAATTAATTTAAGCGCAATAAAAGTAACTGCCACTATGAGGCAGACAGACGTGATTGCTAATTACTTTTTCTTTGACACATACATAATGCGGTCATTTGAAATGCTTCTGGGAGGAAAACTGCAATTTGAAGTCCGCTAATTCCCAGCGAGATTGGACAGCCTCCATCGCCTTGGCATAATTGGCTTACCTTAAATCAATTCCTGTGTACTTTGTCTGACTTGCAATCAAGTCATTTATTCAGCCAACTGACTGATCTAAACAAAAATGTGGCCTATAATGATTAAGAAGTGATAATGAGAAGCAGACAGACCTAACTAGGCTGCCGCGTTATAATGAAAGAATGTAAGTAATCTTAATGAATAACGGACCTCTGAATTCCACCTCTCACTGGGGAAGTTTGTATGCATTTTGAAAGATATTTCTTAATGAAATTATTTTAAGATGGCCCTGGTTTTAAGTGCTTAAAAACAGTGGCGGGCGGTGGACGGAAAACCGAGGGGATGGAAAACAGATGAGATATCAATCATTGTTCTTGGTCATCATGTTAGTTTCCCTTATAATGAAATGTTTAAGCGAGCGAATAATAAATTCTATGAAATGTTTAATTCACATGCCTTAATAGGCAACTCTTTACGAAAAAACCACTGTGGATTTTCCGCGTTAAATTCGTCACATCCAGTCGTCTAACCTGTGGTAATGATTGTTAAATTGAAAAAGCTTGAAATGCGCTCTTTTTGGTGTTCAATTGATGCGTTTGATTTCGTCTTAACGAAGACAATTGGCTACACCTGAGAGGGGAAGGTTAGAGTGTTCTTTACCAGAGAAATTGACTGAAAACAAAAAACAGAAGACTAATAAGCAGTTTTAAGACATGTTAATCGCCCTCCTTGTTCTCTGTCCACCACCCGCCACTGCTTAAAAATATCGGCAACGTGAAGTGGAGAACATTTTGTGAAGCCTAATTGGCTAATTGAGCGAATCAACTGTTTGATTGCAAATTGAGCAAAATGGTAAGGGGGTGACAATTGTTGGTTAGGGGATGAAGACTTTGCAGACCTTCACTTTGCGTTGTTCAGCATGTAATTTACCTCAATGTGTTTTCCAAGTCTTCGCTGAATTTATCTATTGCGTGCAATGCAACGCTTAAAAACCAAGACCCATATTAAAATGATTTTATTTTTAAGAAATCTTTTTAATGTTATGTAAAAATTATACGAGAGGTGAAATTCATAGGTCTGCTGTTAATTCAGATTTTTAACATTCTTTCAATCTAACACGGCAGCCTGATTCGGTCTGTCTGTTTCTCATTACCTCTTCTTAATCATTATTGGCCACATTTTTGGTTTTGATTGGTGAGTTGGCTGAATAAATGGCTTGATTGCAAGGTGGGAAAAGTACAGGTGAATTGATTTAAGGTGAGCTAATTGTGCCAAGGCGATAGAGGCTGTCCAACCTCGCTGGTAATTAGCGGACTTCAAATCACAGTTTTCTTCCCGGAAGCTCTTCAAACGACCGCATTAGGTATGTGTCATAGAAAGAATAATAAGCAAGCTTGTCTGCGTGCCTCATAGTGGCAGTTACTTTTATTGGGCTTAAAATAATTGCGATTCGATTAATTGAGCAGCCCTACTGTGTGTCATACCAGATACATCTATAGCAGCGCAGAGGTGCAGTTAGGAGTGACTTTCATCGTACCCACAACATTCTGCTGAACGCAGCAAGACCACCAAACTCCCCATCAATTCTTATCGGCACTGGCAAGAGGCACAGGCGACGTAGGGAGCGCAGGCAGAAGCGGGGATGCTGATTGGGCCTGCAGACAACCGACCAAGCCCCCGCTACTTCCTGACAAACAAACGATCCATTGTCCACAAGACAGACGTATTACAGCTCATTCTTGCTACAAACTCCCACATTCGGAATTTCTGCCTGTTAGTTGTTATGGAGACCTGGTTAAACCATTCGATCCTGGATGCAACAGTTCACCTAGCGAGCGACACCATCCACCACTTTGACAGGAACGGGAACTCCGGTAAGAGCAGAGGGAGAGGACTCTGTGTTTACGTCCATAATGACTGATGTACAAGCGGATCAGTTGGAACCTAGGCTTCTACAAAACCCAAAACCAGTGAAGTTGGCACGCTATGTAAATCGTAGATAAAAACAGAATAGAATTATTTGCAAATCCTTTTCAACTTATATTCAATTGAATACACTGCAAAGACAAGATGTTTAATGTTCACACTGAGAAACTTTTTTTTTTTTGCAAATAATCATTAACTTAGAATTTAAAGGCAGCAACACATTGTAAAAAAGTTGGTGCAGGGGCCTTTTTAACACTGTGTTACATCGCCTTTCCTTTTAACGACACTCAGTAAACATTTGGGAACTGAGGAGACCAATTTTTGAAGCTTTTCAGGTGGAACTCTTTCCCATTCTTGCTTGATGTACAGCTTAAGTTGTTCAACAGTCCGGGGTCTCTGTTGTTGCATTTTACGCTTCATAATGCGCCAAACATTTTCAATGGGAGACAGGTCTGGACTACAGGCAGGCCAGTCTAGTACCCGCACTCTTTTACTACGGAGCCATGCTGTTGTATCACGTGCAGAATGTGACTTGGCATTGTCTTGCTGAAATAAGCAGGGGCGTCCATGAAAAAGACGATGCTTGGATGGCAACATATGTTGCTCCAAAACCTGTATGTACCTTTCAGCATTGGTGCCTTCACATATGTGTAAGTTGCCCACGCCTTGGGCACTAATACACCCCCATATCATCACAGATGCTGGCTTTCGAACTTTGCGCCTATAACAGTCCGGATAGTTCTTTTCCTTTTTGGTCCCGAGGACACGACATCCACAGTTTCCAAAAACAATTTGAAATGTGGACTCGTCAGACCACAGAACACTTTTCCACTTTGTATCAGTCCATCTTAGATGAGCTTGGGCCCAGCGAAGCCGGCAGCGTTTCTGGGTGCTGTTGATAAATGGCTTGATAAATTCACTTTGCATTGTAGAGTTTTAACTTGCACTTGCAGATGTAGCGACAAACTGTAATTACTGACAGTGGTTTTCTGAAGTGTTCCTGAGCCCATGTGGTGATGTCCTTTACACACTGATGTCGGTTTTTGATGCAGTACCGCCTGAGGGATCGAAGGCCACGGGCATTCAGTGTTGGTTTTCGGCCTTGCCGCTAACGTGCAGTGATTTCTCCAGATTCTCTGAACCTTTTGACGATATT
Source organism: Gymnothorax reevesii (assembly GCA_029721435.1). Taxonomy (NCBI): domain Eukaryota; kingdom Metazoa; phylum Chordata; class Actinopteri; order Anguilliformes; family Muraenidae; genus Gymnothorax; species Gymnothorax reevesii. The sequence goes on along the minus strand of CM056590.1, from coordinate 891,169 downwards.
ACGGACCGTAGATGATAAAATCCCTAAATTTCTTGCAATAGCTCGTTTAGGAATGTTGTTTTTAAACTCTTCGACAATCAGCTCACGCATTTGTTCGCTAAGGGGTGACCCTCGCCCCATCCTTGTTTGTGAATGACTGAGCATTTCAGGGAAGCTGCTTTTATACCCAATCATGGCACCCACCTGTTCCTCCATGGAAAACATCATGAGGAAAAGGAAAGGTGTAAAGTGGAATTCATTACAGCTTATGAAGACAACCGCAGTGCTCAGAGTCAGAATGCTCTTACACTAGGCGATCTGCTACCGCATGGAATTATTAGTGTTATCTGCTTTTTTCTTGAAAAAGGACAGTTCAGTGTGTACCCAATGCTAAAGGAGGTAAGTTAGGAAGCTAACATTCCTGAACATTTAGAGAATTCAAATAGACTTATCATGGCTGCCACATAAATACCTTCAGGTCATTTTCAAGGAGTTAGGAACTTTCCTAAACAACAATGACAATTTGAATGCAGCCCTGAATTGTTGAGCCATTTGGGGATAGAAAAGAGCCAGTGCACTTCTACTTCAAATGGGGAAAGACCTGTGGTGGAGTTACCCAGTGAATTGTGGGAGTATTTGGCCCATGCTAAAAATCCATTACACGACGATGGGTTGTCAGCCGTAAAATATCGAAGAGTATTCTCCAAAGACTGGTTTGCTCACTCAGTCTGCCGGTTAGTCTCTGGGTTGAAACCCGAGGAAAGGCTCACAGTGGCCCCCAGCTGGTTGCAAAATGCACGCCAGAATTTGGCCATACATTAAGGGCCTGGGTCAGAAACCACATCTTGAGGAATGCCATGCAGCTGTAAAACATGGTCCACAACAAGAAGGGCAGTCTCTCGCATCAAAGGCAGCGTGATAAAGTGGGCGGCCTTAGAAAAAACAATCAACCGAGACCAGGATAAACATGTTGCCTTCTGAAACAGGCAGCCCCATAAAAAAATCAAGAGTGATATGGCTCCATGGCCGCTTCGGGAGGGGCAACGGCTGCAGCAAACCAGAGGGGTGGAGGTGGGAAGTCTTGTTCCTAATGCAAATTCAGCAAGCCGCTACAATTTCCTGGACATCCTCCATCATGCTGGGCCACCAAAAACATCGGGCCAAGAACTGCGTAGTCCGATGAACCCCCGGGTGACCAGCCAGACGGGAAAAGTTCCCCCACTGGAGAAATTTGGACCACACTGCTAAAGGAACAAATAAACATCCAGGCGGCACCCCACCAGGACTGGGACCATTTTTCAAAGTCTTCCGCACAACAGACTTGACGTCCCACTGAATGGGAGCCACAATCTGAGCTGCTGGAATAACTGGCTCAGGAATAGGGTCATGACCGGAGCGGTCGAGAATCCGCGACAAAGCGTCGGGCTTGATATTTTTAGACCCTGGGTGATAGGTTAATGTAAAGTTAAAGTGGTTGAAAAACAACGACCTCCGCGCTTGCTGAGAATTATATGTTTAGTCTGTTCCAAACCACAAATAGCTGCTCAGCCCCCTCCAACCAATGGTGCCACTCTTCAAAGCCAACTTGAAAGCTAACAACTCCCGGTCACCAAAGCTATAATTCCGTTCGACCGCCGACAACGATCGAGAGAAGTTGGTGCATGGGTGCAACTTATTGTCCCGAAGGGGGCGCTGGGACAAAATGGCACCTACTCCAACTTCTGATGCATCCACCTCCACAACAAATGGGAGGGAGGGGTCGGGCAAAACAAGAATGAGTTCTGAGCTGAATAATTCTTGAACTCCTCAAAAAGCAGCCTCAGCTGCCGGAGACCAAGCAAACAATGAGGAGGTATTATTCTTCGAGAGCGCGATAATAGGGGCAGCTACCATGCTAAAATTACGGATAAACCTCCTATAAAAATTAGCAAACCCCAAAAACCGTTGCACCTCCTTAACGTTTTGAGGGGCAGGCTAATCCTTGACCGCTTGTCGGGGTCCATGCGGACTGACCCTTCTGAAATAATAATAAATAAGCCAAGAAAAGAAACTGTCTTAGCATGAAAAATGCATTTCTCAGCCTGGACAAAAAGCTTGGCTTTGAGGAGGGCTTCAAGCACTTGTCTGACACGTTGTTTATGCTCTGAGAGAGTTGAAGAGAAAATCAGAATGTCGTCAAGATAGACAAATCTCTCCAACATCTCTCCGAGGACGTCATTATCGAGTGCCTGGAACACAGAGGGGGCGTTAACAAATCCGAACAGCATGACGAAATATTCTTAGTACCCGTCATGCGTATTAAACGCTGTTTTCCACTTGTCTCTATCACAGATCCAAACCAAGTTATAAGCATTCCGGAGGTCTAGCTTGGTAAAAAAACGACGCTTCCTGCAGCCATTCAAACGCAGAGTTCATCAACGGAAGTGGGTATTGGTTTTTAATTGTGATATTATTCAAGCGCATGTGATCAACACAAGGTCAAGCCGCCATCTTTTTTGCCCACAAAAAAGAACCCCACTCCGGCAGGAGACGTTGGGGGCCGAATAAATCCATCAGCCAGAGCCCCCTGAATATACAGTGGCCTTTCCTTTCAGGCCCTGACAGCGAGTGTAAAGAACCCCTGGGGGGAGTGGTACTCGGGTATAGATTGACCTCGCAATCGAGTGTACAATGAGGAGGTAAAGTCGAGGTCTGTTGCTTGCAAAAAACCTTCGCATGATCAGCATAATCTTCAAGAACTTTAGGAGGCAGACAAAAGTTTAGAGCAGCCCCCAAATTCTCACCCTGTTCGGAGCCTGCTCGCTCTAAGTCAGATTCTGAATCAGAGAAATCCTCCGAATAGCAATCCTCCTCTGGCTGCCACCAGTCAAATTGAGGATCCCACTCCAACCCCTCCGCCGCCCGTTTCTGTACATTAGGAGGGTTGTGTGTGGCAAACTCCTCAGAATCACTCCAGGCGTCAGCCTCCCCCACAGGTCGATGCCCAGGTGACACGCTAAACTATCTCTACAGTGGGACCTACAATCAGTCCCCCACTGGACGATCGGGTTATCCTGACTTCCCCAAATGATATGAGGCCTATATTCCCATAGCCATGAGTGTCCTAAATCGACCGGGAAAACAGGAGAACTGATAATAAAAAACAAGACCTCCTCAGAATGGCCACAAAAAGAGATAAACATAGACAATGATTCAGAAACTTTGCTTATAAATCCAGTTCCCAGCGGGTGGCCGTCCAAAGATCTGACAGAGTGTGAATGTAAAAGAGGGCGGATAGGGATGGAATCTCTTCTAACCCACTCTGCATTCATAAAACAATCCATGGCGCCAGAGTCCACAAAAGCTTTGATAAATATTCTGTCTCCTCACAGTCAATTCTACAGGGATTAAACTTCAGAAGGGAAATTGGGTCTGTCCCTCTAGCGCCCCCCATACTGCTAGAGGGACTTCCTGTTTCCCTGAAGCTCAGGGCAGCGTGGATGTCCCAGTTTGTTAAAATTATGGCATATTATACGTTTCCGAACAGGCTTACAAGCCCGGCTCTCATATGAGCCAGCAACTTGCATAGGCTCACCAGGAGTAGAATTTTCAGCATGCGGAATGGGAGCTTTACGCCTGCTGCTAGTAGGATCAGCCCTGTTGCCAGCAAGAGCGAATGCAGTACATTTCTCCCTGTTATGGTCCCGGATGCGATTATCAATTCGCACAGCAGTGCAAACCAACGAATCCAGAGACAAAAAAGGCTCAAATGTAGCCAGAGAGTCCTTTACCTCCTCTGCCAAAGCGTGAATGAACACTGTCAGAGGGAAAGAGAGTATCACGAACACAGTACAAACACAGAGAATAATATAGACCAAATGCAAGCACTCATGCTTCCAAAGGACGTATAATGGTCCGGACCACGGAAGCAAAGCGAGATAGAAAAATGCTAAAGAAACTCCAACAATAAAAGGATAGAAATCATACAAAACCTGACTACAGATACCTTCGGCTATAGTGCCAAGTTAAACACAGACACTCTAGTAAAGGAGGCGTGCCGGACATCCTGCTTATAAAGATTCTAGGGAAGCGCCTCCCCAGATCAATAAACCAGCTGGGTAAAGAATTCACTGGCCCAGAAATTTGATATCATCCCAGCAGGAGAGCTGCAAAGAAAGGTCCAAACAACATGCACACAAATCATGACAGTTATGGATCATGTCAGGGCTTTTCAGCATTATCTTGCAAGGGCCAGTGTGGGTGCAGGTTTCATTCCAACTAAGCACTTACACTCTGATACTGTTAATCGAGCTCTTTAGCGAAGACTCTTGGGGTCGAGTAGTTGTGTCCGGTGTGAAAGTGCTTGGTTCGGAATGAAAGCTGCTCCCACACTGGCCCTTTCTGGATAAGGTTGATAAGCCCTGGATTATGTCATCTATATTCCCCTGCTTCTACTTTGAAACCTCTTGATGCTGTCAGTCATTCCGCCCTGGGATTTATCACTGAGGATGGATTTAGAACACATCACTGCCAACTATATGAGAATGTTGGGTGGCAGTCTTTGGCAATGAAAAGGGAACGGCATTGTCTTTTGTTTATTTACAATGCCCTTCTTGGTAAACTCCCCGGGTACCTTACATCTCTTTGTAATCCCAAGTCATCCTCACATTCGACCTGGTCACAAGACTTTTCAGTTCTTGAAAGTCAGTGTGCAAGGACTGAAATTGGCAAACTGGATTTAAATACTCGCACTCTTCCTGTGGGGATCCACGAGTTCTATTTTGTAGCAGAATTACCCGTAGCGCCGCAGCGACATCTGGTGGCGCTGCGTTGTGCTGCAGACAGACAGTCAGACAAACACCATTAGGGCTTTGCCGATTTATAGTAAGGATTATGCCCCACACAAGTGGAATAATTTACAGAAGCGCTTGAAATTAGAAACGCTGATCCCTTTCAGTCCATTTAAGTCTTCTTTAGCTTTCATGCAACAATTTGAATGCCTGTGTTTTTCTAAAATTGACTTATCCTTTCAAGTGATGTATTTTGGTCTGTTATATCAGTAACTATAACTAACTCCCGTGATTATTTTACTGTTTTCATAGTTTTATTTGTGCTCAATATTTTATTTGATTTGTGTGTGCTATTAAGTTTTCGCTTTTGGTCTTGTTTTTTTCAAAAATTATTATTATGCTTTGCAATCAGGGCGTCCTTGAAAAAGGGAGCATGCTCTCAATGGTCCTCCATGTTGAAATGAAGGATTGACGGTATGGGGCGGCGTCAGGGTGCCCATGCTAACTCCTGTACATCCTAAAAGTGCTTGCCCTGGGCACATGAGCATCAGAACTGGACCAAAGGGGGCCTGGTCTGACGAATGACGTTTTCTTGTACATTATATGGATGACTGAGTGTGTGTGCATTGTTTCCCTGGGGAAGAGAAGGCACCAGGATGCCAATGGGAAGAAGCCAAGCCCACAGAGGCAGTGAGGTCTTTTAAGCAATCTTGGTTCCTGCCATTTATGCGGATGACATGTTCCACCTACCTAAACATTGTTGCAGACCAAGTACACCCCTTTATGGTAACGGTATTCCCTAATGGCAGTGGCCTCTTTCAGCAGAATAATGTCCCCTGCCACACAACAAAAATGGATCAGGAATGGTTCCAGGAACAAGAGTTCAAGGTGTTGACAGGGCTACCTAATTGCCTTAATCTCAATGCAATCCAGTGTCTGTGGGATGTGCCGGACAAAAATCTGATCCATGGAGGCCCCTCTCAAAACCTAAAGGACTTAAAGGATCTGCATCTAATGTCTTAGAGCCAGACACCACAGCACCCAATCAAGCGTACAGTGGAGTCTATGCCTCAACAGGCCAGGGCTGTTTTGGTGACAGAACAGGGACCTACGCAATATTAGGCAGGTCATTATGTTGAGGCTTATCGAGGAGAAATTCTGCTTTGCATTCGGCAGAAATGCGGCTTCAGCCAATTGCTGATAGCGATACTGACAGGCGCCCCTGACAGTTTATTATTTATTAAATAAATAAATAAATAAATAAATGTGGAATTTGGAAAGTCTCTTGAAATAAATAAAATATCTTTGAAAAATGTCCTTTTTAAAACAAAATCTTATTCACTCATTGAACTAATAGTCTTTGAAAATGATTCAACATTTTGGAATAATTTTTTCATTTCAGGATTGATTTCATAGCCTTATTTATTCATTTTACAGGCATATTGCATCCATATTTATTTATTTAATACTGACTTCAGTGGTGCTCTATACTCTGCAGAAGGGTTGTCACACTGCCGAGCTTTTACTGTATTTCTCATTGTGACCGCTCAGTATTCAAGCAATTACTCAAGAATATCAGCCTGTCATACCAGCATAAATTTTGTTTGCCTATTTGAAGCCCTTGTTTTAAAGCCTATGTTGGCCAACACCAATGAAGTGCCAATACTATTGAGCATCCATATTAAATGGGTTACAAACAGTAATCTTGCATTTTTCCAAAATTAAAGTCTCTCTTTGGAGTAAACAAAGGTATATTGCATGCATTTCAAACTGAGTGCTCACCAATAAGATGTAATCTTACCACGTTTACAAAATACTAAATTCAGAAAGAAAGAGAGAGAATTTGTTTGCCAAGAACTATCGAGACAATGTTCACAATGAATAAGGTATGGATTTTGCTACACTAACAATCGGGCACTACGTTCTGAGGTCAATTTAATTTAATCTCGAGAACACTCTCATTTTGATGCATTTCAGTTTATAACAGCACTTTTCCCATCGTTCAGATTTTATCTGAGATCTACCATTCAGTCATACAACTCCAATTTCGAAATAGTTGGATGCAATGACTTTCAGATCACAAGCCAGTCTGTTATTTACAATAGAACATAGATAACTTTTCAAATGTTGAAACTGAGAATTTTTACATTTTTATCCCCAAAATGAGTTTATTTCAAAGTTTCTAGCTGCAGCAGGTCTCAAAAATGTTGGGACACAGGCAAAAAAAAGGGCTGAAAAAACAATTAATATACATGAGAATCAGCTGAAAGAACTTCGAGCAAGTAATTAAGTTAACTGGCATCAGGTGTGTAACATGATTGGCTGTAAAAGGGACGTCTTAGAGAGGCTGAGTCTGTCAGAAGTAAAGATGGCCAGAGGCTCTCCAACCAGTGAAGGCTTGCGTAGAAAAAAAATTGTTGAATACTTTAGAAACAATGTTCCTCAGTGTCAAATTGCAAAGGCCTTGAATGTCTCATCATCAACAGTGCATAACATCATCAAAAGATTCAGAGAAAAATCTATGCGCAAAGGGACAAGGCCGAAGACCTTAACTGGATGCCCGTGATCTTCGGGCCCTTAGATACCACTGCTTCACTCACCGGCATGATTCTGCTATTGACATTACTAAATGGGCCCAGGAATACTTCAAGAAACAACTGTCTATAAACACAGTCCACCACGCCATCCACAGATGCCACCTAAAACTCTATCATGCAAAAAGGAAGCCATTATTGAGAATGAATCAGAAGCCATGATCCGTGTTCTGTGAGCCAAGGATCATTGAAAATGGACTGTAGCAAAGTGGCAAAGTGTCCTGTGGTCAGAGGAGTCCAAATTTGACATTCTTGCTGGAAATCATGGGCGTTGTGTCCTCCAGGCTAAAGAGGAGAAAGACCATCCCTCCTGTTATCAGCATTCAGGTCAAAAGCCAGCATCCCTCATGGTGTGGGGATGCATTAGCGCATATGGTGTTGGACACTTGCATGTTTTAAAAAACACCATGAATGCTGAAAGGTATATAAAGGTTCCAGAGCAACATATGCTCCCCTCCAGATGACATCTATTCTAGGGAAGGCCTTTTGTATTTCAGCCGGACAATGCAAAACCACATAGTGCAGCTACTACAACTGCATGGCTTTGTAGTAAAGGAGTCCGGTGCTTAACTGGCCTGCCTGCAGTCCTGATCTTTCACCGATTGAGAACATTTGGCGCATAATTAAGCGAAAAGTCTGTGAAAGGTTCAAGGTTCAAGGTTCAAGGTTACTTTATTTATACCCGAGGGTAGATTTGTTTTGCAGAGAGTGATTCACAGCAAACCACATACCAACAAAACACACATCAAACCAATTAAAACTTGGTCATAAGTGACAGGACAGAAAGTGCTCAATGTTCACCACTCATCAGTGTAGCTTCATAGATAGAGTACAAGGATAAGATAATTAAGGTCAAATAAATAAAACACAATAAAACATAAAGAAAAAAAAAAAAACATGCTGCTAAAAGACAGAAAACCTCTAGAAGATAAATATAAGAACATAAAAGTAGTAAAAGTCACGATAAAAGATAGGGCCCATAAATAGAATAAATAAAGATAACGAGATCAGTAAATAAATAAAGTGCTATGTCACTGTATCTTATTGAGCTCAGTGACGGCGACAGGAACGAAGCTATTTTTATAACGCTGTGTCCTGCACCTTGGGACTAGAAACCTTCGTCCAGATGAAAGGAGCCGGAATTCACCCCGTAAAGGATGGGAGTCATTATTAAGAGTTGATGAGGCCGTCCTCTGTACCTGTTCAGTGTACAGGGAGGCAGGAGAAGACTGGGGTTCACCTATCAGGCGACTGGACCACCTGACTATTTGATTCAGCGAGTTCTTCTCTGCTACTGAGGCCTGACCGAACCATGCCACCAGGCAAAAAGATAAAACAGACTCAATAAAAGAACGATAGAACAAAGTTAAAATGGTTCGGTCAATATGGAAGTGTGCCAGTTTCCTCAGGCAGTGAAGGCGCTGATGGCCCTTTTTACAGACAGATCTGCAGTTTTCATTAAAACTCAGTTTGTCATCTATTATGGTCCCAAGGTATTTATATGATTGCACTTGCTCTATTTTCTTACCTTTAATTAAAGTGACTACGTGCCCGTCCTGTTTTTTTCTAAAATCGATAACCATATCTTTCGTTTTAGATATGTTAAGGTGAAGGTGAGACTCCTCACACCACTCGACAAAGTCATCGATGACAGGGCCATGACTGGTCTCACCTTCTTTAAGCAGGCTGATGATGACCGAGTCATCAGCATACTTAATAATGGCCCTGTTTTCATGTTTGCTCTGACACATATTTGTGTAGAGAATGAATAACAATGGTGACAGGACACAGCCTTGAGGAGAACCAGTGGAGAAGAACACTGGGTCAGACAAAACCCCATTGATCCTCACTCTTTGTGACCTGTCTGTTAAAAAGTCTAAGATCCAGCCCATCAAGTTTTTACTGACTTTAAACTGTTCTGAAAGCCTTTTGATTAAAATGTGGGGCTGTATTGTATTAAAAGCGGAGGAGAAGTCTATAAATAAAAGCCTTGCAGATGACCCTTTGCCCTCCACATGTGTAAAAACCATGTTTAAAAGAGTCAATGTGGCGTCCTCCACTCCTCTGTTGGGCCTGTATGCAAACTGCATCGGGTCCAGCTCATGTTCAGTCTCCTTAAGAATCACCATCTTAACCAGTTTTTCAAAGACTTTCATAATAACTGAGGTGAGAGCAACAGGCCTGAAGTCATTCAAGGTTTTCGGGCGGCTGGATTTAGGGACAGGAACCACAACAGCATCCTTCCATAGAGAGGGCACATGTTGTGTCTGCAAGGACTTATTAAAAATAGTCTGAAATACAGGACTAAGTTCATTAGCACAGGATCTAATAAGATGACCGCTGATGTTGTCAGGACCCTGGCTCTTGTTAGTCTTCACAGTTCTAAAAGCCTTTCTGACATCGCTCAGTTCAATGGTAAAGTGCTGAGTGTCCTTCAGTTCCTGTTTCAGCTCTACAATTTCCTTACTAAAATCAAAGGAGTTAAAATGAGCGTAAAAACTGTTAAGAGCATTTGCAAAATCTCTGTCTGAGTTAAAACCATCTAAAATGGTCTGCTGGCTGCTCTGGGGATTCTGAATGCCTGCAATGGTTTTCATACATGTCCATGCAGAACCAAGATTGTTTGCCGTCATTTTGTTTTCAAGAGCAGTTTTATAGTGCTGTTTTGCTCTTAAAATTTCAATTTCCAATTCTTTAGTGGCTGACTGTAGGTCAGAGACAGCCCCTTTTTTGAAAGCCAATTTCTTTTTATTCAGACAGGATTTAACATTTTTTGTGACCCATGGCTTGTTGTTAGGGTACACTTTGACACGCTTACGAGGTATAATCATGTCCTTACAGAAAGCAGCATAAGAGCTGGTGACATCTGCCAGAGCATCCAGATCATCCCCACAAGACTCGATAAAAACGTCCCAATCTGTACATTTAAAACATTCCTGCAGAGAGAACACAGATTCCTCTGACCACATCTCAATGTCCTTGTTCCTTGCTTTCTCTCGTTTTAAAACAGTCTTATAGGTGGGCAGGAGATGCACACAGTTGTGGTCAGCAGATCCCAAAGGAGGAAGAGGGAGGGATTTATAAGCATCCTTCAGTGACCCATAACAGAGGTCCAATACTTTATCCCGTCTGGTTGAACAGGATACATACTGGTAAAAGTTTTTCAGGGTTGTTTTAAGAGAGACGTGATTAAAATCACCCATTATAAAGTTCGGAGCGTCGGGGGAGAGGGATTGCAGCCTCTGCACTGCCTCTGCGATGGTGCTGCAGGCAGAGGGGGGGTGAGCCCTCGGGTGAATGTAACATGTAGTGATAAATAGCTGGGGAAACTCACGGGGGAGGTAGAACGGGCGCAGTGACACAGAAAGAAGCTCCACGTCTGGTGTGCAAATACGCTCCCTGACAGTCACAGCGCTACAGTAACGTTTGTTAACGTACAAACACACTCCACCTCCCTGGGTTTTCCCCGTTACCTCCGAGTCCCGATCCAAACGAAAGGGAGCTCCAAAGCCGTCGATTGATAAGTCGGCGTCCTGGTCCCGCTCCGTCAGCCACGTCTCAGTGAAAGCCATCACGCAGCAGTCCCCGAAGTCCTTCTGGAACCTGGCGTTCCCCTGAAGTTCATCCAACTTGTTCTTCTAGGACTGTACGTTTCCCAGGATGACAGACGGCAGAGGAATCCGGCCGAGCTGCTGTCTCCTCATGCGTACTTTAACTCCTCCGCGTCTCCCTCTATTCCTCTGCCTCTTGTCCCTCGTTCTGTTAAAATCCCTCCGTAAAAAATCCGGCAACCGTGGGGTGAGGTCTGTACCACCATCTGATAAGTTAAGTTGAATCAATTCCTCACGGGTGTAAACAGTCCTCAGCTGACCCACAGCCCCACTCACCTCGTAGGTAGCGAGCCAGCATGATAAAAGTCCAAACACGACGAAATAAAAGGAATCCATGGCGTTATCACTCCGTTAGTGGAACTTAGAGCACTTTAAAACCGTCACTCGACCCGGAAAAATAAAACGTAAGAACACATAAAAGCACATAAAAACACAAATACAGGACGAAAGGAGACCCAAAACTCTCCAGCAGCTGGAAACCTGTATTAAACAAGAGTGGGATCAAATTCCAATGGCTAAACTCAAGAAACGTGTCTCCTCAATGCCCAGACGCCACCACACTATGTTAAAAAGAAGAAGGGATGCTACACAATGGTAAACAGGCCCCTTTACCAACTTTTTTGAGACCTGTGGCAGCCATCAAAGTTGAAATGAGCTCATTTTGTGGATAAAATTCACAAACAACATTCACAACACTCTATTCTGAATAAAATACTGGCTGGTATGATTTGAAAGTCATTGCGTGTTGATTTTACACATTGTCCCAAAAATTTTGGAATTGGGGTTGTATTTTTGAGAGCACTTGAAGTTTCTCATTGCGTGCTAGCAGCAAGCAACACATTGTTCTTCTTAAGTCCGTTTATTTATTTATTTATTTATTTTCCATGTCCACATACTTTTTTGTCCCGTATCAAGTGCCTGAGCATTCGTGACAGAGACCCGGTTCAAATGCCGATATATCCAGCCCGACCGTGTCAACGTTTCTAAAGCGCTTTTCATGCTTTCGCAATCTCTGTTTTTCATCGCTTTTTTTCTCCATTAAAAATGCATGGTGGAGTTCTGCCATTATGACATAACAGAACGCTGGCACACTCTAGGCTCAGAGGGCAGCCTCAACACCACAACCAGTATATAGACTCTGCGTGTGTGTGTGTGTGTGTGTGTGTGAGTGTGAGAGAGAGAGAGACAGACGGGCATTTTAGCAAGCACACTCTTGAGGTTCCTCCTGAACAAATGCAGTTCTAGTTCCGATGTGGGGTTCCCTAAATCCTCCTTAGAGTTATCCAGCCCATTCATCCTCATCCCAGTTTTAGTCCAGTTATAGTGAGTATAGTGAGCGGACAGAATTATACCTCAATAGAAGTAAACGCACATGTACCCTTCTGTATGTCTACGTTGTCACTGGTATCAACACTTTTCTTCATCATTAGTTTCAGATAAGATTGTATATTGTGGCACTGTATTAATAAATAAGTGAGACTGTTTTATGAATGAAACAGCCTCTAATTGTCTCCAACCCAGATAGACATGTCTCAGGTGAGTGGGTATTTTACGCAGCATGTTCTTTTTAGAGACGTCCTAAATAGACGCATCCCGATTAAAAGCGACTGTTTATATTCTTCTAAAGGACAAACAGGGTGAAAGGTTCAGCTAATTTGTTTAATTGACACACGTGAAGTTTTTGAACCCTGGCACAACACTGAGTTTAGCCTATGGGCGAGCTTATAATCTAGCCTCTGGGACCTATGCATCGTGTCTAACTGGGATGAATCTATCGGGGCATGTCTTATTGGAACGCACCTATCTGGAATGAAACCTTTTGATTCGGACAAATTTTTCAAATGGTCAGTTGCATAACCCATGGAAGCATCTCCGAATAAAAGATAGAAGAAGAAATGAAAAGGTTATTACCATTGCTGTAGCCCAGGAGTGACTATCAAAAAAATAAACATACAAAGTCGAAAACAGAATTAGAGCTGGGAGCACTGTCAATATCATAGATTTGATTGTGCATCTTGCAGGTCCTGGAGAAAGAGGTTGAGTACCCTGTGGAGAAAATAAAAATACTTTTAAAAATTCAAAATCAATAAAAACTTTTTAAGTAGTGTATGACTTATTTACTCTTCAAATGGGAATAATGACTGAATGGTTCATAAGCCCAACCCAAAATTCAAACTCAAATCATATCTCCTGAACCCCGCAGAGCATCTTCTGAATGATCAACTCTCGTCCTTAAAATAGCAACGCAACTTAGCGTCTCGTCTCCATGAAGCAGTCTGGTTCATTTCAGTTTGTTACACATTTGAACATTTCTTTTTGAATTCCCATTGTCGTTATTACAAAGATGTACAAAGTAGATGTTACAAAGACAACTAATAGTATTTGCCAGAAACATAACTTAAGTCAACACTTTTTTGCCCTCTATCCTCGCACCTGAACACAGGAGTGACTGGCCCTCCCTTCTTTCACATAGTGCAGCAGCGCCTCCAATCACAGGCTGCCTATGCTGTCGCAGGACAAGGGCAGTCTCATGTGCCTGGGCTGCCAGGAGTGGCTGCTGGAGAGTGATGAGACTCACTCATTTTCACCAGCTTTATCTCCATTATCCCCAGTAAGGCTGAGAAATGTTGCTTCACCCAAGCCGACCTCTGGCAAATGCCAATAATAACGTTGCTGGGATTCTAACTCCTGACCACTGGACTCCAAACAGACGTCTTTTTTCCTGTGAGCCACTCAGAGGCCCCAGTATCAATGTTTTTAAATTGAATGTTGCACATTTATTTGAAGGACTAGCATTGACTGTAATTACAGTCTGATACTTTGTTTTATGACACTTTTAGTATTGTGTTGTACTCTTGAGTCGTAGCTTGGTGAGTGAGTTCGGGCAGACAGGTCCTCACACTCAAAAACATTCCTCGAACCTGTGTCCACTCCACCCTTCCATAACGCAGGCAATTACTCTACTACTCCACCTTCAGTGAAAACTAACACTGCCTGCTTCTGTTGCGTTACTTCTATGCTGCTGCTAGGTAACATCCTATCGGCCCCTCAGCATCTCGGTGTGGGCTCTGAATATGACCCAGGAACCCGGGAGAAATGCTGCTCCTCATTCCCCATATCTGTCTCCAATCCATCCCTCCATAACGCAGGCAATTACTCTACTACTCCAACTTTGCATAAAACTACAACTGCCTGCTGCAGGGCAGCACCAAATTCTGCTGTGACCTACCCGTTTCCGAAAATTTAGCACATCGGTAGATATGGGTTTCTCACGGAAGAAAGCCAATGTTGGTGCAGCAGCTTAAAAAAGGCTTTTAAATGGCTATCATATGTCATTAATAACTAATAAAATTAGTTAATAATTATTTATTAAAACTTTAATAAAAATATTAAAGTTCCTCCCACGAGGCACCAAAATGCGTCGGGGAATCTGCGTTTACGATATGTAATATAGCAAGGATGGATTATTCAGACGTTTCGTCCTAATAATCCTTCCCGCAAGATAACCATTTGATTCAGTAAGAAACCTGCAAATTCAGTAACCAGTCTCATAAAATTACTAAAATAACCAAAAATATGGAATTTTAATTAATAATTAAAAAAACCAATATTAGTGATTAAAGAATAAAATTTTGGAGTTCTATATAGGCTATTTGGACTCAGACTCCCACGTGTTACAGCACTAAACTGACACCAGGCTTTATAAATGAATTTATTGAACAAACAAACACAGAATATACATGGAGAGTATATATACAGAATATACTAATCTATGGAAGGACTATATACGAGACAAAAAAAGTAACAATGGTGTGGGTGTACGCGCGAGTGTGCATGTGTGTTCTTAGCACGCGTGCAGGACGCACGCGTGTGCGCGATTTTGGGTGTGGGCAGGCGCGTGTCCATGCGCGTGCCTGCTCGTGGGCATGAGTTCCTTTGTCTTGGGACAGATTCTTTCAGCACAGGGGGGCTGCTTAGAATTTGTCAATGTAGTTGTAGGCGGACGATGCGCGATTGGATAAATCAACTTAGACTCAACGAATTGCGAGAAGAATTTGCTTCCGCTCATACGCAATTTGTATTACTAATTGATTTATCATGCGCATTACAGCCTGTTAGTTAATTGGAGCATTAGAACGTTAGCCAGAAAAAACATTATGCATGTAAAGACAAACAATCAAAGGCTATTTAACTTCATGAAATATAAAATCAGACACAATGCGATTATACAATTACATCAGTAATATACAACTTAAATGTAGTACAGTTTAAGTTGAAAACCGCTAAACTGCCTGAAGTTTCAGTTAGTCTTACTGAAGTTCCTAGCTCGGGATGCCACTCTGGGTCCGTTGACTATGGCAGTTCTGGCGAGGATGTCCTGCTGGGTGCGCAGATCCGAAGTCCTGTGTCCACTTGAGGAATGCGTGCAGTTCCGCTGTTGGAATGTCTTTGCCGATTCGGAAAAGTTCTTTTTGGAGTTGTTCCGTGTCCAACTAGCAGCAGCGCCGGGCATAAGCTAGTTTAATAAGATTTGCAGTCCTGAACATAAATGGAGGTTCGCAGAGATGTGAGCACTCTGCAGATAGGCCAAATGAAATTGCGCAGAATGGGTGAATTCCAATTGCAATGCAATTTCTTTTCACTTGAAAAGAGTCTGGCCTTCCCTGCTGGGGAAGATGGCCAAAAAGCGAGTGTATTTTCCCTGGGGAGAAGATGCGCTACGAGAGAGCGTGACCTCCTCCGTTGGAAGTGTGCCAAGAAGAGAGAGTGAACTGGGTGCGGTCCCTAATTCTAAAGTTCTGTTGCGCGTTTTATTGCTTTTAGACGCATTCTATTAGGGGAAACGTAAAGGGATATTTCAACATTTTGGCAAGTTGGCCTATTGTCATAATCCCTTTAGTCATCTGAGTAGGCACATTACCTTTAGTTATCCGTGCCTGTTGTTTTGAGATTCGGGGGAGGGAGATGCGAGCTGCTCAGTGAACATAATGAAAGTGAACAGTACAGGTCTGTTGCTCCTTCAAAACTCATCAAATACACAATCCAACAGCTCCAAAACGCCCTCGTGGACAATATTCGGAACAAACTATTGTTTTGAGTTCCGGAGTAGCTGCAGTAAACATACGCTTTTGAAATCACTCTGCCCAGCCGGTATGTCTGGAATGTACATCCCCAATTCTGAAATAGTTGGGACGAAGTGTAAATTGTGAATAAAATCAAAATGCAATGACATTTTTGGCCAATTCGACAAAATGTTGAAATATCCCTTTAAGGGTATACAGTACCCAATATGTTTTACTTTTATCATGACCTGTGACACTTCAAATTCAGTTTGACAGCACCACATCAGCGAACTCTGCTCTGGTGTATAAGTTCACTGAAGTGACTCCATTGGCATGGAGTTTTCGTTAAAGTATTGTACATGGTCGGCTACAGATTGTCTGCATCATCATGTATCAAAAATGTATGAATTTGAATCTGATTCAATTGCGTCAAAAATCAAAATCCATCACAGGGATCCCACCCAGCGATCTGATGGTTTTTCTCAAAACAGAAATGAAATGAAAGCGCTGAAGGTGCTGATGCCTCGGTGTCTACAGCAGAGACAAGTATGTCCCTTAATGAAGCAATAAAAATGGGTGTGCACATGTCAGAGTGCCCTAGCTGTGTATCTATGCTTGACATACCGAAGTATTTACCCACCAGTGGCAGTCTGATGAACATTAATGTACAGTTATGGAGGGACACACCTTTCACACTATTCAGGGTCTATTTAAAACTAACCTATAATTAGTGCAATTCAGATCCTGTGGGAACAACAATAGGTTTTTGGAGGGAAGCACCTTTCATACTATGCAGGACAGAGGTCGCGTTAACCAAATATTTTTCGTCATTGACAGATTTTTTTTTAACAATGACAAAACATTTTGAAGGCCATCCATCATATTGACAGAGTGTAATTCACACTCCAGTCCAACTGGTGGTGGGGGTCCCATTGTCTGGAGCATTGTCTTTGATCTGTATGATCCTGTGTTCCTCATAATTTTGTAATATGATCATATACATTCATTTGTAAAATATGCTGCTCTGCTGCCAGTAGACGATTGGTCATATGCTACAAATGCTGTCACTGTTATGTGAACACGCAGATATCTCGGTCGGGAAAGCCCCAGTTGACATAACGAGTTGATAAGCAGCTTCGTAGGACTGCTTAGCGAGACTGCGGTTGTTAGGCTTAGTGAAGCCCAGCAATAACTGACAGCATTTTTCATTTGCACACTGTTACTGCGATGGGGGAGTAATCATTTGTGATGTTTTACAGAGTTCATATAGCAGTACGTTTGAAAATCAACACAGTGCTGTTTTTAACACAGTCTATATGATTCACTGTCCGCCATTGCTGTGATATAAAGCAAACTCACGTATAAACCAATCCACTGTGAAGAGCTTTTTCTTCTTTGAAGTCTTGATCGCTCGCAGCAGCCATCATGATAATGAAATAGTGCTATAACTCGAAAACAAAGCTTTATCTCAAAAATCTGGCAAATTTAAATCCAAGAGATCATGGCATTTAACCATGAGAGCCATATTCTTTGACTTGATTTTGACCGGCGTAGCAGCTATCCCGGTAAGACAGAATGAATGACTGCAATGACACACAAACGAACTACCGTGTACCTCGCTTGGGCATGCGCACTGAGGCATAATGAGTATAGATATGTGTGCTGGCCCTGTGGCTTGTTATACCCCCAGCAACGAAGTTTATTATACCCCCCACAACGAAGTTTATTATTATACCCCCCCAACAAAGTTCATTATTATACCCCCCCCCCAACGAAGTTTATTATTATACCCCCCCCACAAAGTTTAGGGGGGTATACTGGATTTGCTTTGTCCGTCCGTGTGTGCGTGTGTCCGTGCGTGTGTCTGTGTGTGCGTGCGTGTGTCTGTGTATGCGTGTGTGCGTCTGTGCGCCCGGACCTAGATCTCATAACCTACTCATCCGATTTTTACATTTTTTTTTCTTGGTGGAAGGTCTATTGACTGTGGTACTGCCCGACAACTTGTTGTAGGTCTGACGGTTTTAGTATGAATGTACTGATATACATGCGGGGGGTATCCTGTAAGCCATGCTTACTGACTAAATCTAGTTTATTCTGTGTTCTGTATCTTTAATGCAGTAGACAGACTGTCTGAGGGGGTTGGAGTGCAGAACAAAGCTGGTTTTCCATCCAGCCAACACCTTTTTTTGCTCTACTCAGTAAACTCAGGCAAACACCCATCCTCACCACAGACCCAGCTGATACGCCCCCCCCCACCTCATTGTACTTTTAATGGGTTCTGTCTTTGCTTTTGTGCTCTTTGCTTAAATTAGGTACTTATTCAGCCTGGATCTTCCACTCTTTTGCCATGACTTCAGAGGCAGGTCCTGACAATGCCAAATGAAAGTACTACCCCCACTCCAAAAATGTTGGGACATTCCATAAAATTAGATTAGATTTAGATTTTTTGGTTACCGTGGGGAAATTCATTTTCACTGACTGTTCAAGAAGAGGACAACAAACATTGCACAAACAGCAAGAAAAAAAAAAAAAAAAGACAGCATACATAACAGTGGGACAGTAAAAGACTACAGGTGCTGGTCAACGAATTAGAATAATTTGAAATAGCGCAATCGTTAAATTTTCTTGATGCATTTTTTGTGCAGAAAGCAAATCAGGTGTTCACCGCGCCTGTCCTACTTGTTAGAGTAATCACAGAACTCGCTACCTGTAAAAAATTTGCTCAGCTGAGCTTTCCAAAAGGCCCATTTAGGCCATTTAACTGTGACAATGTTGTTTTATTGAATTAGAATAATTGAGAAACCGTTTCACTGAATTAGAATAATTTTTATTATAATTGGAATCATCACTTTCTCAGTATTTAGTGGCTGCCCCCTTGGCTTGTATGACTGCCTGAAGTCTCCGCGGCATCGATTTGACCAGCTTGTCCCAAGTTTCTGCACTCACTGCTTCCCAGGCTGTGGCAATGTTCTGCTTCAGTTGGTCCAGCGTAGTCGGCTTTCTGTCGCGAATTTTCCGCTCGACGATGGCCCAAAGATTTTTAATAACATTGAGGTTAGGCGATTGGCCGGCCATGCCAAAACTTCAAGCTGTTTTTCGGCGAACCAATCTTTGGTCGACTTTGGCGCATGAGCCGGTGCCAGGTCCTGTTGAAATATGGGGTCTTCTTCGCCAAACTGTCCCTCAACAGTCGGAATCAGGAACGTTTCCAGAACATCTTGGTATACGGCAGCATTGACAGTCTTCTTGAGGAGGCAGAGTTTCCCTTCACCCCGAGTGGACATGCATCCCTAGACCATAACGCTCAGGGGAAACTTGACGGATCTTTTTACGCACTCGTGATTGTAGGTTTCGCCACCACAACGCCAGACACAAGGACCTTGGTCACTGAAGGAGATGCAAAAGCGTAATTCGTCACTGAAGACCACTTTCTGCCAGTCTTCAGCAGTCCATTCACTGTGTTCTTTGGCCCACTTCAGCCGTTTCTCCATTTGTTTCTTGTTCAGCATCGGTTTTACTGCTGGAACGCGAGATTTGAAGCCAAGTTCGCGCAGACGACGGTAAGTGGTTGATCTCGAGACGTTAGCGACGGTCTGCTCGTTCCACAAGTCGCTGAGCTCAGAAATGGACTTGAACCGGTTGCTGACTGCGATCTTTCTCAGCTGCTTGTTGTCACGAGCAGAAGTTTTTCGGATGCCGGAACAGTTGGTGCGCTTGCTGCAGTCTTTCTTTAGAGCTTTGCAGATGGAAGACTGGCTGATGCCAAGCTGCTCAGCAATTTTAGTTTGGGTCAAGCCTTGTTAGCGATGGGCTTGAACTTGAGTCACTATTCCCGTTGAGAGGTCGCGCTGCTTACCCATGATTGATTTTACAACTTAGAAATTCTACTCAACCCTGACTTTATACTGCACAGTGAACACTCTTCACAGAAAACAAAAATTCGAGCACTTATTCTAATTCAATGAAATGACTTATGAATTATTCTAATTCAATGAAACAACAGTGTCACAGTTAAATGGCCTAAATGGGTGTTTTGGAAAGCTCAGCTGAGCAAATTTTTTACAGGTAGCGAGTTCTATGAATACTCTAACACAGGGGTCTCAAACTCAATTTACCTGGGGGCCGCTGGAGGTAGAGTCTGGGTGAGGCTGGGCCGCATCAGGATTTCCACAAGAAAAGCTCTGATAACATTCCAATGTTCTCAAATATCTTTATTTTTTAACACAAAATAAGATGAAAAAACAAATAAACAAATTAAGAATTAATAAGAAAATAAATCAATAAATCAGTAATAAATAAATGAAATAATAATAATCATACAGTAGATATAGACGACTGAAGAAACCACATATAGTTGCTGACTAGAGAAAACTAATTATTTTTATTCAGATTCAAATGTCTGTATTAATAGTTCTTTAACCTTTAACTTTCTGAACATGAACTGTTCTGAACATGGCTTCTCTTGCCTACTTCTTGCTGCTAGAGACCTGGCAGCGCTTCTTCTCGCATAGCCGAGCTACATTTGGCTTGAGGGAGGAAGCAGTTGAGAGTCTCAGTAGGGCTTGAAGATGCTCATCAGTAAGTCTGGACCTGTACTTAGACTTATTGAAGTTCAAGGTGGAGAAGAGCTTTTCGCACAAGTATGTGCTCCCAAAAAGGCACATGGTCCGCTTGAACATTCGGGACAGTTCAGGGAAGCTCAATTCTCTCAAAAATTGCCCAAGCTTGTCTGCTTCTCCACTCACCTCCCTGAACTTGGCTTTGAGTTTAGAGTTGCACTGCAGGTCAATGAGCTCCATTTGAAGCACAGGAGGGGCATCTTGCACATCAAAGGAGAAGGGGTCCGCAAAAATTTGAGATGTGGCTCTGTGCGTCTTGAAGTCTGCAAATCTGTGATCAAATTCCTCCTGAAGCTTCAAAATGGCCTCAACATACTTCTCACCACTGAATGGTGTGCCTGCATCCACGAGTGCCTTGCATGCTGGGAAATGGCAAAGGTTTGTCTGAGAGAGCTGGGCTTTCCATAACACAAGTTTTGTGCAGAATGCTCTCACGTTGTCATAGGCAGCACTGACAAGTTGCCCCTGGCCTTGTAACTCCTTGTTCAGTACATTAAGCTCATGTGTGATATCAACAAGAAAAGCTAAGTCCATGAGCCATTTGGGATCACTTAGCACAGAAACAGCCACCCCATCCTTCTCCATAAAGGCTTTCACTTCTGCTCTCAAAAAAACTCAAAAAATTTCTTCAATACGTTTCCCCTGCTGAGCCAGCGTACCTCAGTGAAGTAGAGCACATCCCCATATTCTGACTCCATTTCCTCTAAAAAAGCACGGAACCTTCTGTGCTTTAAGCCCCTGGATCTGATTTGGTTGATGCATTTCACAACGACAGACATCACATTGTCAAACTTCAGGCATCTGCTGCAAAGGGCCTGCTGATGGATAATGCAGTGCAGAGCTATGGCCTCCTCCACACCCTCCTCTTCCAGTTTTTTTTGAACAAGTGCCACCAGTCCATTTTTCCTCCCTGTCATTGATGGGGCTCCATCGGTTGTTATTCCAACAAACCTCTTCCATGGCAAACCGGCATGCTCAATGGCATCACACAGCTGGTGAAATATCTCCTGAGCGGTGGTCTGGCCATGCATTGGAATTACTGTGAGCAACTCCTCCATCGCTTCAAAATTGTCATCAACACCACGGAGATATATTGCGAGCTGGGCAGTGTCTGTGATGTCTGTGGTCTCATCAAGAGCGACTGAATATACACTGAAACATTTTGCTTTCTCACACAGTTGATCATAAATGTCACTTGACAGGTCAGAAATGCGCTCTGCCACGGTGTTGGCAGAAAGGCTGATGTTGCTAAACTGACCTTTCTTTTCTGGACAGACAATATGTGCAGCCTGTAATATGCACTTTTTGACAAATTCACCTTCTGTGAATGGGTTTCCTGCTTTAGCAATCATCTCACTAACCACGTAGCTAGCTTCGACTGCTGCATTATTCTCTTTGGTTGCTTTCTTAAAGAAATCTTGTTGCCTCAGTAGACGTGTTTCAAGATTGGCAACCCGGTTGGCTCTCTCATCTCCCTGGTATTTTTCATTCTCCTCAGCATGTCTAGTTGTGAAATGACGTTTCAAATTGTATTCCTTGTGCACCGCAACTTTCTCAGTGCAAATAAGACACGTCGGGGTGCCCCTGTGCTCAACAAAGAAATATTGCACTCCCCACTTTTCCTGAAATTGTCAGTGCTCATCACTGACCTTTCTCTTCACTGCGGGCTTTGAAAAAGACATGTTTGGGGCTGTGTACGATATATAATTCCACTTGGAGTCAGTGTCGCGTTCAAATTTCAGTTTCAGTGTTTCGCCGATGCGCGGAGAACTTAATTTCCGCAATGTGCGTCATTTCCGCTTCTTTTTCCGTCCCGTTCAGCAGCATCCGCAAGCAAAAAGACTTTTAGAATAAGAAGCTTCGGCTTGCCGAGTTAGCGGAAATCTCAGGTAGAAGTGGTAAGAGTTTCGGAGAACAAACAAACACACCAGGGACGGCGCCAGGATTTTTTCTCTCCCGGTGCTAGTGGGGGGCTTGACCAAAACTTGGGGTGCAAAGAAAACAGTCGATTTTCGCGACTTCAGAGTTATTTTCAATAGTTTATTAGGCAGTTCTTTTTTTATTAAAAGCAGATCATGGTACATACAGCACATTCGATATAAATGTAGTTTTTAGTTGCCCTAGGAATATTCAGAAAAATAGCTATAAGCTTAATACAAGCGACTACAAGGCAAAAACGTCTTTCACGCGCAAAGGTGAAAGACTTCAGCACCCAAAAGCACCATCTGAGCCACAGTCAATAACACCGCAATACATCCAAAATGTGAAACAAGTGCATATTTCATATGCACCATCAGAAAACTGTCACAACATCACAACTTAAAAATGAACTTAATAAGACCCAAAGTGTAGCCAAAACGCGTAGCGCAGTGCGTTCTGCCCATGTCTGTTAACGGTGCGCGTACTTTTAAAACAAACTGCAAGGCAATCACAACCTTAGCGATTACTTTTATTCTAAAATTAGGCTGGCCGTCAGAATACACGTGTGTTCTTAGTCCATCCAGATCAGCGACTGAAGCATGTTCCTACGAGCCCTCCTCCCCCTAAAAACGACACAGTAAAAGTCTTTTGTACTAGCAGCTTAATACAACCCATGGTTATAGTACAAGATTAAAGCGACCTCACATGCAGGCTTTCTAGCTAATTAGTTCGTGTTAATGCATAGCACCCTAGCATTCTACATCTGAAATCAATGTATGCTAAAAATGAAAAAAATAAAAATAAAAATTCAGGTCGGTTAACAAGTTAACAAGACTGGGACATTATAAGACCTCTAAGGACGCGCCTGTCCTGCCCTAAGAACCACACAGCCTGGAGGTCTGAAAGTCGGACAGGGTTTTAGTATAACTCCGTGTCTGACTGTCGATTATTGTTTTTAATTTCTTCAAATCTACTGAATTGTTTTGATAAGAGGGCTCAGTTCTTCAAGATGAGTACCGAGAATTTCAATGAATGTTTCTGTTTAAGTTCTGCTCAATAAAGTGAGGCGACATTGGCGCGGGATAGTGTGCAATGCCTGTCGAACATTAAATGCAAAATACTCTGTGTCTGACAGCCAAAAAAAAAAAGAGGACGAATGTAACAGATTGATAACAAACTAAAGAATAATAAGAAACATTTTAACAAAAACAGAACATCCAATGAACACTGCGATTTATGTATTTGCGGGCCATCTTTTTGGATCTTCTGTTTGTTGATGAAATATTTTTATACTTGATTTCGTTATAAATCTGTTCTGATATCAATACTTTTATTTTTTGCTGGGTGGCGGACATGGAGTATTCTGCATTTCGCATCGGACAGTCTTGATCGTGCATGCGATATTTAATTCACAATGTCAATGGTCATGGAATTGATTTGGTCACTGACTACAAGCACTATTTTATCTCTGGTGTGGAAATAAAGCGTGAATCTGTTCGATCCATCTGACTAATTTTCAAAAGAGAGACCAAATAAAGACTGTTGTCTATCTTCAACGGAAGAAAACATATGAATAAAAAGACCAAGGAAAGTCGATAGCTATCAATTTGCATTTTGTGAAGGTCGAACACAAACATGACCAAGTTTGTATGTCTAATAACTACTCGAAAACTTAGAACTTTATGACTTTCGGACTTGGAGTATTTTAGGATCTCTGTCAGACATTTGCTAAATTCGTCATAAATGCACCAAGTCCTGCACCATTGTCGACTCGCTTTATTGAGCAGAGATTAAACAGAAACATTGATTGAAATTCTCGGTACTCATCTTGAAGAACTGAGCCACTTATCAAAACATCCACGTTTAATATCTAAAAGATTCAGTAGATTTGAAGAAATTAAAAACAATAATCGACTTTCGGACACGGAGTTATATTATAATCCTGTCCGACTTTGGGACACGTAGACACTGCGTAAAAACAACGGGGAGTGCTTCAAAAATCTTTTTTGCGATTATTGGCATACGAAAACGAAAACGAAACTTTATCAAGCAAATCTGAGAGTATAAAACGAATAAACCACGGTAATGGAAACACAGTCTGATGTCACATTTTCTCTCCAATCTGCAGTATTATTCATCTGCAGTATTATTCATTCATTCCGCTACGGCGGAAATTTGTAGCCTCCAGTCCACCCCAAGCACTAACGATCACCGCAACCATGGAGATATCAACGTCCACACAGATGATCGAGATCGCTGCAGACACAGGCTGGATCACAGCTCACAGCGCCTCCTTCATTTCTGAGCGGAGAGCAGCGGAGGAGCGGCGGCGCCGAGCGAGTCAGCGGCTTCACGGCTCCTCCTCCGCCCAGCTGAGTGGAGAAAAGGATGAATGAGTGAGTGAGCGAGCGAGTGAAGGCAGTGAGGCGTTGGACGTACTCATCTTGACTGTGTCTCCAGCTCTCATCTAATGTCGCGAGTTCGCGACAAGCCTGGCCGATGTCCCGCCCTCGAGAGCCATATACCTCACCGTGATTGGTTCGTTCAGTTCCGCACATAACAAGTATCATTCATATCAAACTTGCGGGCCGCACTAACATTAATCTTTCATATTAAGACAGGGGCCACAAACTACTGCGGCCCGCGGGCCGTGAGCTTGAGACCCCTGCTCTAACAAGTTGGACAGGCGCGGTGAACACCTGATTTGCTTTCTGCACAAAAAATGCATCAAGAAAATTTAACGATTGCGCTATTTCAAATTATTCTAATTCGTTGACCAGCACCTGTAGTCATATAGGTCAGCGGGGCCTGTTGTTTAAGGTGGTTATGGATGTTTGGATCAGGCTTTTCCTGAATTTTATTGTTCTGTATTTGCGCCCTGAGGGGAGTGGGATGAAGTATTGGTGTAGTGGGTGAGTGATGTCCTGGACTATTGTGTTTGCCAGTCGGGTGATGGACCTGTTGTTTTAGTCTGTGAGCAATTGCAGAACTCAATGATATGTACACAGCACAGACAAGAATCACACGTTTGAACTTATCAACTTAAATGTTTTTTTTGCAACACAGTACATGTATTTCCCATGAGATGCATGCAACATGTAAAAATAAATAAAATTAGAAGAATGATGGGACAGGGGTAATTATACCTCTGTGCAAGATCGCCTATTCTTTAAACAATGCTCAGAGGTCATTTGAGAACTAATTGTTGCAGTTTTGTCGGTGAATTTATTATTATTTTCCCCCAATTCTGGCTTGATTTAATGGTTTCATGGGATGTTTCTCAAGAGACATCTCTGGTTTCAAATATTGTACTGCATAATGGACCACTCGCCTTCAGTGGGAGGCAGGTCTGGCAGGCCAGTCTAGCACCCACACTCTGACTCTGAAGCTGTGCTGATGTTAAATGTACTGACTTTGCCTTGGTGCTGTCTCCCTAGAATAAGCAGGGATGTTTCGGAGAAAGGTGTTGTCTAAATGGCAACAAAAGCTGCTCTTAAATTCATGCTTCAGCATTGAAGTTTTCTTTGCAAATGAGCAAGTTACTCATGCTATGGGTACTAACACACCCCCATACCATCAAAAATGCTGGCGTTTTTCCAATGTTCATTGGTGAGAATCTGGACGATCCTTTTCTTCTTTGGCCATGAAAAGACATTGTCCATTATTTGCATTCTGAGGGTGTTGGGTTTTACGAAATGAACCAATAGCGAAAACCAGTAGAATTCAAAA
The DNA here is from genome assembly GCA_029721435.1 of Gymnothorax reevesii. Taxonomy (NCBI): domain Eukaryota; kingdom Metazoa; phylum Chordata; class Actinopteri; order Anguilliformes; family Muraenidae; genus Gymnothorax; species Gymnothorax reevesii. The sequence continues at coordinate 864,885 of CM056590.1, read as the reverse complement.
AAGGTCCACAATCCAAAATCAGAATCCAATGGGCGAAATCCAGAGTCATACACAGAGCACCAATCACAAAAAATCGAAGTCAGACAAAAAGAGGCCGAAAAACAAGAATGCGGCAAAAGCACATGGAATCGGCAAAACTCGGTGTCTAGGGCGGTCCAGTCAGAAAGATAAATTATGGGGATTATTGGGCATAGTGGTTTGCACTGCTGCCTCACAGCAAGAAGGTTGTAGGTTTGAATCCGGCCTGGGGCCTTTCTGTGTGGAGTTTGCATGTTCTCCCCGTGTTCGCGTGGGTTTTCTCCGGGTACTCCGGTTTCCACCACCCACAAAACATGCAATATAGGAACACTCTGGTATGGCTGTGTGTGAATGTTTGATGGTGGTCGGAGGGGCCGTAGGCGCATCCTGGCAGCCACGCTTCCGTCAGTCTGCCCCAGGGCAGTGAATGTGTGAGTGAATGAATAATGTATCCTTGTAAAGTGTCTTTGAGTGCCCAGAAAGCAGAAAAGCGCTATATAAAATTGATGCATTATTATTATTGTTTCCATTTTTTAAGCTTGATGATAATGATATTCGTTCTCTTTCTTCTGAAACATACAATATTGCTTGTTTTGAAAATATGCTTTTCAATCCATTTGAAATCCACCCGTCTGCAAATTCTGATTTTAGTAATGTAGATCCCGATACAAACAGCATGTATGTATTTCCACCAGAACATTCGTAGTCTTTCAAAAAAATATGACCATCTTGCTCATTTCCTGGCATCACTAAATTATGATTTTTCAGTCATTGCTTTAACGGAAACATGGCTCACAGAAAACACAAAAAGTATTTATGAACTCCATCAATATAACTCACTTCATTCTACCAGAGTAAAGAAAACCGGTGGGGGAATAGCATTGTACATTCGAAATGATTATGATTATGTGCAGAGAGTGGACCTGTCTGTAAACTCTGAGGATGCAACAACAGAGTCTGTTTTTGTTGAGTTAACAGTACCCAATAATGGCCGAAAGGTTATTGTTGGCTGTGTGTATCGTCCACCAGACACGGATATTAACAACTTTAATGATGCTCTGGAGAATACTTTAGATCTAATAACTAAAGAGGGTAAATTGTGTTATATTCTCGGTGACTTCAATATCGACCTTTTCAAAAGTGAAACACATTCACCCACCCAGGATTTTTAAAATGCTCTATATTCCAATTACTTTTATCCTGCCATTCACAAACCCACCAGAGTTACTGACAGGTCTGCTGCTCTAATAGACAATATATTAAAAATAGTCTGAATGAAGGGCTCCATTCGGATATCTTATTTTCAGACATCACTGACCACTTCCCAGTCTTTCAATTTACCAGGCTTGACAATGTTAAGAATAATCAAACTGAAGTCAACACAACTCATCGCAAATTTAATGATAGAAATATGGCTTGTATTAAACAACTTATCAATAATCATTCCTGGACAAATGTATACACTCAAATAACCCTAACAGTGCTTCCCAAACTTTCATGGACTCTTTTATTTCTATCTTCAATAAGTGTTTTCCCTCAGTCACTGTAAATAAAAAAACTCAAACAGGACTTTTCCAAACCATGGGTCACCACTGGATTACAGAAGTCTTCAAAGAAAAAAAATAAACTTAACTAACCCTACACCACTAAATCAATCTAACTACAAAACATATAAAAATAAATTTACTCATTTCCTTAGATCAGCAAAAAAAAAAAAAGATATTTTACTGACAAATTCAAGGCTTCCTTAAATAATATCAAAGAAACATGGACTATTATAAATCAACTATTACATAAAAAGAAACCTGTGACAAAAATACCATTTTGTTTTGCTGACAGAGGGAGAACGCTTACAGACTCATCTGAGATTGCTTGTAGGTTTAATGATGTCTTTGTCAATGTAGATGCCTCTCTGGCCAAATTAAATAAAAACCCAGGTGGTCGTCCCCTTGACTGTGTTGATGGTTGTTTTCCTACCTTTAAGATCTTTGATCAGCCTGATGCAAATGAAGTTATAAGCATTACTGAGGAACTCAAATCAACCAGTTCAGGACACGATGAAGTCAGAACTTCTCTTGTAAAAGAGGTCAAATATTCAATAGCAGACCCCCTAACGGTTATTTTTTCCCTGTCATTGGAGACTGGTGAAATTCCAAGTGATCTCAAAATTGAAAAAAATTCATCCCTATATTCAAATCAGATGATCCAAGTTCCTTATACAAATTACCGCCCAATTTCAATATTACCCTGTTTTTCAAAGATTCATATTCATTGAAATAATATACTATACAACCATCAATATGGCTTCCGCAAGAATCATTCTGCTTACATGGCTTTGTTAGATCTTTTTGAAAAAATCTCTACTGCTCTTGACAATAATGAATATACTATGGCAATTTTCTTGGACCTGTCAAAAGCGTTTGATACAGTGAACCACGGAATATTGCTATCAAAACTACATAGATATGGTTTCCAAGGTAATGTTTTTCAATGGTTAAAAAGCTATATTACTGATAGGCAACAATATGTTCATTTTAATAACTGTAAGTCTAACACGGTAACATTGTCATGCGGTGTGGCTCAAGGCTCAATTCTGGGTCCGTTATTTTTAATTTTTATCAATGATTTTGCCACAGTTCCGAGAACAATGTTACCTGTTTTATTTGCAGATGATACAAATCTTCTAATTTCTAATAAACACTTAAAAACTCTTTTAAAAGAGGCCAACTTGGGCCGACAAGCTTATTCAAAATGGTTCAAATTGAATAAACTGTCTCTTAACATAAATAAAACCAATTTCAAACTATTTTCGGGTTGGAGAAAGTATATCCCGGATGAAGTTCAGCTCTTTATTGAAGGCTCCGAAATTAAAAAGGAATCCTCTGCTCGCTTTCTTGGTGTCATGGTTGGCAAAAATTGTACTTGTAAAGAACATATTGCTTTTGTGGCAAAAAAAGTGTCTAAGTCTCTGGGTATCATCAGAAAGATCAATTAATTTCTTAATAGATCCAGTTTACTGGTTTTGTATTATAGCTTAATATATCCATACGTAATGTATTGTAACATAGTGTGGGCCAATACCAGCCCAACCAAACTCAATAAGCTTCACTTACTGCAAAAACAATTTGAGCTGCCACAAACTCTAGAGCTCCATCCTCTCCACTATTTTATAAACTAAAGATCCTAACCATATGTGATATCAATATCATACAAATATGCACTTTTGTTTCCAAAGTAATTCATCAAAATCAAGAACTGCCCAATCACTTTCAACAATATTTTTGCAGAAATTTCAGTTTTCACTCATATAGGACAAGACAAGCAGAACACCTGCATCTTCCCCTCTGCCACACCAGCAGAGGGCAGTACTCTGTCAGTACAAAGGGAGTACATTGTGGAATGAACATCACAATCTTGCTGACAATGCCCCCTCCTTGTCAATATTTAAAAAGAGACTATTCTTGAAATTATTAGAACAATATGTATAGTGGTCTCTTAGGACCAGTTCTTCTTGTGGTGCAATCTATGTTTGCTGTTACTTCTTTTAATTAGTTTGTTCTTGTTTACCTTTGTTTATTATGATTATTTTTTTCTTTTCTCTTCTTTTTTGTTGTCTTTTTTCTGCCATCCTGTATTTTATCATTCTCATCTTATTTTCAATTACTTATCCTTTATTTTTCCCATAGGATGTACATTAATTATTTTCTTGAATAAGCATTTATAAGGTCTGGGTGAGGCCACTCTATAAGCCCTTTCGGGCTTCAGACCTCACCTGCTTATTTTTTTCTTTGTCTTTTAAACTCACTCCCCTTGAGTGATCTCTTTTGTAATGCGTCTCTCACATGTGCAGATAAATAAATAAATAAATAAAATATACAAGGTTAGTGTTGGTTAGTAATTAGCAAAAATAACAAACTGTTAGTATGTGTTAGTAAGATAGTAAAAGAGACAGGAAGGAAGAACACGAGATAATGAAAGAAGATTGAAACCCAGAAACCAATAAATCACCCGAATGAGTGGCACACAAGACAAGGGACCGTGAGCAAAGATACACACCAGACAAGACGGGGGAGACAAAGAGAAAAGCATGGAAATAAAACATGGCAGGGGAATATGAAACATGGCTATGAAAATAAAACAAGGCATGGAGACTATGATAACAAAAACATGAAAAAATAATAAAACAAGAAATCCTAAATACCAAATATGCAACACATAATCTAAGAATGGTCAAGAAGAAAGGCAGTGGTCACTAAACACAAGAATCAATCATCATGGCACTAGGCCAGGCACAGAACTTGAAACAGACATGGGCAAAACATTGAGCATGGCATGGCAAAGACAGAAAATGCAGGATCACAACAGAGGGTTGTTAACTGACAAGCGTTCAGTATTGTTTTTTCAGCTTCCCCTTCGGGGGTACAGACTTTCCTGGATTTGTTGCATCTTTTGATAACATCATACATTGTGGATTGTGAAATCCCTGAAATCCTTGTAGTTGTGCCCTTAAAAATGTTGTTCTAAAACTATTATCACATGCAAACTGGTGAACTTCAAACCATCTGTTTTTAAATGACTAAGCCTTTCATGGATGCATATTTTATCTGATTTCATGTGATTTAAAAAAAAATCTTTTGTTTGGAGCTAAACATTCCTCAACCGTTGCAGTGTTACCTTTCTCTGTACCCATTTTTTTGGTGTGTTTTGCAAGCATCAAAATCGGAATGCGCTTGTATACTTAAGGCCCAGTCACACAGCCGATCACGCACGAATCACTCACAAATCACGCACAGATTGGGTTTGTGCGTGCTTGTGCGTTGAGATATTGACCAATTTTTCGGGGTGTCGAGGGTAGAAATCTCGGACGAATCACGCATGAATCGCGCATGAACCACGCATGTATCACTTACAATCACTGACATATCGCGCACGTCGACGCATAATAGCAAACACGGTGCAGTATTCCACGAACATTCGACGCACGCCCGACGCATGAATCACCGGCGGAGCACGAAACCAAACACGAGCACTTCACGTATTGTCAGTGGACGTCAGTGGAATGAACGTGATACATGCACGTTTCATGCGTGATATGAACGTGGGGCATCAGTGGACGGACGTGGACGTGCGCGGATTCAAACCAGTTTTGACGCATAAGCACTGACGGCCGACGAGTATCCCGCGCATAGATACGCATACTCGACGCATAAACTACGCATGCCGACTCATGAATTACGCACACCAACGCACAGTTGTTGAAAATTTTTGAACCATTCAAAACTCAAAATCACGCACAAACCGCCTTCGACGCACATCCACTTACAATCACTGACAGTCCACGTTCGTTCCACCTACGAATTACGCATACGACGTACGCTCCGCGCAGAAACGAAAATCTGTGCGTAATTCATGCGTAATTCATGCGTTTTCGCTGTGTGACTGGGCCTTTAGTACCATTAAAACCGCAATGGTGAGGCATGTACTGTATTTGCAGCAAATTGAAGAATCAATTGATTTTTATTGCTTTAGAAGTGAGGCACGAGAGGATATAAAGAAAAGCGTGTGGTACTGTAATCCTGACGCGCACCACATGCACAAACCAAGCACTTCAGTAATGACACACATTGAGCCGTTTGTGATGTGTACAGTGACACTTGACTTGTTCTTTTTGGTGTGGTCAATAGCCTACATAAAGCCAACAAAAGAAAAAGCTACTGCGTCAAGAGAATGGAACGACTTGTGACACAGGAGAGAGAAAAAGAGCCTTTGGAATGTTACGGGCAGATCTCAGCCGCCGAGAGGTGGTGCGTCATTTGCACTGTCACCGTTCAACAATCAGTCGGCTGTCTATCCGAGAATGGAACACAGGCACTGTAACAGGCCAAAGGCTCTTTTTCTCTCTCCTGTGTCACAAGTCGTTCCATTCTCTTGATACAGCAGCATTTTTCATTTTTTTTGTTGCATTTATGTAGCTATTGACCACAACAAAGAGAACAAGTCAAGTGTCATTGAACACATCACAAACAGCTCAATGTTTGTTATTACTGAAGTGCTTGGTTTGTGCACGTGGTGCTCGTCAGGATTACAATACCACACACTTTTCTTTATTTCCTCTCGTGCCTCACTGGAAAAGCAATAAAAATCAATCGATTTTTCAATTTGCCGCAACGTTTTTAATGGTACTAAGTATATTTACACAGATGAATAAAGTCAAACCTTCCAGTAGTTTATTCTCACTGTCTTCAATGAGATTTTGGTGACAGAATTTGCAAATGATCAACCTCTGTTTTTATTAAGACATAACTCACTACGCCAATTTTTTTGTATTGGGGCTTGTACAAAGTATATTGGGTCTGACATTGAAGCAATGGTTAATATTGATTATGGAAATAAATCTGTTACCATGATGGTTGCTTAGAGGAAATGACTGAGAAGGTAATGCGTGAATGTCCTCTGTCCACCTCATAAAACAGGGCTCCTCTTGTGCATGTGCGTGCTGATGGGGTCCTCTGTAAGAGATGACAATCTTCATGTAAGGACTTTATGACAGAGTAAAGTAGTAGGAGAAATTGCAAGGAGAAGGATACGTTTGACCAAACCTGTTGCTCCTTTCAAGACCTGTGAGGTGTTTTTTTGTGGATTTTTGCCTGTGTTGGATCATTTTCCTGTCCCAGGACATCACCAAGCAACCCCATCTCAAGGGACTGTAAATATTTTTTTTTCCTGTATACCTTTTGTATAATCAATCTTGGTCAGTAGTGTAAATTGTAGGTTAGTGTCAGTGCTTCATTTTATTAAATCTGTTTAAGTTTTGGAGTTTTGTCTGTCATCCCTTGCTGTCTTATATGTCATACAAAATTGGAACCATAACAAATTGGGAGCTCAAGTCTGGGATAGACCACTGTGTGAGTCATTTATTGGAAATCTATCATTTCAAATTGTAAAAATGCTTTTCTTTTAATTTTCCTTGATATATATTGACAGATCAACAGCAATGAATGATTTCTTGGCATCACCGACCGTAGAGGTTTTGAAGTCTTTTAAAAAGACAGAACTGCTAGAAATATGCAGACAGTTAGAGCTGACAGAGGTAAAACCAGCCATGTGAAAAGCAAGACTGCTAGAGAGATTGTTGAATATTGCATTGATGAAAATGTGTTTGCAACAGGAGATCTGGAACAGTTTCCAGTGGAAAATCAAAAAGTTTTCTAAACTTTTTCTGAAAAGTTTCTGAACATAATATGCAGAGGTTTTGCCATAATCCAAGAACGTGATATCATGAACGTGATTTCCTCTCTGAACAGCTCCTTCCGAGATCTTTGAGAGATCTGGGTAAAACCTGACGTCAGGTTGTCCCGTCCAATAAGTGCAGACCTACCCAGAGCTAATCACGGCGCTGGACCTGCCCACACCAGAAACTATTCCAGCAGGCACTGACAACGGCCGATCATTCTATGCCTTAGTAGCATCTACACTTCTGCAAATAGAAAAGAAGAACCGCAGATCATTTGAGATGCAGTTTTGTCAGTATCTCTCACAAAACTGCTTGTCCATTTACTTTTGGATGCGAAGAAAAACTCCGAAACCAGCAGGTAGCTTTTTTTGTTCGCTGGCAGCAAACAGCCACGGCGAAAGGGCACGTTAGCTGCTTGTGCTCAGCATTTCACCAAAGACAGTTTTGTCAATAAAGGATAATTTAATGCTGGATAAGCGTTTCAGCTGCTTCTCAAACCTGAAGCAGTTGCATCGATCAAGCACTCGGAGCCACAAGCTGTAAGTAACGATATAACAGCAAATAATCTAAGCGTACTGTAAGTGAAGCTAACGTATTACGGGTGGCTAGCAGGATCGCTAGCGATAGTTAGCACTAACAACTGGCCTCAAGCGCAGGCTTTTAAAATATCTGAAGATAAAGCCTGTATTGGTTGTGACTGTTCATGACCGACAGACACAGAAGCTGTAAGTTGCTTTTACTGCATAAGCCAACCTGTTGATTGTGGCTGTAGCACTGCAGCTAATGTAGCCAAGTTGCTAATGTTTGTGTCCTAAATATGCAAGAGTGATAACAGGGGAAATTCTACAGAAGGTGTGTGAACATTATCCTCACTCAAACAGAATGACAGGTCTGGTCACATGTATCCTTTTCCTTGCAATTTCTCCTACTACCCCACTCTCCCAACCTCCCTCCTCATACACTCCCCTGCAGACCCCTCCCACCTTTAAGACCCCTCCCTACTTCTCTGGGACTTTCAGTCTCAGACGTGCCCAGGACATGCCCAAACTCAGCCCCAGTCTGGGCTAAGGATGGTATAAAAGATTGACAGCCGAACGTCTCCTGAAAAGTGAAGCAAAAGCATCTCGATGGCCAACTACTGGCTGCAGTACAAATGATAACTCCGCTCCCTCCATGTTAGTGAAGGGGAGAAATGCGAGACAGGAAAAATTGTGTACATGAAAAATAATTCATTTCTGAAGATGGTTTCTTCATTTTTAGGACGTTCTTACCATACTGATATATATTCTAGCGTCAATTTTTCTGATCAGTTTTCTGTAAACCTTTTATTTGATATTATGCAAAAGGGGCGTGTAGTCATAATAAACACAGTGATTGACAACCGCAGTGCACGTGGACTGAGTCCCGATAGCGCCTGCCCCCTGGGCACTCCGTTTCATGAATAGTAATTTTCGCGTAGAGCTGGAATGAGAACGTTGACTGGAGACTTAACGCTATCTGAAATTCTTCACAGCTAACAGCAATTGTGCTTCAAGCAGGGCAGACTGCAACGGAAAACGACGAAATGAGTTGCTCTGCTGTGAATTTCACTAACCGTCCGGACCGATGGAAAGGATCTTTGCAGTTTTGTCGGTAAGTTAATTTTATTTTTTGTTTGTTGAAGTTGTACGGTCAGTCAAGTTATTACCAAGTAAGCTAGCTACCTTGGCTACGTAAAGACAGCAAGCAAAGTGGCAGATGTTTACGATGAATATGGGAGGAAATGGTGATCGGTAGCCATTCGTAACTGGCAAAATATACAATATTAATTCTAGAGAATACCTATTAAGGTAAGGTTTTGAATGAAGTTAACGGCTCTGTGTCATATAATGTTGTTCTTATGTACTTGTACTTGAAATTTTGAGCCAGTGCTGCAGTAGGTTCAGCCCTTAGCTTCCAGTTCTGCCGTCAGTATCTCGGCATTTTAGGACGAACAGAGATTGCGAGTCACTTGGCCCGGTAGGAATTCTGCTTGATGTCGCTTAGGCTAATAAAGATTAAACGATGTTGCGATCTAATCTAACGTGGACGAGCCCCTAGGTTCGAGTGTTTTCGTAAGCACCAGCAAGCTCACTTCTCGTTTTTCAGTGGGTAACATTAACACGACTAAAGTCCCACCTGTTATGGCCCCAATTTGTTATTACATTTACAACACAACAGCTACAGCAACAGCAAGGGATGACAGAAACAGTTTTAAAAACTCAAACACATTTAATAAAAAAACAAAGACTAAACTACGATCTACACTTAAGACCAAGATTGAACACAACAAAAACAGAAATATTTACAGTCCCTCTTTGTTAAGGTGGCTTGGTGATGTCCTGGGCAAGGAAAAATGCTCTAACACAGGCCAAAATCCACAAAAGAAAACTTCACAGGTCTTGAACAGAATGACAGGTCTGGTCACACGTATCCTTCTTCTTGCAATTTCTCCTACTACTACTGTCTCAATTCTTTTCCTTATATACTCTTTTGCAGACCCCACCCACATTTAGACCTCTTTTTTTTATTTTTGGGGACTTGCCCCAGACATGTCCAGGACATGTCTAAACCTAGCTCCAGTCTGAGCTCATTAAAAGAAAGGTAAATGCTGCCATCTAGTGGCCTCTATTCACATCACACCTCCGTTCCAAAAGGGAAAAATTTTGACTCATAAAGGCAAAATTTTTCTTATCAAAACAAAATGGTTAAGTGAACACTTGTCTATATATACATATCATTCAATATTCAAATAAACACGTGATATATATATATATATATATATATATATATATATATATATATATATATATATATATATATATATACATACATTTTCAAACACGGGATAAGCAATCAGCAATCACATTGTCAGCACCCTTTACCTGCTTAATTTCCAAGTCAAACTCCTGTAAAATCAAACTCCAATTCAACAATCTCCGATTCTTGTTTTTCATCTTACTCAAAAACATTAACGGATTGTGGTCAGTGTATACAATCATTGGCTTTTGTCCTGTACAAACATAAACCTCAAAGTGTTGTAAAGAAAGGACCAGAGCCAACAGTTCCTTCTCTATTGTGGAATAGTTCCTTTGGTGGCGATTGAACTTCCTGGAGTAGTCACTTCTCTGTAAGAGCACAGATCCACAAGCTTAGTCGCTAGCATCAACCGCGATGGAGAACGGTTTGTTGAAGTCAGGAGATTTGAGCACGGGAAGTGACACAGCAGAGACTTCAGGCGATCGAAGGCTCTCTGGCATGCATCATCCCAAGTGAACTTTACGCCTTTCTTCAGTTGGTTAGTTAAACTGAGAGCAATCTCAGCAAAGTTCTTGCAGAACTTACGGTAGTACCCAATCATTCCAAGGAAGCGGCGCAAAGCTTTTTTGTTGTCAGGAACTGGAAAGTCCATGATGGCTTGGACTTTAGCATTTATGGGTGCCACCTTACCCTGGCCTATGACGTAGCCAAGATAGGTGACAGTAGCACAACCAAAGTCACTCTTGTTCAGGTTAACAGTCAGGTTAGCCTGGGTCAGGCGCTGGAACAACGTCTCTACATCTTTGAGATGTTCTTCCCAGGAGTCACTCCATGTGATCAGGTCATCGATGTATGTACCCGTGTGTGGCAATCCGGCGATTGTAGACTGTATCATCCTTTGGAATGTGGCTGGGGCATTTTTCATTCCAAAGGGTAGGACTTCATTCTGGTACAACCCAGATGGTGTGGCAAAAGCAGAGATGCTCTTGGCCCTCTCAGTTAAAGGCACACACCAATAACCCTTCAATAAATCAATCTTGGTCAGAAACTTTGCTTGCCCTACTCTATCAATACAATCATCAATCCTAGGTGTTGGAAACACATCAGTTCAAGTTACAGCATTGACTTTGCGATAATCTGTACAGAATCTTGTACTTCCATCAGGTTTTGGAACTAGCACACAGGGTGAACTCCAATCTGAGTTGGAGGGTCTGATAATATCATGTTCTAACATGTACTCAACCTCTTTCTCAGCAATCTTTCTCTTTTCAGGATTCATCCGGTACGGATGCTGTTTAATTGGTTTGGCATTACCAACATCTACATCATGAGAGGCTATAGAACTCTCTTTTGAACATCAGGAAACAAATCCTCATATTTCTTGATCAACCTCTCAAACTGATCTTTTTGTGAGGGTTCTTAGTGCTGGAGTTTTACATCAAGATTTTGCAACACTTCAGAATTTGACAATTTACATGAAAGAACTTCAGCTTTAATTCTAGGTTCATCATCTTGAAACTCCCCCTCATCTTCACAAATCTCGGCCATAGGAGAATCTGAAGTGACAGCTGCAATCCTAGCATTTCTGTCATGATAAGGCTTCAGCATGTTAATGTGACACAATTGTTTTGGTTTTCTCCTATCTGGAGTCTTCACAATGTAATTGAGATCATTGAGTTTTGTCAGAATTTCATAAGGACCATGAAATCTAGCCTGCAATGGATTGGACTGCAAGGGAAACAACACAAGGACCTTGTCTCCTGGTTTAAACTCACGGCTTCTAGCCTTATGATCATACCAAGTTTTCATTTTTCCCTGACTTGATTTCAAGTTCTCTTTGGCTAGGTCACAAGCTGCATGCAATCTGTCCTTGAACTTGCTAACATAGTCTAACAGACTAATGTGCGGCTCTTCCTCTTGCCATTGTTCACTCAATAATAGCAAAGGTCCTCTCACTTCATGACCAAACACTAGCTCAAATGGACTGAATCCAGTAGACTCCTGCACTGCTTCTCTAGCTGCAAACAACAGCAAATGAACACCTTCATCCCAGTCTTTCTCATGGTCATAACAATAAGTCCTCATCATTGTCTTGAGAGTGGAATGAAACCGCTCTAAGGCACCCTGACTTTCTGGATGATAGGCACTAGAAAGAATCTGCTTTGCACCTAGTTCATACACAACCTGCTGAAACAAACCAGAAGTGAAATTGCTACCTTAGTCTGACTGAATTTCCCTGGGAAGGCCAAACAACGTGAATAACTTTATCAAAGCCTTCGAGATTGCAGTTGCCTTGATGTTACGTAGAGGTATGGCTTCGGGGAATCTGGTAGATGCACACATGATTGTCAACAAGTACTGATTTACAGATCTAGTCTTGCGTAATGGACCAACACAATCAACAATGACCTTAGAGAATGGCTCCCCAAATGCTGGGATAGGCTGCAATGGAGCTACAGGTGGGTCTAACTGGTGTTTTCCAACTACCTGACAAGTGTGACAGGTTTTGCAAAAGTTGGAAACGTCTTTCCGAAGCCCAGGCCAAAAGAAGTGTTTCATGATCTTATCAACAGTCTTGTTAACACCAAGATGACCTCCTAAAGGTAAACTATGAGCCATTGTTAAGATCTCATTCCTGTAGACCTTCGGAACAACAATTTGCTTGACCACTGCCCAATCTGCATTGGCAGGGATATCAGGAGGGCGCTACTTCCGCATCAACACGCCATCCTTGAGATAATACCCAACTGGAACTGCGTCTATTTCTTCATCAGGAAGGGCTCTCCTCTTTAGTGCACAAATTTCAGGATCATTAGTTTGCTCCTCAATCAACCGCTTTCTGGACAGAGACAAGTCTCCAGACACATCAGAATCACCAAACCCATCTGGCTGGCTGAACAATGAACTGATAAAAGTGTCTGATAAGTTCTCAAACGGAGAAACCATAGCAGGCCAATCAGAGTCATGAGGCGAACCACCTGAGTCCTGACTATTCAATGTACTGTACGGCACCACATCTTCTTCTTTAGCCTTCTTGGCCATAGCACGAGTCACTGCGCAAGAAGGATACAGAGATGGGTCCTCATCCCCATCTTCAGTGCTCGGCTGTGAAGTAAGATGTACAGGGGGAATTACTTTGTCCCCAGCCAGGTCATTGCCTAGCAACAGAGAAACACCCTTTATAGGTAGACTTGACATAAGTCCCACCTTTACCTGTCCTGTAACTAAATCTGACTTCAAGAATATAGAGCGCAGGGGTACAGATACAGTCCTCCCTTCAATACCTTGTACAACTATGAAATCCCCTGAAGCGGTCTCATCACGTAACTCCAAAGAGTCCATCAACAAAAGTGACTGAGAAGCTCCGGTATCCCTTAGGATATATATGGGGACAGGAGTAGTATGCTCATTCAGAGCCACAAATCCCTCTGACACAAATGGAAGAAATTCCTCCCTCACGAAGTCAGCTGTATCAGGCTTTTTAGCCCCACAAGGAGCAGGCAATTTAGCAGATCGGTTATCTACTACGGGGGTTTCTAACCTTGTTTTCACAAAAGCATTTGGTTTGGTATCCTTTTCTTTTTCTTTATTAGCTTTTAGGAACCAACAGTTAGTTGTAACATGACCAGATTTCTTGCAATAACTGCAAACTAGACCACTTTTGTCACTGTCAGCTTTCACACTTTGATCAGACCTGTTACTGGATTTCTGAGCACCATCACCAGATTTGTCTTTGGGTGAGGAATCTTGGGTATCACCGTAACCCTTTTTCTGAAATTGGGACCATCTATTGTTACTGCTAGACTGAAATTTGGACTTATGTGTGAGAACATATTCATCTGCAAATTTGGCAGCTGATTGCAAATTCAGTGCTTGCTTCTCATTAAGGTAGGTCTTAATATCATCCTTAACACAGTTCTTGAATTCTTCAACTAACACCATCACTTTTAGTGAGTTGAAATCATCCTTGACCTCCATAGAAGTACACCAGCGCTCAAAGCAAACCTGCTTCTCATTAGCAAATTCAACATAAGTCTGATTTTCAGATTTCTTCAGACCTCTGAATTTCTGTCGGTAAGCCTCTGGAACCAACTCATAAGCTCTCAAAATGACCTTTTTGACAACCTCATAATCAGAGGAATCATCTGCAGACAAAGCCGAATAGGCTTGTTGAGCTTTACCCTTGAGGACAGTTTGCAACATCAGAGGCCAGTGTTCCTTTGGCCACTGGCAACTCTTTGCTACCTTTTCGAAACACTGGAAATAGTTGTCAACATCCTTTTCCGAAAATGGAGGCACCAATTTTACCTCCTGGCTAGCCCGAAATTTATTTTCAGTTTGAATTTTAATTTTTAGTTGCTCCATTTGGAGTCTTTCTTCTCTATCGAATTTCTCTAATTCAAAATCTCTCTGTCTTGCAAATTTTTCTAACTCAAATTCTCTTTGTTTCTCTTTTTCCTCCCCTTTTTCTCTTTCCGCCCTTTCTTTCTCTTTTTCCTCCCTTTCTTTTCCTCTTTCCTCCCTTTCTTTCTCTTTTTCCTCCCTTTCTTTTTTCTCTTCTCTTGCTAATTTTTCCAACTCAAACTGCCTTTGTTTTTCTTTTTCTTCCCTTTCAATCTCTAGCATTTTTAATTTAAGTTCCATTTCTATATTTGGATTTTCCACTGGAAACTGTTCCAGATCTCCTGGTGCAAACACATTTTCATCAATGTGATATTCAACTATCTCTCTAGCCAGTCTTGCTTTTCGCATGGCTGGTTTTACCTCTGTCAGCTCTAACTGTCTGCAAATTTCTAGCAGTTCTGTCTTTTTAAAAGACTTCAAAACCCCTATGGATGGTGATGCCAAGGAATAATCCATTGCTGTTGATCTATAAATATGTATTCAATTAAAAAATCAATTTTACAATTTGAAATGTTAAATTTTCAATAAATGACTCACACGATGTCTATCCCGGACTTGAGCCCCCAATTTGTTATGGCCCCAATTTGTTATTACATTTACAACACAACAGCTACAGCAACAGCGAGGGATGACAGAAAGAGTTTTAAAAACTTGAACACATTTAATAAAAAAACAAAGACTAAACTACTATCTACACTTAAGACCAAAGTTGAACACAACAAAAACAGAAATATTTACAGTCCCTCTTTGTTGGGGCGGCTTGGTGATGTCCTGGGCAAGGAAAAATGCTCTAACACAGGCAAAAATCCACAAAAGAAAACTTCACAGGTCTTGAACAGAATGACAGGTCTGGTCACACGTATCCTTCTTCTTGCAATTTCTTCTACTACTACTGTCTCAATTCTTTTCCTTATATACTCTTTTGCAGACCCCACCCACATTTAGACCTCTTTTTTTTTATTTTCGGGGACTTGCCCCAGACATGTCCAGGACATGTCTAAACCTAGCTCCAGTCTGAGCTCAATAAAAGAAAGGTAAATGCTGCCATCTAGTGGCCTCTATTCACATCACACACCTTATGTTGTAATCTTACGGACAGCAGCTAAAACTGCAAGGAAAGCTAATTGGATCGAGGAGGTACAGACTATTTTACAAAAATATGATAAGAATGAGACATACCGAAAGCGGATTCAATTCATTAATAATTTCAATGTGGATTCGGCAGGTTTCGCATGAAATTACGGCTGGAAATTACGGCAATGCATCTACTCCAGTGGAATTGGCAAGTTAATGGGATAACTTTTAAAAGATTGATCAGACAAAGTATAGAGGAAAAGCTGACAACATTTCGAGTTTGACCGGGAAGGTGATGGACACAAACTGTAAATGAGGGAGTGGTGAAAACTGGGAAGAATAACATTTAAAAATTGTTTGTAGCGTAATGGATGTTGCGCTATTAAATTATACATTATTAATTGCTGCGTTTGCTATGGAGTCACCTTACCGTTAACTAGCGAGCTAGCTGACTTCAGTCAATGTTAACTGACCTTGCACACGGCAATTTATGATTCATTAATCCAGCCAATGAAACACATCTGTTAAGGTAGTGCTTTCAGTATCTTAATTTCGATGGTCAGAGCTGAGTTTGGGCGTTCCAGAATGACAAGATAATATTTTCCTTGATCAGCTTTATAATTTCTCGAAAAATAAAGTGAGTTATTTTGAAATAAGATGTCTCTTCATATACAAACTATGTTTGAGACACGTTTCAAGTCAGTCGGAATAGGTGCATGTATTTCTCAAATTCATTCAACTATCTGGTTGTCAATACGAGATCTCAGCCATAGTTAATGCAATTCCGATTGAAAGTAAATGTTCTGACCTTGCATACAGTTGTCAAGAGAATAACACAGAATTTGTGCTATAATTCAAGCTACAGTGGTTTCAGCTAAATATTTGAGTGTGCAGCTGTTTTTTGACTGGCGGAGTATTTCTGTATCAGGCTTGCTGTACTATGTAACCCCACATAAAAAGGAATGTAAATTGGCAGCAGGAAGAATTTAGTTTCTAAGTATTTAAATCTGCAAATCACTCCATTCTATTTTTTTAATGTATGTAAAACCTAACATTTGAAAAATTGCCAGATGTATGGGTTGGAATTCTATTTTACTGCTGTCATGGTAGGGCAGACTGCACTTTAGGTTTCAGACAAAAGCTGCACAAATAATTCAATGTTTTTTTTAAAATCAGGTGATTACAGAAGCCGCCCTCAAATTCAGACGTCAGCGTTACCCAGTGAAGACTTGGAGCATGCCACAAGCAATTATTTTGTTGTATTGCTGGAAGATACTTCTGAAGTAATTTGTAAGTGAAAACCTGATAAAATGCTAGTCAAAACTGCTTAACTATGCACTGTCACAGAAACCTGCAATGGTTCTGTTTGACCATAATTTACAAGGAGGTAGATAAGTCCATGTTGACTGAGTAATAATGGACTTTTAACTGGCTTCTCTAATGCAGTGGTTTTTAACCTGGGGTGCGCTGGAGATCGAAGGGGGTGCACAGAATATTGTCTGCGGCGAGGTTGTGACGTCACGTTACCAAAATTATATTTAGTTTAATTCAATAATTACAGAATCCAAACAACACATCCTGGTCCACAAAACATTGTAAATATTATTTAAAACAAGTTGTGTCCCCATCTGTCATTTCGGAAAGTAGCCCTTTGTTTCGAGCACGAGCCAGTTGTAGGCATGTGTGTATTGTTACCATGACGATTATTGACTCAGTACCCACACGCACAGCCTGTTTTCACTTGTTTTGCGATGGCAAAATAAAATAAAATAAAAATGTCCGAGAAGCGTAAAAGTTCTGCGGATGATTCATCTGAATCAAAGAAGAATACGCGACAATACCACAATGGTTACCTTGAATATGGTTTCATTGAAGGCCAGAATCGTTCTCGGCCAGAATGTGTATTTTGTGGAGAGAAACTTGCCAACGATAGCATGACGCCGAGTAGGCTATAGAGACACCAGGAGACCAGGCACAGCCATAGCATTGGGGAAAGTCAAGAATATTTCGAGAGGAAGAAACAGGTGGCACTCTCAAAAAGATCTCAGGATATCAGGAAAGCGTTTGAAAGAGCAGGTAGTGATTTACTCGCAGTCACTGAAGCGTCATTTGACTGTTCGCTGTTAATAGCACAGACCAAAAAGCCGCACAATATCAGAGAGCAGCTAATCAAACCTTCATGTCTGAAAATTGTGCAGAGGTTGTTTGGGGCTCATGCTGTTGAGAAAGTGAAAACTCTACCCCTCTCGGACAGCACAGTCAAAGACAGGATTGACAAAATGGCTGGAGATTGCCAAAACCAGCTGCTTGATAAATTGAGAAATGTTGATTTTGCAATACAGCTGGATGAGACCACAACAGTCGCAGGTGAGTCCGTCCTCATTGTGTATGTGCAATATGTTGATGGTGAGGACTTGAAACAAGACATTCTTATGTCAAAAAATCTTGAGACAACAACAGCTGGCAAGGATATCTTCTTGGCTGTGGACTCATACCTCTCATCAAACAATCTGTCCTATGAAAACCTGGTGGCTTGTTGCTCTGACGGGGCCGCGGCTATGATGGGCAAAAACAAGGGATTTAACAGCCGTCTGAGGGAAAAGGCACCCCATTGCTTAATTTTCCATTGCTTGCTACATAGGCAAGCACTGGCAAGTAAAAAACTGTCAGAAGACCTCAGCGAGACCCTGTCAACTGTTGTTAAAGTTGTTAACTTCATTAAAGCTCGTCCAGGCAACAAGCGACTCTTCGCCCAGCTGTGCGAGGATGAAGCGCATCAAACACTGCTGCTACACACAGAGGTGCGATGGCTATCGCGAGGAAAGGTGCTTGTGCGTTTTATGGAGCTGCAAGAAAAAATAAAGGAGTTTCTGAAAGATCACAATCGTCGACTGTGTGAACAGTTGACTGAAGAGTTTTGGATCAAATCGGCATACTGGCGGACATGTTCTCGCTTTACAACGAGACGAATAAGCGAATGCAAGGACCCGAATCAAACATAGTGCATTGCAAAGACGCCCTGGACGCGTATGTGCGCAAACTGAATTACAGAGTGGAAAAAATGTCATCTGGTGAATTGCAGCACTTCCCACTGTTGCAGAAGCAGTCCGCTGGGACTGTGCGTGCGTCTTTACGCACGAGTTCACCAGGCACATGAACATGCTCCGAGAGGAGATAAACAGCCGCTTCGCGGACGTCAGTGAGTACTTAACCAAGGACTTGTGGGTGATAGACCCTTACAATTCGAGCCTCGGGGACGTGGAATACCTCGGCTGTGAAGATGAGCTGTGTGACCTTCAAGCTGATTCTGTGGCCAAAAAATATCTACAGGAGATGGGGTACAAAAAGTTTTGGATTGTCAAAGGACAGTCTGGTTGCTCCCAGATTGGCAAAACATGCACTAAGAAGGGTTATTCTCCCATTTAGCACTACATACCTATCTGAGACGGCATTCTGTGCCCTTGTGGCAATAAAAACAAAAGCCAGAAACAGGCTTGATGTTCATCAGGACTTCAGGCTGGCTGTCACAAGCATTACACCTGACATCACATCCCTGGCAAAAAGTATGCAAGCCCAAGGTGGCCATTAGCTCATCACTGAATGACCTGAAGAGAGTGTCAAAATGATAATAGGGCCTACTAATTTGTTTATTGTCAATAGGCCTATTATATCAGTGTTTTTATTATCATTCCAATATATCAGCAGCATTCTATTATTATTTAAATTAGCATTATCAGCAGGCTCTTGTTAACATTTTAATGTTTTAATGAAAAACGGCACTGTTGCATGTTCTTACAGTTATAATTTCTTGCAACATGTCATCATTAGGCCTACAATGCATACAACTCCTTTTTGTTACCGTCTCAGCGTTTGTATAACAAAGTCACAAAATGGCATTAAAAAAAAATTGAATAGGCCTACACCGGAATAAAGGAAGTTTTTGCCAATAACAGTTTGTGGTTTGTAAGTCGTGTCTTAATTATTTAAGGACTTATGTGGGTAGGATTTTTGGGGGGGAGGGGGGTGCGCGGCTTTTCTTAGGCACAGCCAAGGGGTGCTTTAGGGAAAAAAGGTTAAGAACCACTGCTCCAATGTATGCTTGTTCTGTCTGTGTCACCTTCCTTACATGCTATCGTCTTCAAAGATTGGCATAAACTGCATTCAGAAGCTGTTCATCGTCTCTACTGAGCCTTCAGTATTCCAACAAAGACTAGTCATCTGTCCTAGGACTGGGAGCACATGAGAAATGTTATGTAATTGAATGCACATTTCCTGTGATGGTGGTAAATTAAACCTGTTGTGTACAATAAAGGTCTTTGCATTTACATTGAGCAAAGACTTCACTCTGGAATTCTTTCACATATAAGATGTCCTCTGCTGCAGTAAATCAGGCATGCAAATGAGTGTTAAATAAAAAAAAATGTATTTAAACAAAAACCACACTGCATGTAGTTGTCTGTGGTCCATCAACAACCTACTGGCTACATTCGCCGTGGGGAAACATGAAGGAGGCCCCATCAGGTGGAAAGGCTGGGGGAAAGCAAATGGTTTGGAGAAAGGAAGGTGGATGGAGAGGAAGACCTGGGAAAACAATAGGTATGATGGCTTGTAAAAAATAAATGAATAAAAAATACATCAAACATCACAGATAGCAAACAAACTATGGCCTTTTCTGGCGCCCATAACTGATGTTGAAAATCCAAATCCAGCATCACCCTCCTGGATTTGGTCTTTCAGATGCAGGGCAATGTCATTTAAAAATGTAATTTCCCATAGGGGTGAAATGAACTCTGTCATGAAAAATTGGGCAGGATCTCTGCTTTATCTGATGATGATACAAAATCTCTCCACCAATATGCGAAACAAAGGTAGCCATCACACAGTTGATATATCGCCGGGCTTTTTCAATCCTCTTTGGATGGGAAGACCTCCACCGGCATCGCTGGGTGATGGCAAAGAAGATAATCTTCATCCAAGGGAACTGCCGATGAACATCTTCCAAGTCCTGCTTGATCCCTGTGACAAGCTTCACACTCTTGATTTTTCCGAGGTCATTGCCGCCACAGTGGACCAGCAGGACCTCCTGCACAGCTCTTCCTCTCAGGTACTGGTGGATAAAGGGGAGGAGGTTTCCTCAAACCACGCCACCCTAGCCAAACCACTGGACTTGGGCATCCAAACCAAGGTTGGTCTCAATGGTCTCCCTTGCGCGCTTTTCCCCACGGCAGATGTAGTTGTCCCCTATGATATAAACTGTTGTGTTCCGGGGTTCTGGCCTTTGGCCAGAACAGTATTATTAATGGTTTTAACAGTTTCATGTTCAAGATCCCATAGTCATAGTTCATGTTCATAGTCATAGTTTTAACAGTTCCTTGTCTCAGGATTTTACATGTCATATTTCATGTTCCATGTCCATGTTTTTACTTTTCCATGTTTTTGTTTTTGCCAGGTCTGCCATGCCACTCCACCGCTTGTCTGCGTTCCGCCCCGTGCCTTCGTTGTTGCACATTTCTGAGCTCTGGTTGGCTTTGGTATTTCCCTCTTCCTTCTGTGCTGTGCTGATTCGGGGCTCTCTAAGCTTAATTGGCAATTTACTGTTTTTAAGTTACTAACATTTACTAACACTCACTGGGTTGGTGTAATTCTTAGATAGGCACATTACTAATACTACTAATTTAGACAGGGAGTTTATTGTCATGATTCCTGCTTTGCTATTTCAAGATCTTGCTGTGCTTTTCTGTTCTTAACATTCATGCTTGCTTCCAAACTGCATACTTAATTGGTACTTAAGCTGAGCACGCTCATTCTCTTAATGAGCAAGTCTTGTCAACCAATCTCTGTCCATGTCTTGATCTTGCCATGCCTCTTGTTTCTCTCTCTCCAGGTGTTACCCCTCATGTCATGATTTCCAAGCCTTTATCTGGATGCGGTGGAAGTTGGCTGGCAGACAGTGTCTCGCGTCTCGTTGCTTGTGCAAGTGTAGCCAAGTTCTTGTTGTCAGGATTCCCCAGCATTTCTAGTTTCAAGTCTTGTCCCAGCCTCTTGTTTTGTGTATATATTTAGTCTTGTTATTTATTTTTCTTGATCTTCTCGCCTGGAGTTTCCAGTGCCTTTTGTTTTTTTGCCTTTTTGCATTTATTGTTTATAGCTCTGTGTAGCTTCTTTAGTTTGTCTTTTGCAACCCTTTGGGCCAAGTTTTTCGTTGGCCCTCGTGCCTGTTTTGTTTTTTGTTTAATAAATCCTCATTCCCTTTTCCCGCATCTGGTGTCACTGATTCCATATCATAAACTTTTGGCCCTGTTGGTTGTTAAGTGCAAATGTCACCTTTAAATGATACACTTCTGCTGGCTTTTTATGGAATTTAGCACATTTAATATTTCTATTCTATTTCTCCATATTTTATCTGGTGGTATTGTGCTTTCTATGCATGAAATGGATGTGATTTATTGTTATAAATCAGTTTTTATGGCATTCTCCCGTGAAAAGTCTTGTGCTTTACTAACCACAAGCGTCGGTTTTTTTTAGATATTCCCATGAGATTTATACATACTCTTGGCCACTGTGGAGGATGCCGACTCCATTTCGTCGTCTAAAATTTAGGATAACAAAAATTGAACAATTACTATGCATTCAAATACATCGAGTCCACAAAAAAGAACGTGGAGGGGGGTTGCATTGCTAAGTTAACTATCACAGAGAATGAATTGCCGGTCCCCCAAGCCTGGTCAGGATGGTTATCTTCAACTGCAAACATTTTTAAGAAATACAACATTAGCTAGCGGTAAGATATGCGACTACTTAAACTCATCAAGCTAACTTTGGTTAGAAGGACAGTGTATTTTATTTCAAAACTCGATTTAGCGTTCTAACGTGTTAATGAAAAGTTCGACCCATTACTCAGCTAGTACATGCGCATACGAAATGGCACTTTCCCGGTGGAACGTTAATTAGAAAATACAACGAAAGTCGGCGTTAATATGCTCGCCACTCGCAACATTGGGTAAGTGACGATGGAGAACATTGGCTAGAGCTGGCTATGTGGCAAAAATCAGAAGCCTTACTTAATGTAATTAGCTGCATACCTAGGTAGTTAAACAAGATTCAGTTCTAAGATATCATAGATAGCCAGTTAGGTACTACAACTAATTTCGTAACAGATGACTGTGAGGTGGGGAATGTTTTGCCAATGAGGCCATTAACTTTTTGAACGAGCCCGCGAATATTTATGCTGCCGGCGGTCGTTGGGTCCTTTCACTTTCCTGCGCCGTCACCCTGTGAGAGCTGGCCATTACGGGCACCTACGTTAACAGCGCAGCTGCCAGACCAGGTGAAAAGTTCAGGGGGCTGGTCGGATGGTGTGTGGGTTGGATTCGATAGCGCGGCTCTACCCCCCGATCACTACTGCGCCGACTCAGGCTCCAGATGTGCAACATGGCAGCGACCATATCGAGGATATTTTGGCTCCATTTTTGTTGAATGGGAGTGAATGGAGACGCGTCGTCCATCTTTTATACAGTCCTTGTTCACACCGGACGCGAAACGAATTTTTCGCGTGACAGATTAGCTACATTCAAAGTCAAAGCAAAGACGCATAGCCTATACAAGCGTTACAGTCGCCTTGAGGCAGCTTTTACACCGGACGCGAAAGGAATTTTTCGTGTTAAGCAGCTTTCACACCGGATGCGAAACGAATTTTTCGCGCGATCGATTACATTCAAACTAAGTCATGACCGCTTAACAGCCACTGCGTGTTAGTTCGCGTGCTCTGTAAATTAAAAATGTTTCTGGTTAACTTATACCCGATCCGACGGTCAAATAACATGGCGTACAGTTGTAGTGCCGTCCGCGGCTGTAATAAAAGTATAGCCTTGTGGAGAAGTATGCGTCCGAGCAGACGGCAAAATAACCTTCCAGCGTGAATTGCCGTCTGGGCATACGGCATAATAGCCCTTTAGAGTGAATTTTCGACGCCTATAAGTCCACATCTGTGACAACTGCGCATGTCAAGCGCACATGACGGCAAAATAGCAGAAATTAACGGAACCGTCAGACGGCAAAATAGAAACTGCCGAGCCTAAATGGAGAGATCTG
Organism: Gymnothorax reevesii; assembly: GCA_029721435.1. Classification (NCBI taxonomy): domain Eukaryota; kingdom Metazoa; phylum Chordata; class Actinopteri; order Anguilliformes; family Muraenidae; genus Gymnothorax; species Gymnothorax reevesii. The sequence continues at coordinate 841,286 of CM056590.1, read as the reverse complement.
CGGGGCGCTGTAAAAGCCAGGCTCACTGCACACTGGAGAAGTGTGCAAGCAGCAGGTGGTGGGCAACCATCATCCCCTGTGCATTTCACTGCACTAGAGGAGAAGGTGGCACCCGCACTTTCTGCAGAGGAAGTGCATAGTGAAGAACTTGGAGCGGCAACGAACTGCGTCAGACACCTTAACACAGATGCATGAGATATATGCATGACATCACCAGCCACTCTCTGGAACGACCCAGATGCCAGGACCGACGCGCAGATGTGACCTTGATGACCACAGGTATGTTTGTAATTGTTTGTAATGCATTTGTAATTGAACTAATTAGACAAGAGGCTGTTGCGTAATATCTTTCGTTTGATAATTTATTATGGTTATGAGAAATGTAGTTTAGAAATAAGGATGAACAATCGAATATTGAATGTCTCAACCTTTACCATGTTAAATAAAATAAAATTAATGTTAAAATTTGGCCTATAACCGACATCAAACGCAATATTCCATTTCGCCTTATGTTGGTGCTTGACCTTAATACAGCCCTCAAAAGTGCTTCACAGAAAAAGCGCGTAAGCCAGGGGGAGAATACGCGTTAGTGTTATTTGCCTGAGAAACGCCCGGAAACGCCCCGATTTTGGCCTTGCTCCGCCCCAAGTGCGGCAACTGCCTTCAGGGCGTGTAATGCACAGACTTAAGTCGAGGGGAGAATACGCGTAGGCTGAAAAGCCCGTAGCTTCGCACTTTTTTCGACTTACGCGCATGGGAGAATAGACCCCTAAGAGAAGAGATTAAAATCATTGTACCTATGGGTAAAGGTGAAATAAAATCAGAAATTAGGACCGAGATTCTCTGTAGGTGGCAGCAGGAATGGGATGAAAAAAATATCGCAAAACATTACCACAAAATACAGCAAAATGTGGGAGGGAAAGGATATTTGGGTGCTAATAGGAGGGAAGAGATTTTATACTGAAGACTAACATTAGGTCATACCTGATGAAATGCGACCCTGCGCATCATAGGAAGAAGCGATAGCTTCCTAGGCAGCAAGCTCCTCCGCTCCGGATCTGCCACGGATCTGCCCCGGCTCCAGCTGATCTGGGGCAGATCCATGGCTGATCCGGAGCGGAGGAGCTTGCTATCTGGGTTATGCTCAATGTGTGGAATTTTAGAAGATGTAGAACATGTTATAATATCGTGTCGGAAATATAGATGACAAAGGCAAGTGTTCCAAGAAATGATTACATAGTATGGAAAATTTGAGAGCATTGAAGAAATTTTAGGTGAACAAGGGATGAAAAGTGAAGTTGCTAGATTTTTTATTTAGTTTTTGAAGGAATCAGGGCTTTAAAACAGGATATAAGAACACTAAGTTTAGATAAGGGGATGTTTATATATAGGCCTATGTGCTATTCTGCCAATGGTCTCTGAGTAGCACACTCCCACACAGTAAGTGGCGATATACAACAACAGCTAGTTGTAACCAGCCATTATTAAAAGAAGAAGAAGAAAAAGTTCACCATTAGCCACTGGTGGGTACACAAATGCTAACCTCGATTTCATCACTGTGCAGTTCGTAACCTCTGAAGCCAGGTGGTCAGTCAGTCAGCAATTGTAAAGTATATGTACAATTATATAGTAAAAAATCGTAAATGACTATGCTATGATTTTGACTGATAAAAATTGCATTTTTTCAGTCGGAGCCATATTTGGAGCTCCCTTACTCCTAAAATATGATTTCAATACTGTCCAAAAACTTTCTACAGATAGTCATGTGCCTAAATAGAAGGAATGTAGCCCCAATAAACGGTTGTGATTCATTGTAGCATGACAGTTGCCCCCTGAAAATTGAAATTTTCATTTTCGCACATTACAAAACCACTACTTTGGAGGCTAATACCTCAAATACTAGAGGAGATAGGACTTTTCTGATGACAGATCCTGAAAGCCTGGGTGCTAATTACATATTATACCACTTTTCAATCTAAAATTAAATGTAAATTGAATCGGGTGTTTGTGGGATTCTGATTGCAGAAATAATATTTGTAATGAAGCCAAGCCCTGATTTAAATAACCTTGCCCTGGCCATTTTTCATTTTTCACAATATGCCCCCTGGTGGGCAAAATTAGAGTCAAAATTGGCTGTAATTCAGTCGGAAAGTGAAGGAGCCATAGACGTACCACCCATCCAAAAATGAGAAACCTAGAGGCAAACCTGATGGCACTAGAACGATTATGTCGTTCAATTTAAATATTGGCAGCATTTATGCTATTCAACCTAGAAAACGGTAAAAAAAATTGGTCAAATCAAAAATTCATCCGATGTGTGATGTAGGGTCATCCCATGTACCCTCACTAAAAATTTAAGCGTCCTAGCTGGAATAATAAGGAAGTTATGGCAATTTTTCATTTTTCACAACCAGGGATCTACCCGTGCAGGACTTATCTAAACTTCTAATACGCATTTTCAGCGCTTCAAACTTTCATTGAGTAACAGTTTGTGTGACAGACAGAAAATCTATGCAATATTCAGAATTACATGGCATGTGTTATATTTGATATTGATATTTTGACCATCCATTGTCGTCGAACTGCCAGCCTTCCACGGGATATCCTCTCGAAGACTGCTTAAATTATAGAGTTCGCTAGTATGAAAGAGTTGTGGCTTTATCCACTATAATCGATGTATACCTTTGTGCATATCCACGCAGTGTGTCATGGTTCTGGCTGTGTGTGAGGTTTTAGACTTTCTTTGTGGATCATATTTGGACCACTTCTGTTTCTTTAACTCTCGGATTCTTTTCCCAGCTGTGCATCAGGCGCAAGCAGTGCCTTCCTCTAAGGCTGTATAAGCCGGATGTCTGCCACACTTCCTTCAGTGGAGTGTCTGATTTAGTTATCACTACAGCTAGAAGATCATCTCTACTTAGGGATTTGTTGGCAAATTTCTTCACATTATATTTGTTGTTTATTTCTACAGTGAAGCTTCCTTTTACTTTCCCTATTTGTTTGCTCCTCTCGCGCTGCTTCCTGCTTCGTATTGTTGGGCGTTCGGTTTGGAAGCGCGAGAGCAGCTCTGTGTCTTCGTTTATATTTCTCTCAGTGGACATTTTAAGTCCTCGCTGGTCCTGTTTTTCTCCTAGCTGCTGCAATTGGCCTCCCGATTCCTTCCGACATTACACAGGTTGAATCGCAAATTAACCGATGGAATAGGTTCCCTTATGATTGAACTAGCTAGCATCACAGCATGCTCTGATGTGGGTCCATGGAGCGATCGCAATCACCACTCTGACACGTGTTTTTTATACATCTTGAAAATAATCTTTCACATTAGCAGTTTTTTATTTTTAATTTTTGCGCAGCAGTTCATCCTTTTGTTACATGTAACAAGCAGAGGGTACACTCGTTATGCACACAAAATACTTGTAATAATGCGCCCTTAAAATAGCAGTTAAAAACTGATTATAGACTTTCGACCAGGTTTTTGTCAATTAATCATGCAAGAGTGACTTAAAGCAACCACAAGATAGCAGCACATCAGCAGATCACCTGACCACACCTCATTTTTAGACTAACGCCCATGGGCGCTCAATGTGGCCCAAATGCATTCTCTACTTATGTAGCATAGACACTAGATGGAAAAATGGTACCTACTTCGGGCTATAAGAAGCAATAACACTTGCGCTACGTTTTGTGCTGAGTGTAAGATAGGGACCAAAGGGTTAATGCACATACTACACTGACAAAAGATGAAGGATTACTGTGACAGAGGGCTCTGTCGAGCTCCTCCTCAAGTCTGTTTTCCCTTTCCCAGTTAGTTACTACAACAGGGGTGCACACCTGACTTTAGTAGCAGCACACACACGGTAACAAACAACAGTACACGCAAACAACCACACGCACACGCGACCGCACACAAACACAATTAAACTCACTTTTTTTTTCCTACCGCGGTAAAAACTCAACTCCCTAAAATAATAAACATACACTTACTTGTTTGAGCTGTCTGGGTGGTGTTGATTGTGTCTTGTGTTTGGTTTTTGCTGTCTTGTGTGTCTTTTCCGTGGGGTTTTGGTCTGGTCGGCGTTTGCTTGGGAAAGGTTTGAATGGCTTGCGCGGCCCCATGAGAGGCCAACCCGAGCAGCAGTAACTGAGGGCTAATTCAGTAGCGTCAGGGCTGCGCAATGCAGTGTGGGTATGGGCAAAACTAAGTTTTGAGGGGTGAGTTTTTGAGTTTTGCAAGCTAATGAAATGATGGTGTTAGTGGAGTATAAACTGTTGTGAAATGGATGCTTATGCAGGGTATTGTTGATAAACTATATGATGGCTGTGTTATTTATATCTGAAAATGTTTACTTGTGGTAATTTATTTAAAACTGTGTAATAGTATGACCTGGGGGAGGGGTGGAGAGCCTAAAATGTTCACCCTGATCAGTCTTTGGCAGAGAGAGAGCGAGGGAGAAGCACCAGAGTACCAGCTCAGGTAACCAGTGGTAATGCAGATTGTGGCTGTAGTTGTTGGATCTAATTTAAACTGAACTGAATTGCTTTGGAGTATTCTCGTTTTTGATTTGTTACATTTGGAAAGTATTTTATTTTTCTTTAGCGTTAGTTTTTTTTTTCTTAATACATTTTGCTACTGGCCAGCTTTATTTACAATCCTCACCTTTGCACTGTTGGACTATTTGGGTGCACTTTTTAAAAAAAAATTTAGTTCTTTGATTCGATATCTCATTTGGCACTAGGTGTGACATGGTGGCTCTATAGCGCCCCCTAATACATAATTGCATTTTTGAGGACCTCAGCATGCTCGAAAACACATGAAACTAAGCCGGTCATACTTTTTACTAGGATATAGAATAAACAGATTAATGTGGCAAAATTGCATTACAGCGCCACCTAGAAAATTTCAATGAAGCAGCCCTCGTAGTGTGTTTAACTTACATGTACAAAATTTGGTGGACATGTGGATTGTGCCTAGACCTAAAAAAAAGTTTCTTGGTGCCATGACCTAGACTCAACAGGAAGTCCGCCATTTTTAATTGAAATTGCAACTTTTTTGGATTTTTCGCCATTCACAGGAGTCGTACTTTAAAGAACTCCTCCCAGAGGTTTTATACAATTTGGCAAGTAATATTTAGAGACATTGCCGATGTTTAATAGCGAAGCTTTTTTGGATTCATCAAACTTTGTATCCGTGGCAACGTGGCGAATTTCGATGTTCCGCCATGAAAGAGGAAGTGAGTTTTACGCGCACATGCTTTGTGAGATTTGCGCGAAACTTTACAAACTTGATAAGAGTCTACATCCAAGTTTACCTGTATATTGATATTAGATAAGGTGTGGTCAAGTGGCTCCACAGCGCCCTCTTGACACGGCCATGTTGAGATAGAAGTGCTTGAATGTTCATGAAATTTGGTGTGCTCATTGCATTCGTCATGTCGGGTTATGGTAATTTTTTTGAAATTTTTTGGCCAAACAGGAAGTGAGCTATGAGCTATTTCCTGCGTTTTTCCAAATTTTATGAACACGTGTTTGGAAGCCTTAGAATACTCGAAATCTATCAAAAAGTTGCACAAATTAAAATTGTCTTGTTGTCTTCAATTTTATACATCAATTTGCCCTAAATTTGGCACAATGGCTCAAAAGCGCCCCCAATCAGATTTTTAAAAGAATTTCCCTTTTAAGGGTCTCAGCATGTTCGAAAACTCACAAAATTTTGTAAATGTATAAATACCATTATTTGTATTACTCTGATGAAAAGCTTACATATAGGCATGGCAAAAATGCCATAATAGCGCCCCCTGGAAAATTTCAAATAAGCAGCCCTCGCAGCCCGGTAAACCTACAGTACATGTATGAAATTCGGTAGACATGTGGAATATGCCGAGACCTAAAAAAAAGTCTCTTGGTGCCATAACCTAGACTCAACTGCAAGTCCGCCATTTTTAATTGAAATTGCAACTTTTTTGGATTTTTCGCCATTCACAGGTGTCGTACTTTAACGAACTCCTCCCAGAGGTTTTATCCGATCAACTTACAATTTGGCTAGTAATATTTAGAGACATTGCCGATGTTAAATTGCAAAGCTTTTTCGGAGTCATTGAATGATGAATCCGTGGCGACTTGGCGAATTTCGATGTTACGCCACGAAACAGGAAGTTGGTTTTACTCCCACATACTTGGTGGGATTTGCCTGAAACTTTCCAAGCTTCATAAAAGTGCCCTATCAAGTATAAATATATGCTGATATTCGATTGGGAGTGGCCAGGTGGCTCCACGGTGCCCACTAGCCACGGCCATGTTAAGATAAAAGACCTTGAATGTTCATAAAATTTGGTGAGATCATTGCATTTGTCTTGCTGGGTAATGGTAATTTTTTTGAAATTTTTTGGCAAAACAGGAAGTGACCAATGAGCCATTACCTGTGTTTATTCAAATTTTACGAATACATGTATGAAGGTCTTAGAACGCTCCAAAACTTGCATAAAGTGGCCCAAGTTGCAACTCTCTTATGTTCTTTGATTTGCTACACCAAATTGCACTTAATGTGGCACGATGCCTCTGGAGCGCCCCCTAATCATTTTCTCAAAATAAAAACCCTTTTGAGGGTCGCAACATACTTGAATATTTCCAAAAATCAACAAGCCCGATATTACCATTATGGTATAGGATTTGTAGACAGGGATGCCAAAATGGAATCATAGCACCCTACAGCACAATTTTGCACGACCCTCAGGAAAACATATTGTATACAGTCTAGAAGTGTCTGATGGCTGTGAATGGACACCTGCACCCATCAACATCTCGCCACCACCTCAATGTGCATGAAGGGTGCAAGGGCCCTTTCAATGCTGCTTGCAGCTGTAATTTTTTCTTCCTTGTTATTTTTCCTTTTTCTGTATTTTGTAATTTAATTACATTTTTTTATTTAATTTTTTTTTTTGCCATCTTTTTTTGGTTTGCATTGCCGGCAGTAAGACAGACCTGTTCCCGGTGCATGTGGGCTCCGGCAGGGCTGCCCTCTGTCACTGGTTCTGTTCATTATCTTTATGGACAGAATTTCTAGGCGCAGCCAGGGGCCGGAGGGAGTTCGGTTTGGGGAACACAGGATCTCATCTCTGCTTTTTGCAGATGATGATGTCTTGTTGGCTCCTTCGAACCAGGATCTTCAGCATGCACTGGGGCGGTTTGCAGCCGAGTGCGAAGCGGCTGGGATGAGAATTCGCACCTCCAAGTCCGAGGCCATGGTTCTCGACTGGAAAAAGGTGGCTAGCCCCCTCCAGGTTGGAGGAGAGCTCTTGCCTCAAGTGGAGGAGTTCAAGTATCTTGGGGTCTTGTTCACGAGTGAGGGAAGGATGGAGTGTGAGATCGACAGACGGATCGGTGCAGCGGCAGCAGTAATGCAGTCTGTTGTGGTGAAGAAGGAGCTGAGCCGAAAGGCAAAGCTCTCGATTTACCAGTCAATCTACGTTCCTACCCTCACCTATGGCTATGAACTCTGGGTCATGACCGAAAGAACGAGATCTCGGGTACAAGCGGCTGAAATGGGTTTCCTCCGCAGGGTGGCGGGCCGCTCCCTTAGAGATAGGGTGAGGAGCTCTGTCACCTGGGAGGAGCTCAGAGTAGAGCCGCTGCTCCTCCACGTCGAGAGAGGCCAACTGGGGTGGCTCGGGCATCTCTATCGGATGCCCCCTGGACGCCTTCCTATGAAGGTGTTCCGGGCATGCCCCACCGGGAGGAGGCCTCGGGGGAGACCTGGGACACGCTGGAGGGACTTTGTCTCTCGGCTGGCCTGGGAACGCCTCGGGATACCCCCGGAAGAACTGGAGGAAGTGTCCAGGGAGAGGGAAGTCTGGGCATCCCTGCTTAGACTGCTGCCCCCGCGACCCGGTCCCGGATAAGCGGTAGAAGATGGATGGATGGATGGATAGAAACCTTAATGTTATACAGCCGCTTCAAACGCAATACTCGGTCAAATAATGTTAATATGATTTTCTAATTGACTCAGCTATAAGCTGCGGTGTATTTCCATGACGTTCAGTAGGCCTAATTAAATAGGTGACTTCATTTTTGTGGCGGGCCGTGGACGGAAAACCAAGGGGGCAGAAAACGTTTCTTGAAACGGACGAGATTAGTGACCCGATTTCAATCATTGCTCTTGGTCAACATGTTAGTTTTCCTTACAATGAAATGTTTAGGTGAGTGAATAATAAATTCTATAAAATATTTCATTTTCCTGCCTTAATAGGTAACTCTTTACAAAAAGGCCACTGTGGATTTTTCGCGTTAAATTTTTTGCCACATCCTAAGGAAATCGTCAAACCTGTATGTAATGATGGTTTCATTGAAGAAGTGAAGTGCGCTCTTGTTTTGCGCACAACTGATGCGTTTAATTTCTCGTCTTAACGAAGACAATTAGCAATATCTGAGAGGGGAGAGTCAAAGTGCCTTTTACCAGGAAAATTGACTGAAAACAGATCAAGACTAACAAGCAGCTTAAAGACATGTTTATCGCCCTCCTTGTTCTCTGTCTACTGCCCGCCACTGCTTAATTTGCCTGCGTTACAATTTATAGTAGGCTAACACGTGTTTTATGGACAGTATGCTGTGAAGCAGTAAGGCTACATTGATTAGGCCTGTGAACACTCCCTAGATATTCAAGATATGAATACGACAGTTTTTTTTCTGTGTTTGTTTGCGATATTCAAGCGAGCTGTGTCACTTTTCGAATTAAATGACTGGTTCGCGCTCCCGCGATGTGATGCATTTCACGGTAATGGTGCATCTTATGGTGCACCTTTTCTACGGCATTTCTCGTATTCGGTCATTAATACCATTTGTATTTGTATTACCCGGAAACCTGCTATGCTTCGGACATATACTCCTTGATCAAGAAATTTAAGTAAGCTTGGCAACATCTTGCATTTAACAAATATTTAATTTAGTTTAAAGCTCGATTTAATTATTTAGCTGAAAATTGTTTTGTACAATTTAGCAGCTAAATGGGTATAAAACCTGTGGAACATGATGAACTAAACAAAAAAATGTTCTTACTTATACATTGTGGATAGAACATTTAATGTTTAAACCTGCCTTTTCCATCATCATGAAAACATTGAACATTGAATTTTTTAATAGAAAAAAAATTATTTGATTGATTGTGATGGAAATGCAGTAAATATGGAAATAGGAGCAGATTGAAATTAAATGATCAGCAGTTTTCATGGTACAAAACCCAAAACCAGTGAATTTGGCACGTTATGTAAATCGTAGATAAAAACAGAATACAATGATTTGCAAATCCTTTTCAACTTATATTCAAATGAATGCTCTACAAAGACAAGATGTTTAATGTTCAAACTGAGAAACTTTTTTTTTTTGCAATTAATCATTAACTTAGAATTTAAAGGCAGCAACACGTTGCAAAAAAGTTGGCACAGGGGCCTTTTTACCACTGTGTTACATCGCCTTTCCTTTTAACGACACTCAGTAAACGTTTGGGAACTGAGGAGACCAATTTTTGAAGCTTTTCTGTTGGAACTCTTTCCCATTCTTGCTTGATGTACAGCTTAAGTTGTTAAATAGTCCGGGGTCTCCGTTGTTGTATTTTACGCTTCATAATGCGCCACACATTTTCAATGGGAGACAGGTCTGGACTACAGGCAGGCCAGTCTAGTACCCGCACTCTTTTACTACGGAGCCATGCTGTTGTAACACGTGCAGAATGTGGCTTGGAATTGTCTTGCTGAAATAAGCAGGGGCGTCCATGAAAAAGACGTTGCTTGGATGGCAACATATGTTGCTCCAAAACCTGTATGTACCTTTCAGCATTAACGGTGCCTTCACATATGTGTAAGTCGCCCATGCCTTGGGGACTAATACACCCCCATACCATCACAGACGCTGGCTTTTGAACTTTGTGCCTATAACAGTCCGGATGGTTCTTTTCCTCTTTGGTCCGGAGAACACAAAGTCCGCAGTTTCCAAAAACAATTTGAAATTTGGACTCGTCAGACCACAGAACACTTTTCCACTTTGCATCAGTCCATCTACACTGCAAAAAATGGTAAGATAAAAATACTAGGTAAGATTAATTTACTTATTTTCAGACTTAAAACACTTATTTCCATCACTATTTTTCTTAGTAAGACAAAAAAAAATTTCTTGTTTTGAGGTAATTTTTACTAGCTTGCCAATGGCCAATTAAGAAAAAAAGAAAAAAAAAAAAGACTTAAAACAAGTTACTGTTTGACTTGACAAGTGAAATTTACTTACCCCACTGGCAAGCTAGTAAAAATTACCTCAAAACAAGAATTTTTTTTTTTGTCTTACTAAGAAAAATGGTGATGGAAATAAGTGTTTTAAGTCTTAAAATAAGTAAATTCATCTTACCTAGTATTTTTATCTTATCATTTTTTGCAGTGTAAGATGAGCTTGGGCCCAGCGAAGCCGGCGGCGTTTCTGGGTGCTGTTTATAAATGGCTTTCGCTTTGCATTGTAGAGTTTTAACTTGCACTTACAGCGACCAACTGTAGTTACTGACATTGGTTTTCTGAAGTTTTCCTGAGCCCATGTGGTGATGTCCTTTACACACTGATGTCGGTTTTTGATGCAGTACTGCCTGAGGGATCGAAGGTCACGGGCATTCAATGTTGGTTTTCGGCCTTGTCGCTTACGTGCAGGTATTTCTCCAGATTCTCTGAACCTTTTGACGATATTACGGACTAGGCCAGTTCGATTAATCGATTTTAAATCGTAATCGCGATTATTTAGTTAGGACAATAATAAAAACGTAAAACTCATAAAATTGATTTTTCACTTTAACTAGGGTAATTACGGTACAGCCCCCGTTCATGTTTGGGCCGCGCTGGGTTGCCGTAGTGACTTCCGCCTCTGTCCTCCCATCACGGTCTTCCTACACATTCGTTGTAAACAAACATGTCAGCGGTGGATTTAGTGGACAAGAGGAAGAGCAAGTCTGTTGTGTGGAAGTGGTTCGGCTCCGTACTCCGCGTTGTAAAATCTGTCGTAAGTCAGTGGCAGTTAAAAGCAGCACGACAAATTTATTTCAACACCTCCAGAAAAAACCACCCGTTGGAATGGCAGCAGTGCGTTGCAGAGCGGGCCGCACATGGGAACGCGGATGCGGCTACACCACCACCACCAACTCCAAAGCAAGTTACTCTGCCAGCTTCATTTTCACGTGGGGTACCATATCATAAGACTGAAAGGAGGTGGAAAAATATTACGGACGCAGTCGCGTTTCGCATAGCAACAGACATGGTCCCAATATACACAGTAGAAAAGGCTGGTTTCAATCATTTGCTTCATGCGCTGGATCCCCGCTACGAGCTACCAGGGCGAAAACACTTTGGCGAAGTTGTCTTCCCCATCTGTACAACACAACTCGTGCGAAAGTGACAAAGAAGCTGGAAGACTTACAGTTCTTTTCCGCTACGACGGACCTATGGTCCAGTCGTAATATGCAGCCATATCTGAGTTTGACAGTGCCCTTTATCACTGACGAATGGAGTCTAGAAAATGCTTGCCTGTAAACGTCTTTCTTCCCAAGTGACCACACAGGTGAAGAAATCGCCCAGGGGTTGAGAGATGGACTGGAGTCCTCGAATCTGAGTGAAGATCGCCTCGTATGCATGACCACACTAATATGATAAAGGCTCTTAGTCTTAACGAGTGGCCCAACCTACAGTGCTTTGGTCATAAACTTCACAACGCCATCGGTAAGTGTGTAAATATAGCCTAATTTGTGTGTGTGTCTGTGTCTGTGCATGTGAGTGAGAGAGAGAAAGGGGGTCTTGCATAAAAATATTTGCATTTATTTTAACCCAATATACATATTTTGACTAAATATATACAGGATATACGTAACTCCTGTCTGCTTGTGTCAGTTTTTTTTAAATCAACATTTTTAAATGGTGAAACATTGTGCATGTGAGTGTGAGAGAGAGGGGGGATCATGTGGTTGTGTTAAAAAATAATTTTAAAAAAGTCTTGCATAAAAATATTTGCATTTATTTTAACCCACGTATTTTGATTAAATGTTTTTTTTTAATCAACATTTTTAAATGGTGAAACAATTTCTCAGTGTTGTTTGCTTCTTCTGTATTTCTCTTTATACAGTGAATGCTGTCAGAGACCCAAGGATTGATCGGGCCGTCGGGATTCGCAAGAAGGTTGTGAGTTCTTTCTCATACAGCTGGAAAAGGAGGAGGGAGCTGGCGGCAGTGCAGGCAGAGCTCGGCCTACCTGTCCATCAGCTCATCACCGAGTCCCCAACCAGGTGGGGCTCCAGGCAAGTGATGATTGAGCGTGTCCTGGAACAAGAGAGAGCCATAGCACGTGTCCTGGGGTCGGACAAAAAATGCAGGCACCTCGTGCCCACCTGGCAAGATGTTGAGATTTTGGAGTCAGTGAACAAAGCAGTTAAACCACTGCAAGATTTCACTGACGCGTTGTCTGGGGAGAGTTATGTTACTGTCTCTATCATCAAACCAACACTCAGCATGTTCAGAAGCAGTCTTCTCAAGCCAGAAGACGAAGACACTGAGCTCACAAAAAAAATCAAAGGAAACATCCTGCATTACATGACTGAAAAATACAGTGACCCAGACAAAGACGAACTCTTGGACATGGCCTCGCTGATGGATCCCAGGTTCCGCACCACATACATCGACCCTGCAAAGGTGGCACACATTAAGGAGAGAGCTGTGACAGAGCTGCTGTCTCTGCTGCCCACTCAGCCCAGCACAGCTGTGCCGGTGCCCCAGGAAGAAAAAGCAAGAGAGTCGCAGCTGAGCCTGGTCCTGCGCTGAAGAAGCGGAGGTGCTTGTCAATTTTCTTCCCGAAGAAGGCGCCCGCTCCGTCCTTGTCACAGGCAGACAGAATTAGAACTGAGCTTGCAACCTACCTGTTGATCTCTGAGATAAGCGAGGATGCTGATCCACTTCAGTGGTGGAAGAAACACGAGGAAAACTAGCCAAGAAATACCTCTCAATCCCTGCGACAAGTGCCCCGTCGGAGAGGTTCTTTAGTGTAGGAGGGGGCGTTGTCACATGCCACCGGGCATCCCTCAAGCCAGATGCCGTAGACCGGCTTGTGTTCCTTGCAAAAAACTTGCAAATGTGAATAACAAATGTAATGACTGACATTACACACCTCTACCTCCTTCATGGGTTATTTTATCATTTAGCATGCAAAGATCCCGTTTAATTTATTTTTTTCAGGGATATATCATGCAAATGACTTATGTTTGCAAGTGTTGATTTTTGTCTCAAAGATACAAATTATATTTTTTCAAGCTTTATTTATTTTACAGAAAGTTAAAATTTTTGCACTTTATTCATTCATTTTTGTTTAATCAAGGGGATGGACACACCTTAAGATAAATGTAAAAGTGAGGTTTTTCTTTTAATCCCAAAGGGATTGTTTTTTTGTTTACAAGATAGCATGGAGCAAAGCCAGATGGCAAAAGTTCATAGATTTTTCTTTATATTAATCCCTTGAGGGATTTCTTTTGTTTAAGAAGAGCAAGGTTTGCACTCAAATCCCAATGGTGAAATTATTTGCAAAATGTTCAAAAAACAGCATATTTGAAATCATTTCTTTGCCTTTTGTCATTTCACAAAATAACCGTAATCGTAATCGAAAATCGGATTTTGAGAGAAGAAAATCGGGATTTTATTTTTGGGCAAAATCGAACAGCCCTATTACGGACCGTAGATGATGAAATCCCTAAATTTCTTGCAATAGCTTGTTGAGGAATGTTGTTTTTAAACTGTTCGACAATCAGCTCACGCATTTGTTCACTAAGTGGTGACCCTCGCCCCATCCTTGTTTGTGAATGACTGGGCATTTCAGGGAAGCTGCTTTTATACCCAATCATGGCACCCACTTGTTCCCAATTAGCCTGTTCACCTGTGGGATGTTCCAAATAAGTGTTTGATGAGCATTCCTCAACTCTCTCAGTCTTTTTTGCCACTTGTGCCAGCTTTTTTGAAACATGTTGCAGGCATCAAATTCCAAATGAGCTAATATTTGCTAAAAATTACAAAGTTTACCTGTTCAAACATTAAGTAACTTGTTTTTCCAGTGAATTCAATTGAATATAGGTTGAAAAGGATTTGCAAATCATTGTATTCTGTTTTTATTTATGATTTACACAACGTGCCAACTTCACTGGTTTTGGGTTTTGTACTTATAAAACAAACTCAGTAAGACTAAAGCAGCACTTGACACTTTTAGAGGTTTCATTACACAGTTTTGTGCAAGAACAGGTCATGCAAGAGCAGATTCAACAACAGATACTAGCAAACAATACCCAGATAGCAAACACCTCCACTCCGGATCAGCCCCCGGCTCCAGCTGATCCGGCTCAGGGACGGGGCATATCCGGAGTGGAGGAGCTTGCAATCTGCGTAGTGTTCCATTGATTTCCTTTGCACTCTAATTCAAGATTGTTCCCACAAACATTTCTAGTGTTGGTCGGTGAAAGTTTGAAAACCTGTTGATAACCTGGCTGGCCTGTCGGACCTGAAGTTTACACAAATGGTTGAATTTGTGTGTGCATCCTGAATTCATCCCAATGATGTCTTCTGCCTTAAATGTTTTAATAAAGGAGCCTTTGGCTTCTTGCAAATCATTTAAAGGCAAAACACCATCTTTTTTACTGCATTAGCAAGACCACATTCCAGGTTATTTCAGTCTTACCTTTTTGATTGTGTGTTCTTCCCTCCTGTAATTTCGCCAATTGGAGAGGCAAATGATTGCAGTCACTGTGTTTTGAAAAACTGTTGGCCAAGCAATTCATCCCAGAAGTGTGCTTCCCTGTGGAAATAACTCTGCATCTACCTCCCTTTAGCATTCAGATCAGCGGTGGAGCAGATTTCTTTTGGCCACACCTCCAGGTGCAAACAGCACATATGCAGTGCCATGAAAAAGTATTTGTCCCCTTCTTGATTTCTTCTTTTTTTTGCATATTTATCACGCTAAAATGTTTCAGATCCTCAAACAAATTTTAATATTAGGCAAAAACAACCCGAGTAAATACAAAATGCAGTTTTAAAACAATGAGTTCATTTATTAAGGGGAAAAAGCTATCCAAACCTACCTGGCCCAAAGTGAAAAAGTAATTGCCCTCTAAATCCTAATAACTGGTTGTGCCTCCCTCGGCGACAACAACTGCAATAAATCAAGATTTATTTTGGCAAATGTGAGACAAGCCCTTGTGTTCTTTTTGGTCAGCAGTGGTTTTCGCCTTGGAACTCTCCCATGGATGCCATTTTTTGCCTAGTCTCCATCTTATTGTTGAATCATGAACAATGTCTTTAACTGAGGCAAGTGAGGCCTGCAGTTCTTTAGATGTTGTTCTGGGTTCTTTTGTGACCTCTTTGATGAGTAGTTGATGCGCTCTTGGAGTAATTTTGGTTGGCCTGCCACTCCTGGGAAGGTTCATCACTGTTCAAAGTTTTCTCCATTTGTGGATAATGGCTTTCACCGTGATTCGCTGGAGTTCCAAAGGGAAGGGACAGGAGACTGAGGACAATGGGAAGGCACAAGAGCCTCAGGACAAGGGAAGGGACAGGAAACTGGGGACAAAGGGAAGGGACAGGAAACTGGGGACAATGTGAAGGGACAGTAGCCTGAGGACAAGGGAAGGGACAGGAAACTGGGGACAAAGGGAAGGGACAGGAAACTGGGGACAAAGGGAAGGGACAGGAGCCTGGGGACAAAGGGAAGGCACAGGAGCCTCAGGACAAAGGGAAGAGACAGGAGTCTGGGGACAAAGGGAAGGGACAGGAAACTGGGGACAAAGGGAAGGGACAGGAGACTGAGGACAAAGGGAAGGGACAGGAAACTAGGGACAAAGGGAAGGGACAGGAGCCTCAGGACAAAGGGAAGAGACAGGAGACTGGGGACAATGGGAAGGGACAGTAGCCTGAGGACAAGGGAAGGGACAGGAAACTGGGGACAAAGGGAAGGGACAGGAAACTGGGGACAAAGGGAAGGGACAGGGGGCTGGGGACAAAGGGAAGGCACAGGAGCCTCAGGACAAAGGGAAGAGACAGGAGTCTGGGGACAAAGGGAAGGGACAGGAGAGTGGGGACAAAGGGAAGGGACAGGAGACTGGGGACAAAGGCAAGGGACAGGGGCGTGGGGACAAAGGGAAGGGAGAGGGGCCTGGGGGCAAAGGAAAGAGACAGGAGCCTGGGGACAAAGGGAAGGGACAGGAGACTGGGGACAAAGGGAAGGGACAGGAGCCTCAGGACAAAGGGAAGGGACAGGAAACTGGGGACAAAGGGAAGGGACAGGAAACTGGGGACAAAGGGAAGGGACAGGAAACTGGGGACAAAGGGAAGGGACAGGAGCCTGGGGACAAAGGGAAGGCACAGGAGCCTCAGGACAAAGGGAAGGCACAGGAGCCTCAGGACAAAGGGAAGGCACAGGAGCCTCAGGACAAAGGGAAGGGACAGGAGACTGGGGACAAAGGGAAGGGACAGGAGACTGGGGACAAAGGGAAGGGACAGGAGCCTCAGGACAAAGGGAAGGGACAGGAAACTGGGGACAAAGGGAAGGGACAGGAGACTGGGGACAAAGGGAAGGGACAGGAGCCTGGGGACAAAGGGAAGGGACAGGAGACTGGGGACAAAGGGAAGGGACAGGAGCCTCAGGACAAAGGGAAGGGACAGGAAACTGGGGACAAAGGGAAGGGACAGGAAACTGGGGACAAAGGGAAGGGACAGGAAACTGGGGACAAAGGGAAGGGACAGGAGCCTGGGGACAAAGGGAAGGCACAGGAGCCTCAGGACAAAGGGAAGGCACAGGAGCCTCAGGACAAAGGGAAGGGACAGGAGACTGGGGACAAAGGGAAGGGACAGGAGACTGGGGACAAAGGGAAGGGACAGGAGCCTCAGGACAAAGGGAAGGGACAGGAAACTGGGGACAAAGGGAAGGGACAGGAGACTGGGGACAAAGGGAAGGGACAGGAGCCTCAGGACAAAGGGAAGGGACAGGAAACTGGGGACAAAGGGAAGGGACAGGAGACTGGGGACAAAGGGAAGGGACAGGAGCCTCAGGACAAAGGGAAGGGACAGGAGACTGAGGACAATGGGAAGGGACAGGAGCCTCAGGACAAAGGGAAGAGACAGGAGACTGGGGACAAAGGGAAGGGACAGGAGACTGGGGACAAAGGGAAGGGACAGGAGCCTCAGGACAAAGGGAAGGGACAGGAAACTGGGGACAAAGGGAAGGGACAGGAGACTGGGGACAAAGGGAAGGGACAGATGACTGGGGACAAAAGGAAGGGACAGGAGACTGAGGACAATGGGAAGGGACAGGAGCCTCAGGACAAAGGGAAGAGACAGGAGTCTGGGGACAAAGGGAAGGGACAGGAGCCTCAGGACAAAGGGAAGGGACAGGAGACTGGGGACAAAGGGAAGGGACAGGAGACTGGGGACAAAGGGAAGGGACAGGAAACTAGGGACAAAGGGAAGGGACAGGAGACTGGGGACAAAGGGAAGGGACTGGGGACAAGGGAAGGGACAGATGACTGGGGACAAAAGGAAGGGACAGGAGCCTGGGGACAAAGGGAAGGCACAGGAGCCTCAGGACAAAGGGAAGAGACAGGAGTCTGGGGACAAAGGGAAGGGACAGGAGCCTCAGGACAAAGGGAAGGGACAGGAAACTGGGGACAAAGGGAAGGGACAGGAGACTGGGGACAAAGGGAAGGGACAGGAGACTGGGGACAAGGGAAGGGACAGGAAACTGAGGACAAGGGAAGGGACAGATGACTGGGGACAAAAGGAAGGGACAGGAGACTGAGGACAATGGGAAGGGACAGAAGACTGAGGACAAGGGAAGAGACTGGAGACGAACGCTGATCTCCATGAACAAGTTATATAAAATGAAGGACAAAGATGAAGTCGTTTTGTGACATTGTGACATGTCAGGAGTGTATCGCATTCCTAGTTAAAATTGATGTTAAATTCAAAGAGCAGTATTTGGACAGAGTACTGTTTTTCAATATTTTTATTGATGTGGCTTTACTGGATATACTGTATGTGGCATGTTTGTTAGCTTATAAAACAAAAATAATGCCAAAATTCAAATTTTGGTGGCCTCGGTAGTGCACAGCTGTTTGGTTTTCTTCCTCTCATTTTGAGAGATAGTGGTGCTATGAAAGAGTGATGAAGATGTGCATTTAATGGCTCCGTCAGTCAGCACCTCTGGTGGACTTTGGACTCTATATGTACTCGTGCAAAAAAAATGCAAAGTGGAGGTATTTGACTGATACTTTACATTACAAAGTACTAAACCCATCCTTCTCGTGTCCTGCATTGCTCTGTTTGCTGTGTGGTGTTGACATTTGGTATGTTTCTATGTAAATAAGAAACATTGAGAATTGATGAACTGATGCCTGTACCTGCACTGATATGGCTTTTTTATGTCTTTTAAAATCTCCCATCACATTTGAAATGATTTAAGTATTGTATTACTTAATTATAGGGATGTTTAATTTGACCAGGTTGCATAATTTGACACTGGCTTTTCAAGAACTATTCACATGCTCTCTCATACCTGTTGGAAATTTAATCCCCAGTAATTACTGTGATGTAACAAACATGCATTTGGACTGTGGGAGGAAACTGAAGTTGAGAGGGGACAATGATGAAATGCTGAGGGCCACAACAGAATACGTGTATGACATGTACCACAAAGTTCAAGTATGATAGACAAAGGACACTGAAAAGGCTCATTGATGAATTTCAACCTCTGATCTCAGGTGACTATGCAACCCACAGTACCACTAAGCAGCCACTAAGCAATAGTGTCTTATAAGCCCATTTGGGCTGGGCACGTAAAGGCAAGACACTTAAATAAAAATCAAATCAATCAATCAAACCACTAAGCAGCCCCTTGCACTAGTGCTCAGTTTCAAATTTCCTCCTTGCGCACAATTGGTGCTAGATTTCTTTTTTGGAGACTTAGAGGGATAAAAACATTTGGACACAAGTGTTGAAGTGCTGTCCAGCTAAGTTGTGTAAAAGACGACGATACAACTTTCATAGAAGAGGAAAATAGAATGTATCTCATTGGCCATTCTGATTGCATTGGAAATTTGGAAACCCTTCACCCTGTATCTCCACCAAAGGGCACAGCTGCCTCCCACTAAGAAGTTTGTGGGCTTGAAACCAGCCTGGGGCCTTTCCATGTGGAGTTTGCATGTTCTTCCCGTGTTTGCGCGGGTTTCCTCTGGGTACTCCAGTCCCCTCCTAAGGTTCAGCTTTCCCTTTTGCCTTGTTTAAAGTTCACTAGATTCTACATGAGAAAGGGTCTCGCGCTTACTGCTCTGATACTGCATGATTTTGCTGGAGGAAGTTTTGCGTTTCTCTGCTTTTGCCACTTCAACCTATTTCAGTCAGTGTTGTCGGTGTATCTATTGCAATTATTTGTATACTTTTAATTGTAATGTCTGTCCGCTTGCATAACTCATCAACCGCTGATCAGATCATTGTGAAGTTTTTTTTGTTTTTTTTGGTCATGGGTGTCTACCGTTGCTAGCTCCTCCTCTGAGATGATCTGGATGTTGTGATTCTGCCATTGCTCATGTTCTGTTCTGCCTTGACCATGTTCATGCCTTGTTAATTCTGACAGCCTTTTGTGTTTTTTGATATTTGATATGTCTGCCCATTCTTTGTATGTGTGTTTGGGATTTGGTAACTTTGATTAGTTTATTTATTGTCTTAGTTTTTACTTTTCCATGTTTTACATTTTGCCATAGTCACATTCCGGTTCATGTTTTCCATTATGCAGTGCACTTTGTCTCCCCCATCTGATCTCACGTCTTGTCATTGCAATCTGCCTCAGTCTTGTGTTTTACTCTTCGGGTGATTTATTGGATTCTGGATTTCAACGTTCCTTCCGATCTCGTTTACTTACTTCGCCTTACTTTTCTTACTACTAACCATACTAACAGTTTGTTATTTTCGCTAGAAGTTACTAACACCAACTAACATTGTATATAATACTAACTTACTAACAAGCACCAAGGGATTGTATGGTTTCACTTACTAATTGATTAACAAGCTCTCAGCACTCGCCCTGTTCTAGTCTCTGCCACTTGTCTCTCCCTGATTACCTTTGCTGCATTTTCTGTGGAAGCTGCACATCTTATCACGCTGTCCTTCTTTAATTATCTATGCACGTCAGAACTCCTTAAGTGGAGCTGTATGTCTTTGTATAGGTTTGTACCGTGATCCTTGTCCGCGTTTTGGCTTCTGCCAAATTGCATGTGATGTGCTGCTCCCTTGTAATCAGTCTGACTGTTCGCACCTGTGTCTCTCACCATGTGATCTCCCTGGATCTCCCATCTTTTCCAAGCCTATTTCTAATAGCCCCCAAGCAACACCTAGATCATTTGTTCAGAATAAGTGCCGCTCTTCAGCGACTACGTAAGGTATACATACGGCCTCTAACAACTAGGCCGCTGGTCATATTCAGCTTACGCATCCTACGTTCACACCGAAGCATTTGCAATTATCAAAGCCCAAAGATCCCTGAAGCCTTGTCAGTCCAGGGTAAGCTTGCAAATAACTGGTGGTCGGTGGTTTGCTCTTATCTGTATTTCTGCTGTCACTACTAATTCCTTGCAGAGTTATGCAGCCCCGAGCCACTGCTGGCTATCATCACACCTAAATAAATCAATATATTTTCTTTGCCAGGTCATGCAAATATCTTGTCACACTTTGATTCCCAGGTTGTCAGGAGCCTTGGCCTGAAAGCAGCTCATCTGCGGTTACAGTCCCCTTTCTAGGTTCAGCCTCCCATCCAGCCCTTTTGAATTCAGGTTGCATTTTTCAACATGATAATGCCAGACCACATGCGGCATTAATTGCAACATCATGGTCGCGGAGGAAAAGGATCCGGGTATTGAAATGGCCAGCCTGCAGTCCAGATCTTTCAGCAATAGAGAACATTTGGCGCATCATAAAGAGGAAGGTGCGATAAGGAAGGCCCAAGACAGTTGAACAGTTAGAGGCCTGTACTAGACAAGAATGGGGCAGCATTCCTATTTCTTAACTGGAGAAATTTGTCTCCTCGGTCCCCAGATGTTTGCTGACTGTTGTGAGAAGAGGGGATGCCTCACAGTGGTGACATGGCCTGGTCCCAACTTTTTTGAGATTTGTTGACACCATGGAATTTAAAATCAACATATTTTTCCCTTAATGATACATTTTGCCAGTTTAAACTTTTGACCTGTCATCTGTTCTATTCTGAATAAAATATTGAAATTTGCCACTTCCACATCATTGCATTCCGTTTTTATTCACAATTTGAATAGTCCATCCATCCGTCTTCAACCGCTTAATCCGGGGCCGGGTCGCGGGGGCAGCAGTCTAAGCAGGGATGCCCAGACTTCCCTCTCCCTGGACACTTCCTCCAGTTCTTCCGGGGGTATCCCGAGGCGTTCCCTGGCCAGCCGAGAGACATAGTCCCTCCAGCGTGTCCTGGGTCTCCCCCGAGGCCTCCTCCCGGTGGGGAATGCCCGGAACACCTTCACAGGAAGGCGTCCAGGGGGCATTCGATAGAGATGCCCAAGCCACCCCAGTTGGCCCCTCTCGACGTGGAGGAGCAGCGGCTCTACTCTGAGCTCCTCCCGGGTGACAGAGCTCCTCACCCTATCTCTAAGGGAGCGGCCCACCACCCTGCGGAGGAAACCCATTTCAGCCGCTTGTACCCGAGATCTTGTTCTTTCGGTCATGGCTATAGGTGAGGGTAGGAACGTAGATTGACTGGTAAATCGAGAGCTTTGCCTTTCGACTCAGCTCCTTCTTCACCACAACAGATCGGTACAATGACCGCATTACTGCTGCCGCTGCACCGATCCGTCTGTCAATCTCACGCTCCATCCTTCCCTCACTCGTGAACAAGACCCCAAGATACTTGAACTCTTCCACTTGAGGCAAGAGCTCTCCTCCAACTCGGAGGGGGCTAGCCACCTTTTTCCGGTCAAGAACCATGGCCTCGGACTTGGAGGTGCTGATTCTCATCCCAGCCGCTTCGCACTCGGCTGCAAACTGCCCCAGTGGATGCTGAAGGTCCTGGTTCGAAGGAGCCAACAAGACAACATCATCCGCAAAAAGCAGGGATGAGATCCTGTGGTCCAAAAACCGAACTCCCTCCGGCCCCTGGCTGCGCCTAGAAATTCTGTCCATAAAGATAATGAACAGAACCGGTGACAGAGGGCAGCCCTGCCGGAGTCCAACATGCACCGGGAACAGGTCTGACTTACTGCCGGCAATGCGAACTAAGCTCCCGCTCCGATCATACAGAGACCGCACGGCCCTTAGTAGAGGGCCCCGGACTCCATACTCCCGAAGCACCTCCCACAGAATGCCACGAGAGACACGGTCGAATGCCTTCTCCAAGTCCACAAAACACATGTGAACTGGTTGGGCAAACTCCCATGCACCCTCGAGCACCCTGCGGAGGGTATAGAGCTGGTCCAGTGTTCCACGACTAGGACGAAAACCGCATTGTTCCTCCTGGATCCGAGGTTCGACTATCGGCCGGATTCTCCTCTCCAGCACCCTGGAATAGACTTTACCCGGGAGGCTGAGAAGTGTGATCCCCCTATAGTTGGAGCACACCCTCCGGTCCCCCTTCTTAAATAGAGGGACCACCACCCCGGTCTGCCAATCCAGAGGCACTGTCCCAGACTGCCACGCGATGCTGCAGAGGCGTGTCAACCAAGACAGCCCTACAACATCCAGGGACTTGAGGTACTCAGGGCGGATCTCATCCACCCCCGGTTCCTTGCCACCGAGGAGCTTGCGAACCACCTCAGTGACTTCAGCCCGAGTGATGGATGAGTCAGCCTCTGGATCCCCAGCCTCTGCTTCCTCTACGGAAGGCATATCAGTGGGATTGAGGAGGTCCTCGAAGTATTCCTTCCACCGGCCGACAATATCCCCAGTCGAAGTCAACAGCTCCACTGTAAACAGTGTTGGCAGAGTACTACTTTCCCCTCCTGAGGCGCCGAACGGTTTGCCAGAATCTCTTCAGGGCCGACCGATAGTCCTCCTCCATGGCCTCCCCAAACTTTTCCTATACCCAAGTTTTTGCTTCCGCCACTGCTCGGGCCGCAGCACCCTTAGCCTGCCGGTACCTGTCAGCTGCCTCAGGGGTCCCACGAGCAAAACAAGCTCGGTAAGATTCCTTCTTCAGCTTGACGGCATCCCTTACTTCTGGAATCCACCACCGGGTTCGGGGATTGCCGCCACGACAGGCACCGGAAACCTTACAGCCACAGCTCCGAACAGCCGCGTCAACAATGGAGGTGGAGAACATGGTCCATTCAGACTCAATGTTTCCAGCCTCCCTTGGGATCCAGTCAAAGCTCTCCCGGAGGTGAGAGTTGAAAACCCCTCTGACAGAGGGTTCCGCCAGACGTTCCCAACAGACCCTCACAACACGTTTTGGCCTGCCAAGTCTGTCCAGCTTCCTCCTCCGCCAGCGGATCCAACTCACCACCAGGTGGTGATCAGTTGACAGCTCAGCCCCTCTCTTCACCCGAGTGTCCAAGACATACGGCCGAAGGTCAGATGACACGACCACAAAGTCGATCATTGACCTCCGGCCTCGGGCGTCCTCGTGCCACGTGCACTGATGGACGCCCTTATGCTTGAACATGGTGTTCGTTATGGACAAACCGTGACTAGCACAGAAGTACAATCACAGAGCACCGCTCGAGTTCAGATCGGGGAGGCCGTTCCTCCCAATCACATCCCTCCAGGTAACACTGTCGCTACCCACGTGGGCGTTGAAATCCCCCTGCAGAACTTTCCAGTACCCTTCCTACGGACTCCAAGAAGGTCGGGTACTCTGCACCGCCATTCGGCCCATAGGTCGAGATTACAGTGAGGCACCTGTCCCCGACCCGAAGGCGCAGGGCAGCGACCCTCTCGTACACCGGGAAAAACTCCAACACATGACGGCTAAGCTGGGAGGCTATAAGCAAACCCACACCAGCCCGCCGCCTCTCACCGCAGGCAACTCCAGAGTAGAAGAGAGTCCAGCCTCTCTCAAGGAGTTGGTTTCCAGAGCCCAGATTGTGCATGGAGGTGAGCCCGACTATCTCTAGCCGGTACCGCTCGACCTCTCGCACAAGCTCAGGCTCCTTCCCCCCCAATGAAGTGACATTCCATGTCCCGAGAACCAGATTCCATGTCCAGGGATTGGGTCGTTGGGGCCCCCGCCCACGACTGCCACCGAAAGCACAAAGCATCGGCCCCTTCTGAACCCTCCCGCGGGGGATGGGCCTACGGGAAGGCGGGCCCACGTCACTCGTTCGGGCTGTGCCCAGCCGGGTCCCGTAGGCGGAGACCCGATCACCAGGCGCTCGCCTACCAACCCCAACCCCAGGCCTGTCTCCAGGGTGGGGTCCCGGTGACGTAAACGTCCTTGATGTATTCATGTTCATTCGGGGTTTTTGAACCGCTCTTAGTCTGACCTGTCACCTAGGACCTGTTTGCCCTGGGAGACCCTACCAGGGGCAATAAGCCCCAGACAACATAGCTCCTAGGATCATTCAGGTACTCAGACCCCTCCACCACGATAAGGTGGCGATTCAAGGAGGGGAATTTGTATAGTGTCCCAACTTTTTTTGTAATGTGGTTTGTATTTCTTAAAATGTGTGTGTAGATTAAGCATTTAGCTTTGTCATAAAATGCAATGAATTATTGTTAGTAGGAAACCCATGATAGAGATAGGCTTGGCTTTATGAGGGTTTATATATCACTGTTTAATTCATGTCATCAGATAAATTACTACTGGCCACCTAGTAGTCTGCTCACAAGTGTAGAATCAGTTAGTGAAACGACAAAGTTGAAATCTGCTTAGGCACAATATTTATGTTAATTATAGAGCATGAATGGTATCGAGATATCATCGTTCTTATGTAGACGGAACACAAATAGGCTAACTAGCTGAGGGGGGGGGTTCCCGAATTCGCAGACTATTTTGGTAACTAGACCAAGATTTTGAGGGAAATATTCCCAATCAAATAGCGCGCTATTCGTGTCTTCAAACAGCAAGAATAGCAGTGTAATTTGACATCGGGCTAATTTCACAACCGCAAAATAGCTCACTAGTTTAAAACTTCGGTCTGATGAGAACATGCCTATTGGCGACTCAGCTCTTTCTTGTCCTCATCCTGGCAGTTACTTTGTTGCTGAAATTCTGAGTCTGTTCGGGTCTATGCAACTGTGTTACTCTGGCTGAAGTTGTTACGATGTTGCGATATGCCCACAGCCAGTCCCATTTCTATGCAGGCAAATTTAGCTGCCTTTTGTGGTCTCTTCTGTAAAATGATGTGTATGACGATTCTTTTTTCATTGAATAAAAAGAAACACTCTGAGATAAAGTGGGAGTGACAAAATGACTTCAGACAAAAAGTGAAGGGGACACGTGTCCCCTGTCCCCCCTAAACTGACGCCTATGCACATGCAATATCCCTTTGTCATTTAACACCAGGACAACTGTCAGTTCAAAAGAGGCAGATGGTTATAGACCTTCGTAAATCTGGAAATGGTTACAAGAAGCTTGACAAACAATTGAAAATATCACTGAGCACTGTCAGGGCAATTATTAAAAAAACTAGCACTTTGCCCTTGGGGTTCCAGGGATTCTATTCTATCTAACTTCATCTTTATATTATAGTGAACAATGCACCATTATGCACCTCCATGATGTCATCACGTTGCTATGGTGTTTCCATAAACACCAAAGTGGCTGTCACGCGACCAATGTTTTTATAGTAATTAAAACTAAGTAACCATCAAGGGGAATACGCTGCGCTGACACTCGGCGCTCAGAGGAACACGAAGTCGTCTGCACGACGGAGCAAAATAGCCTCGGTCGCATTATGCTGCAGATTACAAGTTACTTTCTCTTGCTGCCTGGCATCTGTTTTTTGGGATTCAGGACTCCTGTGGATGAATTGGCTTGGGTTCAAAAGGGGAATCCCCACGAGAGGACACTCAGGGGGAATCCCCAGGAGAGGACATAACCTAAATAGTAGATGACACAACTGCATTTTGTCTCCCCCAGGATACTGAAGAGGATAGTGAGGGAAACAACAAAATCCCCAAGAATCACTGTAATGCAGGCGTCAAACTGTCCAGAAATTGACACCAGATGGACACACAGTAAAGGATCTGATCGTAAAAACATTGGGCCATTCCTTAGGGCATCTTAAGCCATCGTATGACCGCCGGGTGAGTTTCTCAGGCTCCGGTGGCAACTTTGGGAGCTGGGGCAAAATCTTTGGCATCCCAAAATATTGCCTAAAGACCTTGCAAAAGTTCATTTTCGTGTTGAATTCATGTGTCCATTTTACCCTCATGCCATCATGAGGGCATCTTTTCAAATCGTGTCATCTTCGTCTTTACTTCATCGGTGCCATTGGGCATATTTCACCTCACAAAGACAACACAAAGGAAACAAGAGGCTGTCCGTCTTCACGACTACGTGAAGCCCTCGCAATGCCATCGTGTAGCCATCGTATTATAGTACGATGACATCAATATGGGACCACGGTGTCGGGGAAGACAGCCGAATTTGAGAAGCTCAAGCGTTTCACGAGTGGAAAAATTCGGCAACAGTCCGAATCTATATTTTCCGCACGGTAGCAGTACGGCTTCTGCATGCGTGAGACGCGCAGCTTCGGCATGCAGTGTGGCCACTGTCATTGAATAACATGGGAACCGAAACGAAAAGACGCATGCGATCTGCGGAAAAAGCAACGCAGCAGCAGGCAGTGTGGCCCGGGCCTTAGTCCTAGTCACAATTCAGTTCCTGCAGAATAGCGCACTTTGATGATGAGATTACCAGGAAAAAGAAGGCAGCTGCATTGCTTCTTTTGATGCACCGCAGAGAACATGATGAGCAACTCTTACAGGCCCAGCACCTCCTCTTACAGGTAAAAATAGTCTTATTTTACTTTGTCCTTTCTGGGTGTTCTGCTCCCAATAATCTCCAATCCAAAGTTGAATTGCCCTTGGTCGGCCGAAGGTTTCATACCATTGGGAGGTTACGTCACGCCTTCTTGACCTCGTTCGAACGCATCTTACTCTGATTACGACGTCATGTAGCCATTGTGTGGCCTTTGTGTGTCCTGCGGGTAAACTACTTAATAAAAATTCACATCTTTTTGTGGCCTTCGTGTGTGGTTTGGGTGCCATCGTGTGACCTTCTGTAGACATTGTACTTGCTTCGGCTGTTGATTGGCTTTTGACCAAGTTCGGGCCATCATACGAAATTCAATATTAGTATAGCCATCTGGTGTCAATTTTGGGACAGTGTGACGCCTGCATAAAGGAACTGCAGGCCTTGCTGGCATCTTGGGGACACCAGGTTTCAAAAACCATCAGGCGCCACCTCCACAATCACAGGCTCTTTGGAAGAGTAGCCAGAAAAATGCCTATTATGATGGTGGGTCAGTCATCGGTTGGGGCTGTTTTAATTCAAGAGGTCCAGGGGCACTAGTGAAGATTAATAGTATAATGAATTCCACCAAGTATCAAGAGATTTTGGCTGACAATCTGGTTGCCTCCACCAGAAGGCTGGAATTTGTCCATAGGTGGACTTTCGAACAAGACAATGACCCAAAGCATACCTCAAGATCCACACATATATGGTTCTATGACAATAAAATTAACATTCTGCAATGGCCGTCTCCGTCACCAGACCTCAATCCAATTGAAAAGCTGTGGGCTGAGTTGTAGAGGGCAGTCGATAAACGCAAACCCAAGAATGTGAATAATCTTGAAAGGAACAAAAAAAAAGATCTTGATAGGATATGCTGAGAGAAATGGTCCAAAATCCCCCAAAATTTGCGCCTTAACATTGCCAAAAAATGAAAGAAAAAAATTCTGTGCTGTTATCATTGCCAGAGGTGGTTGCACTAAGTATAAAATGAAGGGAGCCAATTATTATGAAACCTTGATTTTCTTGAAATTTATTTTTGATAAAGGATTTATTTTTATTTTTGGTGGTTTCCATCCATACGTTTTTAAAATAAAGTATTTGTTGTGTTCCGGGGTCCTGGCCTTTGGCCAGGACAATATTGCTTATGGTTTTAACAGTTTCATGTTCCTAGTTTCATAGTTCATGACAGTTTTTAACAGGTTCTTGTTTCAGGATTTTACATTTCATAATTCACATTTATTGTTCACATTTTTACTTTTCCATGTTTTGCTTTTTGCCAGGTCTGCCAAGCCACTCCACTGCTTGTCTGCGTTCCGTCCCGTGCCTTCGTTGTTGCACATTTCAGAATTCTGGTTGGCTTTGGTATTTCCCCTTCCTTCTGTGCTGAGCAGGATTCGGGGCTGTCTAAGCTTAATTGACAATTAACTGTTTTTAAGTTACTAACATTTACTAACATTCACAGGGAGGTGTAATTCTTGGACAGGCACATTACTAATACTGCTAATGTACACAGGGAGTTTATTGTCATGATTCCTGCTTTACTATTTCAAGATCTTGCTGTGCTTTTCTGTTCTGAACTTTCATGCTGCTTTCAAACTGCACACTAAATTGGTACTTAAGTTGAGCCGCTCATTCTCTTAATGAGCAAGTCTTGTCATCCAATCTCTGTCCAAGTCCAATGATCTTGCCATGCCTCTCCTTCTCCGGGTGTTGCCCCTCTTGTCATGATTTCTTTCCCTTTACCTGGGTGCAGTGGAAGTTGGCTGGCAGACAGTGTCTTAAGTTTCATGGTTGCAAGTTTCCAGTCTTGTCAAGTCTCTTGTCTAGTTTCATGCTCATGATTATAGTTCTCATCTTGTATATAGCATTCTGTTTTCTGGTCGTAGATATCTTTAGTCTTTTATTTCTTGGATTTCTGCCTGGAGTTTCCAGTGGTTTTTTGTTCATGTCGTTTTTTGCTCTTTAGTTCATAGCTCTGTGAAGCTTTCTTTAGTTTGTATTTTGCAACCCTTTGGGCCAAGATTTTTGTTGGTCCTCGTGCCTGATTTGTTTCATTTTAATAAACTCCTTATTCCCTCCACCTCGCATCTAGTGTGTTCCTGATCTCGCATCAGTATTTCACATGTTGGTATGTTCAGTTTCTCAGTAATTATATCATTCATTTTTTTTGTATTGTTTATGCATTGCCATTCAGGGGTGCCAGTCATTTTTGAGCTCACTGTATATTACTGGTAATGAGAGGGAAAAAAATTGATTTGATCTGAAAAAGCTGATGTCAGCAGGTGAAGGCTGCTCCAGGAGAAGCCAGGCCTAGTCCTTCAGGAGCAAAGATTGGCTGAAGATTGCCAATATGCCTCCATTTGCACAAAAAATATTGAAAGGCTTGCAAATAATGCTTCTCAAAGAAACACAGGAAGGGATTTGGAAATTTCACCCTATATAGTGCATACACAGCAAATTAGCTAGTGTTGATTTAACACCCATAAAGTGTCTATATGTGTCCACACTGTGCAGTGTGAAATTTTGAACAAAGTTTGTTGTTAGTTGTTAAAAATGGCAATGGCTGGCTGGGAAATTTTTCTTCAATCCCTCAAACATTCTAGAACTCTAAGAGCTACGTTAGACATAAGGACATAACTTTTTAGATTATCACGAACATATAGGGCAGTCGCATTTGTTAATAGAACATGAAGACAATGATGACGACGTCGAGCCAAAGCCGAAACCAAATTTCACAGATGTGGACTTACCGGTTTACAAATGATTTCTCTTCACTACCTTGCTATAATTTCATCCCCCTTTAGAAATTGTTGTGGCTAATAAAGCCGAAAAAGGAGGAGATTAAATAGGTAATAGCTCTCTCCAACTGTCGCGCACTGTCCATAAAGCTGCTTTCCACACGAAACGAATTTTTCGTAGGACAGATTAGCCTACATTCAAAGTCAATGCAAAGACGCAAATACACAAGCCGCTTTCACACCCAAGGACTGTATAAAAGATGGACGGCCGAACGTCTCCTGAAAAGTGAAGCAAAAGCGTCTCGATCGCCAACTACTGGCAGGCTGCAGTAAAAATTATAGGCCCGCCCCCTCCATGTTAGTGAAGGGGAGAAATGCGAGACAGGAAAAATTGTGTACATGAAAAATAATTTATTTCTGAAGATGGTTTCTTCATTTTTAGGAAGTTCTTACTGTACTGATATATATTCTAGCGTCAATTTTTCTGATCAGTTTTCTGTAAACCTTTTATTTGATATTATGTGTTATGGCCCCAATTTGTTATTACATTACACAACACAACAGCAACAGCAAGGGATGACAGACACAGTTTTAAAAACTTAAACACATTTAAACACAACAACTAACTAAACTGACCAAGATTGAATAGGAAAAAAAAGAAATATTTACAGTCCCTTTTTGTGGGGTGGCTTGGTGATGTCCTGGATAATGAAAATGCTCAAACACAGGCAAAGAAATCCACAAAAGAAACGTCACAGGTCTTGAACAGAATGGCAGGTCTGGTCATCTTCTTGCAATTTCTCCTACTACTACTGTCTCAATTCTTTTCCTTATATACTCTTTTGCAGACCCCACCCACATTTAGACCTCTTTTTTTTAATTTTCTGAGACTTGCCCCAGACATGTCCAGGACATGTCTAAACATGACTCCAGTCTGAGCTTAACAAAAAAAGGTAAATA
Source organism: Gymnothorax reevesii (assembly GCA_029721435.1). NCBI lineage: Eukaryota > Metazoa > Chordata > Actinopteri > Anguilliformes > Muraenidae > Gymnothorax > Gymnothorax reevesii. The sequence continues at coordinate 810,588 of CM056590.1, read as the reverse complement.
CTGCCATCTAGTGGCCTATATTCACATTACATATGCAAAAGGGGCGTGTAGTCATAATAAACACAGTGATTGACAACCGCAGTGCGCGTGGACTAAGTCCCGATAGCGCCTGCCCCCTGCGTACTTCGTTTTGTGAATAGTAATTTCGCGTAGAGCTGGAGTAGGAACGTCTAGCGCTATCTGAAATTCTTCACAGCTAACAGCGATTGTGCTTCAAGCAGGGCAGACTGCAACAAAAAACGACAAAATGAGTTGCTCTATGAATTTCACTAACAAGTTAACCGTCCGGACCAATGGAAAGGATCTTTGCAGTTTTTTCGATAAGTTAATTTTATTTTTTGTTTGTTGAATTTGTACGGTCAGTCAAGTTATTACCAAGTAAGCTAGCTACCTTGGCTACGTTAAGACAGCAAGGAGAGTAGCAGACGTTTACGATGAATATGGAGAAAATGGTTATCGGTAGCCATTCGTAACTGGAAAAATATACATTTTTAATTTTAGAGAATACCTATTAAGGTAAGCTTTTGAATGAAGTCAACGGCTCTATGTCATATAGTGTCGTTCTTATGTACTTGAACTTGAAATTTTGAGCCAGTGCCGCAGTAGGTTCAGCCTTTAGCTTCCGGTTCTGCCGTCGGTATCTCGGAATTTTAGAACGAACAGAGACTGCGAGTGTCTCGGCCCGGTAGGAATTCTGCTTGATGTCGCTTAGGCTAATAAAGCGTAAAGGCTGTAGCGAGCTAATCTACCTTTCAACAGACGAGCCCTAGGTTCGAGTGTTTTCTTAAGCATCAGCAAGCCAACTTCTAGTTTTTCAGTGGGTAACGTCAATACAACTAAAGTCCAACCTTATGTTGTAATCCTACGGACAGCGGCTAAAACTGCAAGGAAAACTAATTGGATCAATGGTACAGATTATTTTACCAACGACAGTATGACAAAAATGAGACATGCCGTAAGCGGATTCAGTTCATTCATACTTTCAATGTGAATTCGGCAGGTTTCGGATGAAATTACGGATGGAATCAATGCATCTACTTCAGTGGAATTGGCTTGTTAAAAGGATAACTCTTAAAAGATTGATCGGACGAAGCATCGAGGAAAAGCTGACATTTCGAGTTTGGCCTGGAAAGAGAAGGGGCACAAACTGTAAATGAGGGAGTGGTGTAAACTGGGAATAAAAACATTCAAAAATTGTTTGTAGCGTAATGGATGTTGCGCTATTAAATTATACATTAATTATTGCTGCGTTTGCTATGGAGTCACGTTAACTAGCGAGCTAGCTGACTTCAGTTAACGTTAACTGACCTTGCACACGGCAATTTATGATCAATTAATTCAGCCAATGAAACACATTTGTTAAAGTAGTGCTTTCAGTATCTTAATTTCGACAGTCAGAGCTGAGTTTGGGCGTTCCACAATGACAAGATAATATTTTCCTTGATCAGCTTTATAATTTCTCGAAAAACAGAGTGAGTCATTTTGAAATGTGATGTCTCTTCATATACAAACCATGTTTGAGACACGTTTCAAGTCCGAATAGGTGCATGTATTTCTCAAATTCATTCAACTATCAGGTTGTCAATACGAGATCTCAGCCATAGTTAATGCAATTCCGATTGAAAGCAAATGTTCTGACCTTGCATACAGTTGTCAAGAGAATAACACAAAGAATTTGTGCTGTAATTCAAGCTACCGTGGTTTCATTTAAATATTTGAGTGTGCAGCTGTTTTTTGACTGGTGAAGTATTTCTGTATCAGACTTGCTGTACCATGTTACCCCACATAAAAAGGAATGTAAATTGGTAGCAGGAAGAATTTAGTTTCTAAGTATTTAAAGCTGCATATCACTCCATTCTATTTTTTTATGTATGTAAAACCTGCCATATGAAAAATTGCCAGATGTATGGGTTGGAATTCTACTTTACTGCGGTCATGGTAGGGCAGACTGCACTTTAGGTTTCAGACAAAAGCTTCACAAATAATTCAATGTTTTTTTTTTTTATTATTCAGGTGATTACAGAAGCCGCCCTCAAATTCAGACCTCAGCGTTACCCAGTGGAGACTTGGAGCATACCACAAGCAATTATTTTGTTGTATTGCTGGAAGATACTTCTGAAGTAATTTGTAAATGAAAACCTGATAAAATGCTTGTCAAAACTGCTCAACTATGCATTGTCACAGAAACCTGCAATGGTTCTGTTTGACCATAATTTACAAGGAAGTAGGTAAGTCCATGTTGACTGAGTAATAATGGACTTCTAACTGGCTTCTCTTATGTATGCTTGTTCCGTCTGTGTCACCTTCCTTATATGCCATTGTCTTCAATAATTGGCATAAACTGTCTTTTTTTTTTTTTTTTAATAATGCATTCAGAAGCTGTTCATCTTCACTACTGAGCCTTCAGTATTCCAACAAAGACTCTAGTCATCTGTCCTTGGACTGGGAGCACATGGGAAATGTTATGTAATTGAATGCACATTTCCTGTTATGGTGGTAAATTAAACCTGTTATGTACAATAAAGGTCTTTACATTTACATTGAGCTAAGACTTCACTCCGGAATTCTTTCACATACATGTCCTCTGCTGCAGTAAATCAGCCATGCAAATGGGTGTTAAATAAAAAAAATGTATTTAAACAAAAATCACACTGCATGTAGTTGTCTGTGGTCCATCAACAACCTACTGGCTACATCCGCCACAGTGGACCAGCAGGAACTCTTCCACAGCTCTTCCTCTCAGGTACTGGTGGATAAAGGGGAGGAGGTTTCCTCAAACCACGCCACCCTAGCCAAACCACTGGACTTGGGCATCCAAACCAAGGTTGGTCTCAATGGTCTCCCTTGCGCGCTTTTCCCCACGGCAGATGTAGTTGTCCCCTATGATATAAACTTTTGGCCCTGTTGGTTGTTAAGTGCAAATGTCACCTTTAAATGATACACTTCTGCTGGCTTTTTTATGGAATTTAGCACATTTAATATTCCTATTCTATTTCTCCATATTTTATCTGGTGGTATTGTGCTTTTTATGCATGAAATGGATGTGATTTAATGTTATAAATCAGTTTTTATGGCATTCTCCCGTGAAAAGTCTTGTGCTTTAATAACCACAAGCGTCGGTTTTTTTTAGATATTCCCATGAGATTTATACATACTCTTGGCCACTGTGGAGGATGCCGACTCCATTTCGTCGTCTAAAAATTAGGATAACAAAAATTGAACAATTACTATGCATTCAAATACATCGAGTCCACAAAAAAGAACGTGGAGGGGGGTTGCATTGCTAAGTTAACTATCACAGAGAATGAATTGCCGGTCCCCCAAGCCTGGTCAGGATGGTTATCTTCAACTGCAAACATTTTTAAGAAATACAACATTAGCTAGCGGTAAGATATGCGACTACTTAAACTCATCAAGCTAACTTTGGTTAGAAGGACAGTGTATTTTAATTCAAAACTCGATTTAGCGTTCTAACGTGTTAATGAAAAGTTCGACCCATTACTCAGCTAGTACATGCGCATACGAAATGGCACTTTCCCGGTGGAACGTTAATTAGAAAATACAACGAAAGTTGGCGTTAATATGCTCGCCACTCGCAACATTGGGTAAGTGACGATGGAGAACATTGGCTAGAGCTGGCTATGTGGCAAAAATCAGAAGCCTTACTTAATGTAATTAGCTGCATACCTAGCTAGTTAAACAAGATTCAGTTCTAAGATATCATAGATAGCCAGTTAGGTACTACAACTAATTTCGTAACAGATGACTGTGAGGTGGGGAATGTTTTGCCAATGAGGCCATTAACTTTTTGAACGAGCCCGCGAATATTTATGCTGCCGGCGGTCGTTGGGTCCTTTCACTTTCCTGCGCCGTCACCCTGTGTGAGCTGGCCATTACGGGCACTTACGTTAATAGCGCAGCTGCCAGACCAGGTGAAAAGTTCAGGGGGCTGGTCGGATGGTGTGTGGGTTGGATTCGATGGCGCGGCTCTACCCCCCGATCACAACTGCGCCGACTCAGGCTCCAGATGTGCAACATGGCAGCGGCCATATCGAGGATATTTTGGCTCCATTTTTGTTGAATGGGAGTGAATGGAGACGCGTCGTCCATCTTTTGTACAGTCCTTGAGACCGTGTGGGACAAAAATCACCCTTACTTCATACACAGAACCCAGGTCCCCTTGCATCCATCCTTACTGTGTATCAGACCTCGTTCCCCCGCTGCAGGTCATAGCCTGATGGTTACTATATAATATATAATGACTACACTGCTGTCTAACAACAAACACCATCTAAACATAAATTCAAGTCCTTGTTAAATTATTCTAAATCTTTATTTGAGAATGCACAATTTGACAAAAATGCTATTTTTCTGTAATATATATAAGCGTTTCCTTAATTTTTTTGAGCAGTTATATATATATATATATATATATAAACGGGAATGCAAAGAAGTGGAGAAAAACACTGGTGCAACCATGACAGATGAGATTTTATAACTTCATTCAGGTTCATCAGGTTCATGTGGGTAGCCACACTCAGGACACAGTTGCATCGCTCTCCCTAAAATTTTCGGTTTTTCCACCAAAGATAACACTAGCTTGCATAAAGTTTTCTGTGCAAGGCATCTCAAGCAGGCTATCCTCGTGATCAGATTGTCCTCTGTTAATGATGAATGCAGAACTTGGAACACAAGGTTCTTCATGAAAAAAGAGTAATGTCCCACACACATCGCATTTTTGTTTGGGGAATATGGGACTTGGGGGTCTGTCCTCATCACTGTAATAGTACTGAGCAGGATAATCTGTCTCAAAATCCGTCTTGGAAATGTGAATAACATCACTATCATGACCATCACCTGAAAAGAGAATATTAACATTTTACTAAGAACACTGTTTTTATTGTATATTTCAGGTTGACAAATTCAGCAGGAAGCACAAAGCACCAACTGCTCGTGCTGCTACTGTCTCTAAGAAGCAGAAAACAGAAGCAGCCATTACTATAATAGATCTGTCCCTCACTATAAAGGAAGATGGTGCTTTAGCCAGTACCAGTAAGGAATACGATCAACCAAGTATTCCTTCGAAAAACCAAGACATTCCCACTGTCGATGATGAGTACCATTGTGTATCTTGCCGTCACTGCCTGGAAACAAAAGACCAATGCACACAGACTCTCTATGATAAGTACACCTTGGGTGCAAAAATCAAGACTATTATTATGAAAAATGAACAGAAATCAAAGGACTCAAAAATTGATCAAGGAGAGAATAACCTTTCAGTTGGTCTGCTGAATTTTGAGAGTATGTAAAATGATGAAAAGAAAACCCCCGTGAAAAATTATCATATTTTCAATTCATGGCTTTCTTCCATTTCCTTGGAGATGTTGTCAACAACTTGACATACATCAAAAGTGGAACAAAATCCAATGGCCAGCAAAGTGATGAGGAAGAGAAGGATGCAGCAAGGTCCAAACCAGGACCGTGTGAGATGACCAGTGACATAGGTAAACTTTTCATGACTTTGGTGCGCCTGCCTCGTGGCTATTCCTTTTTTTATTGTATCCGAGACTTTATATAGGGTGATCTTCACAACCTGGTTACAAGTCCTGTACTGCCATTTCAATGAACTTCGTCACGCCATGTTCCCTCACTGACAGCATTTGAGACTATTTCTTCCAAAGCCATTTTATTCATTTACAAACATCAGATGTGTAGTAGACTGAACTGAATTTTTTGTTCAAGTCCCCAGGAATTTTGCAAGGCGAGACAACTGGTATTCCAACTATAAACACCACTGCACTTTTAAAGCATTGATAGCAGTTGCACCCAATGGTACAGGAGTTTTAGTCTCCGATCTTTTTGAGGGGGCCATAAGTGACAAGAAGTTATTTGAAAAGTTTGGGATCGTAGATCACTTGAATCCCGAGGACCTAGTACTAGCTGACAGGGGGTTTACAGTCAAGGAAATTCTGATGGGCAAACAGGTGGAGTTGAATATAAAAGCTCGCATTCATGCTGAAAGATACAATGAACGGCTGGAGAAGTTTAATCTGATTTCTGGTATCCTCCCTCTGAGTATACCACCTTTGGCAAATCAGGCTGTATTTGTGGCTTGCTGTTTGGTTAATTTTCAAGATCAACCCGTGAGGTAGATTACCTCACAAGTCTGGAGGGGTGTTTGTCCATGCCTGCCTCTGGAACACTGGCCTGGGGTCACAATAGATGATGTTAAATCTACCGCCCGCACTGAGTTTTCATATATGGCTTTGTGGACTTTCTGAGGCCGTTTTCCTACCCCTGTTCCACTTGCACAGTCTCTCCGTACAGCTCTGGGCGGTGTCGTACCCATGAGTCTTTCCATGCTGGTATACATACAAAAGATGCGCAGCTACATGACTGCAACGGCCGAGTGCAGATGCCTTGCACTCACAGCTGGTGTCCAAAATAGAGCCACTAGCAGCAGATATGGTGGCAGTAACTTCGCATGGTAGTGCTGCTTGCATGGAAGGCATAACTCCAGGATATGGTGGCAGTAACTTCGCATGGTAGTGCTGCTTGCATGGAAGGCATAACTCCAGCTTTGATGAAGTAGTGACCAGTCGTCACATTATCCTGAATGTCGGTCACATTGCCAGAGTCCACAGACCGCTGGCCCTTTTGCAGTGGCTTAGCTGTCATATGTGACAAGTCACTATCCTGATCGTCGTCATCAGCACCGGCATTAACAAAGAGAATAGACTCCAGCAGGAAATGACAGATATGTCCATAATAGAACATGCTAGGCACCGGATGGAATGGAAAGGTCCCCCAGTTATTCACTGGCAGGTATTGGATGGCTGGACCTGCAGTTGTGGGAGCTGCTTGCCCGTACACCTGAGACATCGTCATGGCATACCACTTACCATCATCCACAGTGATAGCTATTTTCTTGTGGTCTCCACTCTTGAAACAATCTTGGAAAAAAGATAACTAAATTACCAGCATACTAAACTGTGTGTTAAGATTCCAATGTTTTGTTTATTAATTAGGCTAAGGCCTACACCAGATTACAAATTTACGTTTATAATTATATGAGTATTGACTATTTAATACATCATGTACATGTAGGATTTATATTGCTCAAACAAATTAATTAGGCAACTAGTCACTTATCTACTCAGTGCAGTAACGACATTGTTGCCACTGTTTAACGTGATGCCTAATGACAAACGTATTACCCGTACGTAGCCAGCCTACAGGTAGGCGGAATGGTCAACCGTGGAAGCCTGCTGCCAGACCTTAATGATGGTGGTCACTTTGAATGATCTAGGCCTGACAAGCCAGGCCGGGCTGACAAGCAGATGATGGAAGTCAAGAACTTGGGCCTGGGGTTTGCAACCTCATGGGTTATGTGTGGTAGCTACGCTTTACAAAGTCTGTCCCAATATAACGTACATGCAGCAGGCATGGCCATGGCAGGCTGTGCAGGCATGCATGGAGCATGCATGGGATTGCTAACAATACTCAGCGCAATCGAAGCCGTACATGCAGGTAAACATACTGAAATATTCAATGTCTTCAAAATCTTGAAAATTATGCCAAGGTCACCAAAAGCGACTGGGCCTTGTGCCTTCCACAGATGAAGCTTGGTGTCAAATATGAAGAAAACCCAGCAAACCTTTCTTGAGATATCTCACTGACAAGGGTAAAATGTCAAAAAAAATGTTTGAGTCACCTTGCGGGCTCTAATTTCGTAGACCAGGCACAGGCCAGCGCATGGGGGGTGCGCCGCGCCAACGGGGTGTGTCCAGACGTATGTGGCAATTTCGTGCCCGGCGTAACCTGGCACAAGTACTCCTCTGTCCCGCCTCTCTCCCGCCTCTGCCCCTCCTTCCAGCGCAAGTTGGCAAAGAAGGCGACACAGCCGAGTCAAATCTTGCTCACTGGCAAGAGAAACGATGGATGCGTATTCCCATTAGTTACAAACTGTTGCTGCTTTAAATTTTCGGATTAACATGCATGGACAACAATGCAAGATACGTGACACATTTATTTCAATATGTGATCTTAACTCAGTACGAGATCATAGCAATCAGGCTGTATTCCTTTCCCCCACTGAAGACGATAAAACCTAAGTGACAATAATAGTAGCCTAGTATTAAGCCGCTTGCACACTGGACACGAAACGAATTTTTTTCGCTTGACAGATTCCGTCTTGTGTCCGAAAGTCTGACAGGGTTTTAATAAATCTCCGTGTCTGACAGTCTATTATCGTTTTTAATTTCTTCAAATCTGCTGACTCTTTTAGATATTAAACGTGAATGTTTTGAGAAGAGGGCTCAGTTCTTCAAGATAAGTACCGAGAATTTCAATCGATGTTTCTGTTTAAGCTGCTCAATAAAGAGTCGACATAGAGTCGACACTGGCGCGAGACAATGTACAATGTGTCTGACAGCCAAAAAAAAGAGGACGATTAGAACAGATTGATAACGAAATAAAGAACAAAAAGAAACATTTTAACAACAGAACATCCAATGAACACTGCGATTTATTTATTGGCGGGTCATCTTTGTTGGATATCCTGTTTGTTGGTTTTTATTCTTTATTTCGTTATAAATCTGTTCTCATATCAGTACTTTTACTTTTTGCTGGCAGGTGGACATGGAGTATTTTGCATTTCGTGTCGGACTGTCTTGATCGTGCATGCAATAATTTCTTCACACTGTCAATGGTCATGGAATTGATTTGCTCACGCTCTATTTCATCTCTGCTGTGGAAATAAAGCCTGAATCTGTTTGGTCCATCTGACTAATTTTCAAAAGAAAGATCGAATAAAGACTGCCATCTATCTTCAACGAAAACAGACGAATTGGCTAAAAAGACCAAGAAAAGTCAATAGCTATCAATTTGCATTTTGTGAAGGTCGAACACAAACATAGCCAAGTTTGCACATCTAATAATTCCTGGAATACTCGGAAAAATTAGAACTTTTATGACTTTCGGACACGAAGCTATATTAAAACCCTGTCCGACTATTGCGTCTTTGAATTGACTTTGTCTGTAATCAGTCGTGCAAAAAATGTTTCGCGTCCAGTGTGCAAGCAGCTTTAATGAGCATAGAACGCAAGCATTCGATATATATATATATATACAGTTTGCGGTTGGCTGAGAAAGATGTGAAGTCATGAGTTTGCATCACAGATTCAGCTGCGTCGATAAAGCCAGGTCAAGTTTCCATTACGCGTGGCTACCGCCTTTAATCTGACATCAGGACAATCGATTTACAAAACCCAAAACCAGTGAAGTTGGCACGTTGTGTAAATCATAAATAAAAACAGAATACAATGATTTGCAAATCCTTTTCAACCTATATTCAATTGAATACACTGCAAAGACAAGTTACTTAATGTTCGAACAGGTAAACTTTGTAATTTTTTTCCAAATATTAGCTCATTTGGAATTTGATGCCTGCAACATGTTTCAAAAAAGCTGGCGCAAGTGTAAAAAAGACTGAGAGGGTTGAGGAATGCTCATCAAACACTTATTTGGAACATCCCACAGGTGAACGGGCTAATTAGGAACAGGTGAGTGCCACGATTGGGTATAAAAGCAGCTTCCCTGAAATGCTCAGTCATTCACAAACAAGGATGGGGTGAGGGTCACCTCTTGGTGAACAAAAGCGTGAGCTGATTGTGGAACAGTTTTAAAACAACATTCCTCAACAAGCTATTGCAAGAAATTTAGGGATTGTATCATCTACGGTATGTAATATCGTGAAAAGGTTCAGAGAATTTGGAGAAATCACTGCACGTAAGCGACAAGGCCGAAAACCAACATTGAATGCCCGTGACCTTCGATCCCTCAGACGGTACTGCATCAAAAACCGACATCAGTGTGTAAAGGACATCACCACATGGGCTCAGGAACACTTCAGAAAACCACTGTCAGTAACTACAGTTCGTCGCTACATCTGCAAGTGCAAGTTAAAACTCTACAATGCAAAGCGAAAGCCATTTATCAACAGCACCCAGAAACGCCGCCGGCTTCGCTGGGCCCAAGCTCATCTAAGATGGACTGATGCAAAGTGGAAAAGTGTTCTGTGGTCTGACGAGTCCACATATCAAATTGTTTTTGGAAACTGTGGACGTCGTGTCCACTGGACCGAAGAGGGAAAGAACCATCCAGACTGTTATAGGCGCAAAGTTCAAAAGACAGCATCTGTGATAGTATGGGGGTGTATTGTTATGGCCCCAATTTGTTATTACATTTACAACCCAACAGCAAGGGATGACAGACACAGTTTTAAAAACTTAAACACATTTAATGAACAGACAACTAAACAACTAACTAACCTACTGACCAAGATTGAATACAACAAAAAACAGAAATATTTACAGTCCCTTTTTGGTGGGGTGGCTTGGTGATGTCCTGGGTGAGGAAAATGCTCAAACACAGGCAAAAATCCACAAAAGAATCTTCACAGGTCTTGAACAGAATGACAGGTCTGGTCACATGTATCCTTCTTCTTGCAATTTCTCCTACCACTTTACTGTCTCAATTCTCCCCTTTATATACTCTTCTGCAGACCCCTCCCACCTTTTAGACTTTTCTTTTCTTTTCTCTGGGACTTGTTTCAGGCATGCCCTGGTTTGTCGAAAATTGGAAACTCATCAATATTCAATTCTCATATATTTCTGATAAAAGTCTGACCAATCATTCTCTTCGGTCTGTAGAACCTGAAAGTTTGATTTAGCTTAATATATGCTCATTATGCATGTAAAATCTGGATGTTTGGTTGATCTGGTGCTGCCCAGAGCCAGCAGTAAACTTTTATAATCCTACAGCCTGCAGGTGAGTGTGGCATCCTTTGTTCTGTTCACAGCAGGAAGCCGGAGCCACTACGTCCAGGCTTCCCAGTGTTCCTCAGAGTTATATCACAGTCCCCATTGAAGTTAAAGCCCAGTTACATTAATCTGCTTAAAACAATCTAAATCTCTGTCAATTTCATTAAATTTTTATGTTCAATATCCTAGAAAAGAACCACTTATATATTTACAACATAATTGGACTATAATACTCCATTTTAAGGCTTTTCCATGACAACTGCATCATTTTAGCACATATTCCTGTCATGTTTGGTCTTTTTACTTTTGGGGGAATCTAAGGAGTTGAGTGAAACATGTTTCATTTCCCTTGAGATTATGATTCACTCTCTTTTTGGAAAGCTCCTGAAAAGTAATTGCCGTGGTGGTAACACCTTCGCGAGTGCCGCTCCGATTCGGCCTCTACCTTATTCGGAGGCGTGGTCTTGGTTCTTTAAAAGTACAAGATCCTAACCCGGCAGGTCTCTTCTTTCTCTCTCTTCTTTGTCAACATCTGACACGCGTAGGTGAGTTGGGGGAAAGTCACATGACGCCTTGCTCTGCGAAGCGAGGGGGCATCTGAATTGTCCCCGGCCACGTGGGACGGCATTAGTTCCATGTGGCCATTATCTTCTCCAGGTATGAAAATATAATATAAATTATTTGTAACTGGTAATTGGCTTAACGTTGATTTGTTTGATCCAAGTTTGTGCCCACCTGGTAATTAAATTATTGTCATTCCTTCTTTCAGCTTGCGTGGTCTCCATGACTCTTAATCGTTTTATTCTTCCTAGCCTTGTTACAACGGGTATTTAAGGGGGCGATTCCTTACCATTCCAGACTAGCGGATGTGTAGGTAGCGGTTAATTTCAAGATAGATTGTAAATTATGTTCTACCCCTTAAGGGTTGATGTATTACAGGTCCTGGGGATTTGGTCCTCAAAGGTACCCATGGGCTTAAGCGGGTACCCGGGCGATCCCCCTTAAGGGGCCCTTTGGTTTACATAAACCTGGGTTTGTGATGTGTTTATGCTCAGTGCCACTTTGTTTATGCCTAGATGCTGCGATCATGGTAATTTCCTCCACCCAGTGAAATTTCCACCGAATTTAAGATCCGGCAGTGACGCCTATTTAATCCTAGGGGGGCGTTTTGCATAGTGACAATGGTTTTCACAGACAGAGTCTGGTTGCGTAACAGCTGTGAGATTCACGCATGCTGTTCCAAAACAATAAATTATAATTCTAATTTGGAGTCAGATATTTAGCGAAGATGCAACGAAATTTGGTATTTTAACTGTTGAATGGAGTCAGATTGATTGTAACCGTTGCGTTTCTATGCCCCGTCTTTGTACGGAGAAAATATCCATTTTATTGTGATTCACGCCAGTCAGGAGAATGCTCGAATTAAAGTTAGTCAATAAGAACACGCTCTCACTCACTGCAATGTCCGTCATTGGTATTATTTTGTGAGGTCTTACAGGTCCGAATAAAATGAATTGCTTAGCTTCCTGTCTGTCATCCGTTGCTATGCCCCTTCCAGTTGCCCACCAGTTGCCCATAAATTCAGTCCATTTATAACTTTACTAATCCTGATAATTGAGGTTTATCTATAATTATGTCAAGTGTAATAGAGAAGTTGCAGTGCCTAAAGTTTGACTAATGTGAGAGAACACAATTATTTACTTGACTGAAGAAATGCCATCGAGTGCCCCGATTTATATTGTGATGGCTTGAAATCGTTGCAGAGGCCCAGCATGAACCTATCACAGTAGACCCGCTCACAGCACGACTGTAATGAGGGCGTAGTAAGCGTATGAGCCTCGGGGAGAGAAAATGGCAGTGTCGTTCTGTCATCGTATCGCCATTGCCTTCAACGCAGGTTGATTGCATCAAAGCTGTAGTGTAATTGCCTCATTGGCCAAAAATGGGGTTGGAGGGAGATTCTTGTTCCGAGGGACCGGTGGACACCAGGCCCGCTTCATTGCTTCACAGAGTACTAAACAAAAATACACAACGAGAAACAGAAGTCACTAGAAACTCTGGGGAAGAACTCAACAGAAATGCCAATGGTACACGGCACATGTGAAATACAAGACGAGAGCAAAAAGACTATGAATACGACGAAGGCACACACTAGCAGCACTATGAAGGAGGAGTAAGAAACAAACGTGGATAAACAAGACTCTGCCATCCAACTCCAGCCTCTCCCCAGATATAGCAGAGGAAATGACAAGACCACGAGGATCACCTGCGGAACGACAGGGAGACACAACATTGCTTAATTACACTGCACAAGGACGAGAGAGGAAGAGATGCGTGGCAAGATGAGACAATAAGAGCAGGGAATTGCTCATCAAGAAGATGAGCGTGCGGCAGCATATAAGAACCCCAATAAGATACTATTAATAGTAAAGGCGTTAAACTAGTAAGCAGTAATGCAGGTAAGAATGTAGTGAAAGCAAGAAGGATGCGAGTTAAATCCCTACGTAAATTAGTAAAGATTAGTATGTGCCTGTCTGATGAAACACCCCTCGTGACTGATTAGTAACTGGTTAGTATCAATTAAAATATTTAATAAGCATGAAGACTAGGGAAGCCCGGAAGAAAGAAACGTTAGAAGGAAGGTTGAAACCATAAGCCACTCAGGAATGTAGTGAGAGAATAAAAACATGGCTACGGCCACGCAGACACTGAAGAGGTGGATTGGCTGGGTAGTACGGGAACAAGACCTGGGCTAGAAACAAGACATGGAAAAAATAAAAAACGCATGATCATGAACTATGAACTATGAAACCTGGTATAATAAACTGTTATAACCCACACAGAGTCCTGGCAAACGGCACAAAAGACATTGGCAAAATATGAATTCTCACAAATTTTCACAGATCGCCATAGTCTCCATGATCGCCTTTCTAGTGAGATGGGGCCGTCATCACTGATACGATTCAAAAGGGGGACCTTTAAGCACGCAGCACCAGCCTTGCTGATATTCCAACAGCGCGATGAGAAATTAAAGTGCCGGAAATTTTTGGGAGACACATTGCAGACACATTACAAATTATGGAAATACCCGTCGGAACAGAAATGGAAAAAGCTGGACAGCCCAATTCCAGAATCAGAGGTGTCAACCTGACAGTTGGGATCTGGGAGAGTCAGCGCAGGCGCCAAAGGAGCGAGGAGCTCAATCAGCTTGGAGTGACCACAAAAACCTGGAATTAGCAGGAGTCAGAATGGTTAGAGGAGCAGCAATGGCACTGTAGTTGCAGATAAAACATGTATAGAAATTCGCAAACCCAAAGAATCTTTGAAGATCTTTTCAGGTGTTAGGAGTGGACTGATTCACTACTGCTTCTTCCTTTTTGGGGTCCATGCGAAATAACCCTGTGAAATTATAAAACCTAAAAGAGACATGGTTGGTACATGAAATTCACGCCTTTCTCCCTTAACATACAGCTGATGCATGAGCAAACGTTCAAGCACTGACTGGACATGTTTGATATGGGAGAATTAATCAGGCGAAAAAAAATCAAGATATCATCCAAATATACATTGACAAGCTGATCAAAAAATCACAAAGAACATCAGTGAAAAAATACTGGAACACAGCAGGAGCATTATTTAGTCCAAAATGCATGAATAAATATTGGTAACGTACGTTAGGTGTATTGATGGCAGTTTTCCGCTTCTCTCCTTCCCAAACTCATGCCAGGTGATTGGTGTCTCGTAGATCGAGTTTCTTAAAGATTCGGGCCCCCTGAAGGAGTTACAATGATGAGGAATGAGTGGGAGCGGATAGCTGCTCTTAATTGTGATGTCATGGTATCCAAGGTAGTCTATGCAGGGACGAAGAGCACCGTCTTTTTTCTCAACAAATCATGCTCCTGCAGGTGAGGAAGTGGGACAAATAATACCTGCACAAAGAGATATAGAAATACACCTTTCCATTGCCTCTCTCTCCGGGGATGGTAGGGTGCCCATGAGGGGCAAAGTTCCAGGCAGAGGATCAACAGCACAATTGCATTTCCTATGTGGTGGAAGAGCGGAGGCCTGAGACTCCCTAAAGACCTCCTGAAAGTCTTGGCAACACTCAGGCACCTCAGAGAGGTCTGATGGGGCGACGTAGGGGAGTTCTGTGTGAGTAGATTCTCTTTCCGTGAGTCGGGAACTTAGAAGTTGAACCGAGGTGCCCTCAGAGGAGTCTGTGAAAGAACAATGAGAAGAACCTTTATCCATTCCATATTCCACAATCTCATCTGTAATCCAGTTTATTGAGGGGTTGTGCTGCTGGAACCAGGGTAGACCCAGAACGAAGCAATGGTGCGGTGAATGACAGAGGAGCAGTTGCAGATTCTTGTGATGAAACCAAAGAGACAACAAAGGGGTGTAGTGCCTAATGTAAACAGATCTTGGCCATCCAGAGCGTTTCCCTACAAGGGTTCCTTTAATGGTTCTGGGAGTAGATTCAGGGATTGGGCTACCCCCAGATCCAGAAAATGTCTGTGTCAGCTCCCGAATCAATGAGGGAACAAGAGTCAGAAGTTACCCGAACATTAATCAATAGTCTAGAGCTCTTGCTATGGACCCCTTCTCCCTGGACCCCACCCACCCCCACTAACAAACTCCCTTTGTCTCACCTGAGGTCGATGAGGGTAATTGGAGAGTAAATGTCCCTTCTTCCCGCAGTAATTGCAGAGTCACTCTCGGAAATGTCGCTTTTTCTCTCTAACAGTAAGGCGAGTGCATCCCAGCTGTATGGGCCCCTCAAAGTCACCAGAGATTGGTTTAAACTCTTAGTTACTGGGCAGTTCTGGGACTGTGCTGAAGGGCCAGGGGAGGTCTGATCCTTTTCTCTCAAGCGTTTTTCCAACTTGATTACTCAGGAGATGAAGGTGTCCTGGTTGGGTGGAGCATCTAACATCATGATTGGGGCAACATGAATGGCAAGAACAGGCCTTTCAGCCCAACTAAGCTCGCCAGTTTCTTTATACTGTTGTGAATATATCCCTTCAGATACTAAATGACTCAATGGTATCTAGCTTTAGGTCAAGCCTGCTCTTGAAAACCCCCAAGGTCTCTGCCTCAACAATATGGTCAGGTAAGCCATTCCACATTGAAATTACTCTTTGGGTGAAGAAATATTTCCGAATATCAGTGCTAAATTTACCTTTGGTCAACTTCTATTTGTGACCCCGAGTTCTACTTGCAACAGTTGATCGAAGAAATCCTACATGATTCACTTTGTTAATCCCTTTAACATATTTAAAAACCTTAATCAAATCACCCCTGAGTCTCCTTTTCCTAAGACTAAAGAGATTAAGGATCTTCAGCCTTTTCTCGTAGCTTGAATCTTTTATACCTGGAATAAGCTTGGTGGCTCTTCTCTGAACTTTCTCTAGAGCCTCTATATCTCTCTTAAAGTATGATCCCCAGAACTGTACACAATACTCCAGGTGTGGTCTAACGAACGTGCTGTACAAAAGAAGCATCACCTCCTTAGATTTGAACTCAACACTTTTGGCAATGTATCCTAGCATCCGATTAGCTTTTTTAACTGCTACGGCACAATGGCTAGAACCTGTGAGGGTTTGGTCAACAATCACTCCCAGATCTTTCTCTTGTGCAGCACATTCCAGTTTTAAACCTCCCATGAAGTAATCCCATCTAATGTTTTTATTACCTACATGTACAACTTTACATTTTGCTAGATTAAATTTCATTTGCCACATTTCTGCCCAATTCTGGATTCTATCCAAATCGTCCTAAATCACTTTAGTGGACCCTAGACTATTTGCTAAACCCCCCAATAGAGTATCATCTGCAAATTTAACCAATCTGCTCTCAATAGTCCTATCAAGGTCATTAATGTAAATGAGGAACAGCAGGGGTCCCAACACCGATCCCTGGGGGACGCCACTCCCCACCATACCCAGCTCAGATGAGATATCACTGACCACTACTCTTTGTGTTCTGTCCTGTAACCAGTTTTGAATCCACTTCAGAATACCTCCTGTAACTCCAATGGAGCTCATTTTAAAAATTAGTCTCTTATGTGGTACTGGATCGAATGCTTTCTGAAAATCCAAGTATATGATGTCATAAGCCCTGCTCTGGTTGTAAGTTCTGTTGGCCTCTTCAAAAAATTCCAGAGGGTTTGTTAGGCATGACCTTCCCTTCTGAAAACCATGTTGGCCATCCCTAAAGATACTGTTACGTTCAAGTCCAGCTCATCTTTTATGATAGATTCCAATATTTTGCACAAAATGCAAGTTAAACTCACTGGCCTGTAGTTTCCTGGCTCGGTACGGTCCCCTTTGTTATATATTGGTATTATATTGCCCTGTCTCGAATCATTTGCTATTTCTCCAGTTTCTAAAGACCATCTGAAGATGGTGGATAGCGGCTTAAAGATGAACTCACTAGCTTCCCTGAGCACTCTAGGATATAAGCCATCAGGACCCGCCGCCCTATCTGCTTTTAGTTTATGCAACTTGTCTAATACTTCGTTATCCAGAACCACAATTTCCGCTAAATAATCTTGAGCATTTGACATGCCCTCTGGCCAAATAAAGACCCCCTCTGAGGTAAAACTCTCAACAAAGTAACTGTTTAAGGCATCCGCAATATGCTTGTTATCATATAGCAGCGATCCATTTTTATTCTTTATGCACTTAACCTGCTCTTTAACTTTCCTTTTTCTGCTACAGTACTGAAAGAAGCGCTTAGGGCTAGTTTCTGCCCCCTCTGCAATTTTTCTTTTTTACAGCCCTCTAGCATTCCTCAGCTCTTTTTTGACCACAGCCGGCATTTTACAGTATTCAGCCCTAGTATTCTCATAGTTATCCTTTATGTACATCTTATAAAGATTCCTCTTTTCCCTCAACATCCTACAAATACTTTTGGTCATCTACTGAGGATTCTGCTTTTTCAGCTTACTTTTGGACACCTTCGGAATGTATTTGCATTGTGATTCAAGCAAAACCCCCTTAAATCCCCCTTAAACCCCTCAAAGTTTGCTCACCTAAAATTGAAAATTTTTGTTTTAGCATACACCTTTTTAACCTCTTAAGCCCCAGCCTCTTTTTTGGTTTCTGTTTGAAAATGACATACCCAAAATGAATAGAGTATATCTCTGTTTGTGTAGCATGAAATATCAGAGAGGGAGACATGGAAATGTGGAGAGAGGGTTGATTTTCTGACGCTACTCGGATTTTGATATTAGAACATTAATATGCTTGGCGTTTGAGTTGTGCTTGGTGTATGTAAAAATGACTTATATGTGCTTGTAGCAGAGGCTCTCTTGTTTCATTTGATGTGTAATATGACTATATTGCTACTTAATTAGCGCGGCGTTGTAGGTATTTTGCTGTGGTGAGTCTCAGGAAAGAGGTTACCTTCCCATGAAACATCAAAATTAACAGCAGAGTGATCACTTGTCCCAAGTGGCTCCAGTAGCCTAACATTACTAATTCTATCGGGGTCATTACAGAGCAATAAGTCTAAAATTGCCTTCTCTCTGGTAGGTTTATTAACATACTGCACAAAGAAATTATCATTTATAACATCTAGAAATTCTTCCTCCCCCCAATCCTGTCCTTTCACCATTTCCCAAATGATACCAGGATAATTTAAGTCTCCCATGATAATAGTCCCACGACCACTACAAGCTTGCGTAATCCTCATAAAAAGCATTTCATTGATTGTACTGTCCAAATCTGGTGGTCGATAGCATACTCCTATGTTTAAACCGGTCTTGTGTTTGCCAATGAGCCTGACCCTTCAGAGGACAAGCAATGTTCAATTTCGGGAATTTCCTGTACATTAATGGTTTCGTTCACATAGTGCGCTACACCCCCTCCTCGCTTATTACATTTGTCCTTCCTAAAGAGCTTATAACCTTCTATAATACATTTATCTCCATCCTCTTCACATAGCCATGTCTCTGTAATCCCAACTATGTCATAGCCCTCACTGATCACTACAGCCTCAAGATCTGGAAATTTATTTTTTATGCTTTTTGCATTTAAATAAAAACATTTTGGGTTATTACTAATACTCTTCCCCCTTCATTTCCCATGTGGCCCCCGCCTCGAGCCCACCACTACGCTTTGTTGCTTTAAAAGTAAAAAATCGATAGTGCATGTTACGCCGTCAGCTTCCATCAGGGCAGTCTGCATTTCCCTATGTGTAACACTCACTAACCTCCCTAACCTCCCTGCCCCCCAAGTCCCTAGTTTAAAGTCCCTCCGGTTCAGGTGCAGCCCGTCAGGCTTGAACATGTCACCCCTGTCCCAGAAAAAGTTCCAGTGCCCCATAAACCTGTACCCCTCTTTCCTACACCAGTTTCGTAGCCACGTGTTAAACTTCCAGATAAAATTCTGCTTACCTCTGCGTGCACGTGGTACCAGTAGAATCCCGGAGAACACTACCGTTGAGGATCTGCTCCTAAGCTTCTCAGCTAATTCCGCAAATTTGCCTTGCAGAACCTCAAACCTACCCTTACCTCTGACATTTGTCCTAACATGGACCATGACAACTGGATCCCTCCCCGCTCTGGCCAGGAGCTTATCCGCACGCTCCAGGAGGTCTCCTACCTGGGCACCAGGCAGGCAACACACCGTACGAGACTCCTTGTCGTGCGAACAGACTAAGCTATCTATTCCTGTAAGTATTGAGTCCCATGCTGTCAATAACTCTCTTTTCTGAGGGGTAGAGGCCAACAGGGTGCCCTGCTGCTCATCAGTCCCCTCACTCTCAGGGTCAGGGGCCAAGTCGAGTTCCTGCAAGGGCTGGAATCGGTTGGACACCTCAACCACTGGAGAAGCTGTCGCTGTATGGTGTGCACGCCCTTTCCTGCGCTGCCGACCTACAGTCACCCAACTTTCTCTCCCTGCCTGTTCTGGGATCCCAGTACCACCCTGCTTTGGCGTACACACCATTTCTCTAAACTACATACTACTTAGTCCCTCTAGGAACTCTACTGATTGCG
The DNA here is from genome assembly GCA_029721435.1 of Gymnothorax reevesii. Lineage (NCBI taxonomy): Eukaryota > Metazoa > Chordata > Actinopteri > Anguilliformes > Muraenidae > Gymnothorax > Gymnothorax reevesii. The sequence goes on along the minus strand of CM056590.1, from coordinate 790,761 downwards.
AACTATGTCGCGCCGCCAACTGGCCCTGAAGATCACGGATCTTGCTCTCCAGATGCTCAATTAGCTGGCACCGGTGGCAGACAAATCCACCCTGGAAATCTCTTTCCAAAAGTGCAATCATCCTGCAACCGTCACATAGGGGGTTCAAAATGTGGCCAAAACTATCTAATGACTTTGCTCACCCTAGATGAAAGAAAATTACTAATGCCGAGATAAAAGCCGAGGAACCACAACTCATTAATGTATTTATTAACCTAGGACGCCCTAAGCAGCAGTCACAATAGGAACCCTGAGGAAACAATGTAAATTGATTATAAGCCTCTTTTAACAGGGGCTTAGTTTCAGTTAACAGAAATAAAATACCAAACTGAGCCAAACTTTATATGTAATAAGCACTCCTAATAGCCGGCTTGAGTTTATATAGTCCCAATACTATTGATATACTAACTGAAAATATCACAGGGCTTAGCTGAGAGCCCAGATAAAACAGACTGGCTTCAGCGCCCAGGAAAAACTGGAGGAGACGGAGCACTCCGATAAAAAAAACTTACCTTTTAAATTCCAACCTAACCTAACGAACGAGTCAAGTGACTGCTGCACTACTAACTAAATACTAAATCTCAGATCCCCAGCCAAGACTGCAAATATTACTTATCTAGCTAGCTAGCCGCAGAAACAACCAAGGGTAACCGAGAAAAGAGTAAAGCCGCGGTTCCCCTTAATTAAAACGGACCGAATAAACAAGTCGTTTACTAAACGGGAAATAAACACGGTACCTCCCCCAACAAGCTGTCCTTAGCACTCAAACAAGCATTTAAACTTTAATCAGCTGATCAAGGCACAGCAACCGGAGGAAAATACAAAGATAGGGTATTTACATTGTGTTTGATCAGAAGAGCCCTTCGGTGATAATAAAATGCGAGAAAGACAAAAACCCCGGTTCGCGTTAATATTCAGCTTGGCAAATGAGAGGACAGGCAAAGTGGTCAGGAACAGAGAAACAGTCATATTGCCCAAGGCCAGATGAGGGTAAAGGGAGTGGCAGACAGAGCTGGAGGGTATGGAGGCAAAAAATAAAACTCAAAAACTGGTCAAACACAAATAATCACAAGAGCAGTCAAAGATAGGCATGAGGAGAAGGGCTTGGTAAGTGAAAGACCAACAAGCACACCCTGAAAGGAACTGAGGGTTTAAATAACAGAGGGGGGAGACACATGGGAAGGAAAAGACTAAACATCCAATGGGAATGGGGGAAGGCTAACAGGGTTGACAAAGGAATGATGGAAAACAGGTGGTTAATGACAGATTAAATCAGGGGAAATGAGCAGGTAAAACAAATCAAGTGAAAACACTTACGCAGAAGACATGGTAATTATGGCTGTTTGAAAAGTACAGAAATTATGGACGTGATGTGATTCTGATTCTGCATGTCATGTTTAAGTTCTGTGCCTGGCTTTGCCAAGTTTGATTCTGTGCTTAGTGACCACTTCATATGTCTGACTATTCTTAGGATCATGTATTGTGTTTTTTGGTAATTTATATTTCATGTTTTATTATTATTCAATGCCATGTTTTCATTTCCATGCTTTGCACTTTGTCTCCCCTGTCTTGTCATGTGTGTATCTTTGCTCACGGTCCCTTGTCTTGTGTGCACTCATTCGGGTGATTTATTAGTTTCTGGGTTTCAATCTTCTTTCATTATCTCGTGTGCTTCCTTCCTCTCTCTTTTACTATCTACTAACCACACTAAGAGTTTGTCAATTACTTACCCTCATTAACATTGTATATTTTTACTAACTTTCTAACGTGCACTTGGGATTGTATAGCTGCACATACTCATTGACTAACAATCTCTCAGCAGTCGCTCAATTCTAATCTCCGCCTCCTTGCCTATCCCTAATTATCTCTGCTGCAAGTTTCTGTGGATTTCCACTTTTACTTTGTGCTTTCCTTTTCTTTTATCTTGGCACTTTAGCACTCCTTAACCGGAGCTGTTGTTTTGTACTTAGGTTTGTCTTGTGATCCCTGTCTGTGTTTTGGCTACAGCCAAATTCATGTAATTAGTTTATTCCTCATGTGTCTCTCCCTGATCATTGTTACCATTGATTGCACCTGTTCTCCCTGGTCACGTGTTTACCCCGGGTGTGTATATAAGATGTCTGTTTGGTTCACTCTCTTGTCAGATCGTTCTCCCTAGTTTTCTTGTGCCACGTTTCTCGCCTTGATTTCTCAGAGTTTATCTTTCTGACTGGACCGTCCTTGATATCGAGCTTTGCCTTCTCCCTGTACTTTTGCCGCATTCTTGTTTTTTGACCTCATTTGTCTGACTACGATTTTTTTGTGATTGGTGCCCTGTGTATGACTCTGGATTTCGCCCTTTGGATTCTGATTTTGGATTGCGGACATTGTACTGTTGCCAGCTCTGTTGGGGGGTTTCCCCCTTCAGAAATAAAGCCTCCTTTTTGCATTTTACTGGTGTTTGCTCTTGGTTCATTTCGTAAAACCTCACAGGACGGATTTACAACCCCGTACAAGATAAATTCTACCCATCCAAAACCAATAATACCCATCCAAATGACATGTGGACATATCTCTGGCTGATACTACACTTGAAATCAAAATTATTCAACCCCCATTACAAACTTTACAAACTGTCAGCTGTTTGCAATGAACAAATGAAAAAAGAACAATTTAAATGGCTTTACACAACAAATATATCAAGTGGCTTCTCCAAATTCAACACAAAACGGCCCTTTCAATGACTACTGCAGGCTCAAAATTATTCAACGCCTTCATGAAAAGAATCTTTAATTCTTTGCAGAGCACCATTTTGCCGCTATGACCTGCTGGAAATGTGATACAGAGGCAGACAACAGCTTCTGGCAGCATTCCCAAGGAATCTTAGTCCAGTCCTCATGGACAATGGCCTCCGGTTCACTAATATTCTAGGGTTTGCATGCTGCAACTGTCTTCTTCAAATCCGACCATTTTTTATGGGGTTCATATTGCTAATATGCAATCAAATTTCACTGTCAACAAACCCCAAGCTACTGCAATTATTTGATGTGTTCTGTCTCAAGCAAACCTGATCCAACTAATGAAGCTCTTGATTAGCTGCATTAGGTGTGCTTGAGACAACAGCTGATTTGTAAATATGCTTTTATGACGGATTCTATTCTGGGGGTTGAATAATTTTGAGACTGCAGTAATCATTTCAAATAGCATTTTGCATTTAACTTGGAGAAACCACTTATATTAGTTGTGTTAATATTACATTTTAAATGTTCTTTTTTAATCTGGTTATCACAAACAGCTGAAAGTTTGTAAATTTTGCTATTAAACCCAATTTGCAATGGGGGTTGAATCATTTTGATTGCAACTGTATGTCTATGATGTACAGAATGGTGCATTTTTATCATGTTTTGTTGCAATCTGTGACGTCTCCTTTATGTGTATCAATGTAGGTTTTTGAACCCCCTCCTTATGGCAAAAAGTCCAGAATTTTAGTTCATTTTGTGCCTCTCTTTCGCATAATGGCGATCAATAATTCTAAGATAATCCAAATTAATAATTAATTATTCTTAATCTAATCAAAGTTTAAAGCACATTTATGAGTCTGTGTGTCAAATTATGGATGTATAACTGAATATTTACTTCTAATTACCATACGAAAGTGCCTATGAGGAGACAAAGCCACAGAAATGCTTAAATCGCATGTGGGCAACTCTTTCCCACTTTACTTCATAGCTAACATCTCACTGCTTTTTACACTGTTTTGTGACAATCTGTAGTCAAGGAGCGAGGTAGGCAGAAAAAAAAATCATCTCGGAAAGATGTAAGAAGAATCTCGTAGCCAGTAAAATGCAGCTGTTTCTCTAAAATGTGACTGTATATGGCTTTTCCATCAATATTTTGAAATGATTCACTGCTTAGCCTTGAACTGGTTGGCTGTCCATATAGTTTAGCATCCCATCTGTTCTCTGCTAAAATCACAGTCCTCTCCCTCCACACGCAACGTCTTGTGATCCTGACCATGCCTGGTTGCTGCTGCTGTAGCTTCCTGCTCTAGTGGTTGACCCAGTTTAGCATCTTGCCCCATGGGGTGTGCCTGCTCTGTTCTAGCGCCAGTAACTTCATCATGATCATGAGTAGCAATTTTGGCTTGTTTGGCAGCAGTATGCTGCTCTTTTCTCTTAAAAAACATAAGTAAGTCTGACTGCCTTTTTTCGCCATTACCTGCCCCAATTACATCTCTGATTCTCTGCTTGTGTTTAGACAAATTGGAGGTTTTTCTGTGTGTAGCCTATGTGACGTAGCCTGCACAAGCTTTTCAAGGGATTTTCCTGATTGTTTGTTTATTTAAAAAAAAACAAAACAAACAAACATTAAAGGATTTCAATATGCTTGTAAAAATGGTCAATGAATCGGGCATACAACATTTGCATTTGTTTAATTTTATTTAAGAATTGAGTGTTGCTTGTTATTACATGTATTTAATCTGTCAAGCTTGTTCTCTGCAAAAACCTAATATAGCTCCCATGGAAAAACAGTGTCTGTCTGCAAGGGGGTTAGGAGTGGGGCGAAAGGTTGGCAGGTCGGTGGGTACCATTATGTACATCAGCCAATCACGCCGGCATTTACAAATTTGCCGCGTGCATACTGCACAACTCAGATGACAGTGACTAGGTCAAATGCAGCGGCATTCTCATTTATGCATTATTGGCTGATGTACATAATGGTACCAACCGACCTGTAGAAAAAAAATTGCGGGCTGGAATTAACCGGGATAGACATTCTGTGGTAGGTTATAACATAACCAATGAATAACACCTAGGGCTCTAATTTCCTGGTGCAGCGCAGGTGGCGTAGCGAGGCGCAGCCCTCGCATTGGTAATTTCGTACGGCGCAGCCCGCGTAGTGGTAATTTCGTGAGGTGCGCAGCCTTCGGTAGACGAAGGTGCGCCGAGATGGGTGTGGCGGCGTATTAGGGGGAGGTGTCACATATTCATCAAGACGCAGTGACAATTTCGTAGAAAAAGTCTCCGCTGGAGTTGCGCAGAAAACTCGCCAGCGCCAACCTGGTTTAATTTCCGTGCAGTGGTAATTTGGCTGACCGGCGCAGAGTGCGCACACTTCACCGTAATCTCACAGGCAGGTTTACAGAATGTCAGGCACATTTCAATGCAAGAAATAATTACAGGAAGCACTATTTAATGTAACTATCTGAATAAGGACATAAATTATAGTATCTATATCGTTGTCGATTGTCCTGATGTCAGATTAAAGGCGGTTGCCATGCGTAATGGAAACTTGACCTGGCTTAATCAACGCAGCTGAATCTGTGATGCAAACTAACGACTTCACATCTTTCTCAGCCAACCACAAACTGTATATATGTATACATCGAATGCTTGCTCATTAAAGCCACTTGCACACTGGACGCGAAACGAATTTTTCGCACGACAAAGTCAATGGAAAGACGCGATAGTTGGACAGGGTTTTAATATAGCTCCGTGTCCGAAAGTCATAAAAGTTCTAATTTTTCCGAGTATTCCAGGAATTATTAGACGTGCAAACTTGGCTATGTTTTGTGTTCAACCTTCACAAAATGCAAATTGATAGCTATCGACTTTTCTTGGTCTTTTTAGCGTATTCGTCTGTTTTCGTTGAAGATAGACGGCACCTTTGTTCGGTCTTTCTTCTGAAAATTAGTCAGATGGACCGAACAGATTCACGCTTTATTTCCACAGCAGAGATAAAATAGTGCGTGATCAGATCAATTCCATGACCATTGACACTGTGAAGAAATTATCGCATGCACGATCAAGACTGTCCGACACGAAATGCAAAATACTCCATTGTCCACCAGCCAGCAAAAAGTGAAAGTTTTGATATGAGAACAGATTTATAACGAAATAAAGAATAAAAATATATCATCAACAAACGGGATATCCAACAAAGATGACCCGCCAATAAATAAATTGCAGTGTTCATTGGATGCTCTGTTGTTAAAATGTTTCTTTTTCTTCTTTATTTCGTTACCAATCTGTTCAAATTGTCCTCTTTTTTTGGCTGTCAGACACGGAGGCATTGTACATTGTCTCGCGCCAGTGTCGGCTCACTTAATTGAGCAGAGCTTAAACAGAAACATTAATTGAAATTGAAGAACTAAGCCCTTTTATCAAAACATTCACGTTTAATATCTAAAAGAGTCAGTAGATTTGAAGAAATTAAAAACAATAATAGACTGTCGGACACGGAGATTTATTAAAACCCTGTCAGACTTTTGGACACAAGACGCAATCTGTCGAGCGACAAATTTGTTTCGCGTCCAGTGTGCAAGCGGCTTAATACTAGGCTACTATTATTACTACTATTACTATTATTATTTATTGTCTTTAGTGGGGGAAAGGAATACAGCCTGATTGCTATGATGCCGTACTGAGTTAAGATCACATATTGAAAATAAATGTGTAACGTATCTCGCATTGTTGTCCATGCATGTTAATCCCAAAATTTAAAGCAGCAACAGTTTGTAATAATAGGAACACGCTATCCATCGTTTCTCTTGCCAATGAGCAATATTTGACTCGGCTGTGTCGACTTCTTTGCCAACTTGCGCTGGAAGGAGGGGCAGAGGCGGGACAGAGGAGTACTTGCGCCAGGCCACGCCGGGCACGAAATTGCCACATACGCCTGGACACACCCCGTTGGCGCGGCGCACCCCCCACGCGCCGCGCCTGGTCTACGAAATTAGAGCCCCTAATGTTAGCAATAAAGCTGCTCCTCTCACAATGTTTTGTCTAATGTGTGAGTGCTGTCATCATTATGTGACTATAATTTATTTACTTTTGCCCTAGTGGCAGATCCAACATTGAATGCCCGTGATCATCGATCCCTCAGGTGGCACTGCATTAAAAACCGACATCATGGGTGCTTCAGTGGCACATCAGCTTAAGTGCGCACACCACATAAGGCTAAGTCCTTCCCGCGGCGGCCTGAGTTTGATTCCGGCTCGGGCCATTTGCTGCATGTCATCCCCACTCTTATACCGCCTTGCCTGTCTCTCTCCACTGATTGGTATCTAATACAGGGAAAATTCCCAAAACATAAACTTTAAAAAAAACCAGACATCATTCTTTAAAGGATATTACCGTGTGGGCTCAGGAACACTTTGGAAAACTATTGTCAGTTAACACAGTTCGTTGCAACATCTATAAATGCAAGTTAAAACTCATCCAAAGCCAAAGCCAAATATCAACAACATCCAGAAACGCCGCCAGTTTCTCTGGGCCCGAGCTCATCTGAAATGGACTGATGCAAAGTGGAAAAGTGTGCTGTGGTCTGACGAGTCCACATTTCAAATTGTTTTTGGAAATCATGGACATTGTGTTCTCCGGGCTAAAGAGGAAAAGGACCATCCAGATTGTTATCAGCACAAAGTTCAAAAGCCAGCATCAGTGATGGTATGGGGATGTGTTAGTGCCCATGGCATGAGTAACTTGCACATCTGTGAAAGCACCATTAAGGCTGAAAGCTGCATACAGGTTTTGGAGCAACATATGCTGCCATCCAAGTGACGTCTTTTTCAGGGACGTCCCAACTTATTTCAGCAAGGCAATGCCAAGCAACGTTCTGCACGTGTTACAAGAGCAAGGCTTTGTAGTAAAAGAGTGCGGGTACAAGACTGGCCTGCCTGCATTGAAAATGTGTGGCGCATTATGAAGCGCAAAATACGATAACGGAGACCCCAGACTGTTGAGCAACTGAAGTCGTACATCAAGCAAGAATGGGAAAGAGATCCACCTGCAAAGCTTCTACAATTAGTGTCCTCAGTTCCCAAAGGCTTATTAAGTCTTATCAAAAGGAAAGGTGATGTAACACTGTGGAAAACATCCCAGCTTTTTTGGAAGATGTTGCAGGCATCAAATTCAAAATGAGTGAATATTTCCAAAAAAGTTTATCAGTTTGAACATTAATCTCTTAAAAGCCCTACGGCCCGGTACCCGGGCCAGTTGTTACGCACAATAAATACAGCATATTTCTAAATCGCAACATTGTCATGAGGCATATTGCGGCAAGTTCTTTGCACTGTTCCGCACAAATACTGAGACTACAACAGTACAGTACGTATTTTCTTTACTCATTTGTTAAATGGCCAATTTGACTGCAGAGTCATTGTCAGTTGGCGCAGCCTAATAGTTAAAATGTTGCGTTGCAAGGGAGAGTTTGAAGGTTTGATTCCTAGTCAAGGTACACTTTTTTTGGGACATACATAATTGCAGTTTCCTTCTACAAATAATCTCTGGGGTTTTTGTTATTCTTACCTTTCTCTAACATTTTTTCACATTGCCTTTGTATTTAGAATTTTATTTATTTGTTTTGTTTTTTAATAAATCTGCGCCAGTGGAGTCAAACTTCATTTTCATTGTATGTACAAACGTATTATCTTTTAATGGGAAATTGTATAGGCAACAAAACTAGCAGAAATAATAATACATTTTTTCCATTCTAAAAATTAAAAAATTTTGTATTTGGATGAAATGGATGCCTGTAGTTACATATAAGTGAAATTAAATGAGTTTTACAGTTTGGTATCTGAGAAATCTGAAATGGAACACAAGGTCCCTAAATTGCCAAATTGGAGAAGCCACCTAGACATTCCTCTCTGATTTACCTGATCAGAGTAAACTGTAATAATGAGATTCTGTGCTATAATTTTCTAGAGGTTTCAGACTGCAACTCAAAAATTTACTAGGGATAGAAGTAAAAGTTTGTTAGGCGCAAAATGAGACCCTTCATTTACACTGTGTTCCATCTCCATTTACTCTGACTCAGTGACATATATAGTGATTTTCACACCAGGTATGAAATCCCAAATGGTTTTACCTTTATTACGATACCAAGTTTATTCAGATGGACCAAGCAGTCGCAGAGATATACTCATTTCATTTTGGGCTTGCCATTTTCGAAAAAGAGGCTCAGGGCTTAAGGGGTTAAACATCTTGTCTTTGTAGTGTGCGCAATTTTGTTTTCATTCCCGTTTATATAACGTCCCTACTTCATAGGAATTGGGGTTTGTAGTTGAAGCATAATACCTGAGACAAGCAGAAGGACAATATCATGTAACATTCAGCAAATATTTATGCATTTATATGCATTTTTAAGTGAACATTTTTCATTTCATGATAGATAACCAATAACAATTGTAAAATTATAGCACAATGTGGATCTTTACTTACTTTAATTCTAAAAATATTTTCAAAATTTCAACTGTTTTAGAAACTTGAAGTAATATCCTTTCCAATTATAAAACTATTTAATAAATTTGATGACATTTAAAATTGACCTCCCTGTTCAATGTTGCTTGATCCTAACCAAATATTAGTTGAAGCATAATGCCTGAGGAACGCAGAAGGACAATCTCATGCAAAATTCAGCAAATATTTGCTGACGCAAGCAGGCAGTTGCTCAAGATGCCAAAAACACAGAACAGGGCAACGTGAAGCAAATATTAGTATAAGCAAACAGGCTTTGGCCTGCATAACCATCGTGCATGGGGCATGCAATATGGCAACATTTAGCAGCTTAAGTAAATATCAGTAAAATCAAGCAAAGTATGGAGGTATCGAACATGAAGCAAACAATATATATAATACATGTGAAAGCACATATGAATCTCCCTGAGAGAGCTGCCCTGGAAGCACAATGGATAACACACTAGAAATATCATTTACATAAGACAAGTTCACAAACAGCCTGACCCTGACAAGGTGGTGGCTGCAGAGAGGGAGTGGTTTTCAGTGCTGACAGATTTCAGTATCAATGAGGCACTGTTTTCAATGAACAGAATAACCTACACTACTATGCAAAAGTATTAAGTACATTTAGCAATTCATTAGGGCAAGTACGCTTGCAAAAATGATGAAACTAAAAGTTTCTAATAACTAAGAAATGTACTAAACAGAGCTGTAAACTGTTAAAAACTAAATGAAATCAATATTTGGTGTGACTACCCTTTGCCAAAAAATTGGGGAAATTGTCCTGTTGCGCTATGTTTTCATAAGATGATTGGCGTTTTGGTTGTTCTAAGCAGAGTGAAAAACTTGCAACCGTTTTTCTACAGACTGACTGTCTTACTGGTGTCTCTCCCTCCAAGAAATTACAAACAGCCATGATGATGCTGACATTAGGGCTCTGTCAAGAGTATAATATCTGTATCAACAATTTTAAATGGAATACAAACATATATTTATGACATATATTTATTTATTTATTTATTTATTTATTAACTTTTCTGTAAATTAGCATTTGGAATTTCAAATTTACTTCTTATCTTCAGGAATGCTAAAATGGAATTGAAAAGTAAACATAACACAGATTAAAATTAAGAATACCTGATGCCTAAGACTTATCAGGTCATGATCAATTATTACCTGCCCCCCCAGGGGAGGAGCCAGGTTAAGCAATGATCATGTGTGTGTGTGTGTGTGTGTGTGTGTGTGTTTCTGTCACTCTGTCTGTCAGCCCGTGGCCATTACCTGCCCCCCCCCTCACCCCCCCTAGGGGGAGCCAGGTTAAGCAATGATCATGTTACAAGGAGAGTTAGCTAGCTAGCTGCCCGGGATAAGCTACGCCATGCCACGGGGACCAGCACAGTGTTCGTCTGTCCTCGTATTAAAATGGAGGCCGCTGCGGCTCGTAGGCCTATTGGCTTCATGCCTGAGGAGCCTGGATTGTCGTGTATTATATTGTTTTCTATGTCTGCTTAGGTAATTTTTGTATTATTTTTGCGAAATGAACATTAAGTAGAATTTCTGTGAATGTTTCTTCTGTATGTAATTATTTCGTTATAAGTGTGTAGCTAGCATGCAAGCTAGCTACATGGAGCTCCGTGTTGTGACACGGACCCCTGCGAACCATAATCGCGATGAATTTTCATAAAACGGTATGCTAGTTTGCATTAAATAATTATGTTTCCTAATTGTATGAGATTTGTCGGTTGTGATGTTACGATTGAATTTGTGCTTTTATCTCTATTTGCGTTGCATTATTCCGCATACTTTCGCTGCATACTGCCCGTTTTTCGTTGGCGGACAAAGTGATCGCGTTGACACGGATCTTGCATGGAATTGCACAGAGCACACGGGGTCCGCTTTCCAGCCAGCTGGGCTTGCTGAAATCACTGATTTTTAAAAAAATTTTTTTAAAGATGGTATAACGTGTTCTATCGTCTTCTGTGTGTAGTTAGCATTTTGTTTTACCTAGCTGGACACAGCTTGGCATTTTTGTGGTCATTTGTGCAGTATGAATGAATTTGACTTATATTACAAGGACAGTTAGCTAGCTAGCTAGCTGCCCAGGATAAACTTCGCCATGCCTCAGGGTCCAGCGCAGTTCACCGCTCTTCGTATTAAAATGGAGGCCGCTGCGACTCGTAGACCTATTTGCTTGATGCCTGAGGAGCCTGGATTGTCGTGTATTATATTGTTTTCTATGTCTGCTTAGGTTGTTTTTGTATTATTTTTGCGAAATGAACATTACGTAAAATTTCTGTGAACATTTCTTCTGTATGTAATTGTTGTTCTGTATTTGTCCCGTCCGTCCGTCCGTCCGTCCGTCACTCACTCTGTCAGCCCGTGGCTGGGGCCAGGTCTGCTATCTCTGATTGCCTTGTTAATTTTAAGGGATGGATTTGAACTTCCCCCATCTCCAGTTCACCAGCTGTCACTGATACTAGCACAACAGAACACTAAGCCATCACGCATTGTATTTACTCCTATTGACATATCTTTAAGGGTACTTATGTCTGAGGTCACACATGCATGACTGTTCTGCTCTAAACAGAACATGTTGCATAACAATTGCAAGTGGCAACTGAAAGCTGAAATTTTCAGAGCCTGGTGATTAATGAGTTGGGTTTTTTTTTTTTTACCAGGAAGTACATTCACAGAATGGATATGAAAAGGATGTAATAAAATGTCAAATTTACAGTATGATGCCTCATAACCATAAAAAGGCTATGAAATATATTACAGTGTACCTTACTGTGTACTTAGAGAATGCAAACTATGGAAGGAAAAGTTTTGTTTGCCTTCTGGTAAAGGACATATGTAATGTTTTCCCTATCTGCTGTTGTCTCATTCTAGGTCTGCTTCCAAAAATCATTAGCCTAAGCAAATATTCTCAATTGCGGTCATCTCAAGAAGTGTCATCCCTAACGCACATCACTTTGTGGCTCCTCTTCATCAGTCAGACAACAACACCATCTATTTCATTTCCAAGTACAGCCAAAAACTGGAATATAATTTCCTATTCTGGTCCAGACCAGGAATCAAGTGCGGAGACAGACTGGCAAAACAGCTGGTGATTTATTGGCAGCAGTGCGGTTAAGACGGGGCTGGAACACTGCAGAGGATTTGTGAGGTCAGAACCACAGAGAAAATTAGGCGCAGTTCAGCACAGGTGTAATAGGTAATGCTTGGCTGCTGTTGTCGGTCTGTGGCTTTAGGAGTGCGGGCAGATGTTGAAGCGCTTGCCAGCACGATGAGGAGGATTGATGCTTGTAAAGAACTCTGTCCCAGTGCTGGAGTCTGATTAGGATTGGAGGCTTGCTTTTGAAAACTGGAGTTGAACAACAGGAATTAATTAAGCAAACTTGAACTTGGTTCTAATCCTGGACCCTGATTAGGATTGGAAGCTTGTTTGAAATCTGAATTAGCATTGAATTAATTCAAAGAGACTTTGGCTGCCACTAAAGTACTGGTTGCATAAGAGAAAGAAAAAGACGTTTTACTAACATGCATATACTTGGGCTTTCAGTAGGAATGTGACTCTACAATCTAGCAACAAGCACAGCCAAACATTTTTTTCAAGCACAGGATTTGCGGGCTACAACAAACTCCCTGTTTTCTGGACCCTTTGGCTCGGGCATCAGTGTTTGTACAGCTTCAACACCATAGTAAGCCACCAACAAGGAGAGGGCCCATATGAAAACTTGAGGTCTGGCCCATGATTAGGAGAAAAATACACCATTCCCACTGTAAAGCATGGCGGTGGCTCTGTGATGTTATGGGGGTGTCTGAGCTCTCAAGGCTCAGGGAATCTTGTGAAAATTGATGGAAAGATGAATGCAGTGTGCTATCAGAAAATACTGGCAGACAATTAGCATTTTTCCGCACAAAAGCTGCATATGGGACGCACTTGGACTTTCCAGCATGACGAGGGAAAGAAAAATTTTAGGATGAAGAAAATGTAATAACTTCTTCAATTAATCTGCATAATTTATGAGCCCCTCCTCCAAACCTCAGCTTGTGACCAGCTCATCAAACAATAAATCATGTACAAGACGATCATTGAACACTTATGTATCTTTGCCGCTTTAGCGGGAATGGTGCCATTCTACCCATTCAAGAGCATCATCAGAAAAATTGAAGGTGGATAGGTTGATGGATCAATTGAAGGTTAACATTTAACGGTAAGCCATGGATGGGCGAGCAGTATTGCAGTGTAAGTGTTATGTCTTGAGGAAGTTAAATGTTGTGTGGACGCCTGTTGTAGGAGAATAGAAACTGAGCGAGGAACATAAAGTGCGACAGGGTGATAGTTGAGCTTTTTGAAACACAAAAGGCTGCTGCCACTCCTTCACAGAGGCAAGGGCGCAAGCCTCCGGCAAAAAAATCTAACAGTGCAGAGCAATAAGTCACTGGTTGTCATGAGCCTCTGTGGGTTTGAGCAGGGACTCCAGAGGAAAAACCCTCCTTTTCGGAGGTGAAGAGGGAGAACGGCCGGTTGAAGTTGGGTAACCCAGGAGCTGGGCCAGATGATGGAGCCAATTTGATTTCATTAAAGGCCTCCTGTAAATCTGGGGTCCATTCAATAAAAGTGGGTTGATTTGCAGCAGTGACATCACAGAGGGGGCGATGTAGGGCTGCATAATTCATGATCCTTTGTTTGTAATAAGCTGCTCTCAAAAAAGACACCATTTCTTTTTTAGTTTTGGCAGGCAAAGCAGAAGTGAGAGCTTGGACCCTGTTTTCACACAAATGCCTTTGTGGGCCTACAAGTGTATGTCCCAGGTATTTAACTTGGGGCTCGCAAAATTCAAGTTTAGCTAGTAATGCTTTATGTCCTTTCACAGCCAATGCTTGCAAAAGAATCACTGAGTCTGTTTCACATGCTCGCTTGTTCTATGAAGCCACAAAAAGATCGTCCATGCATCGCATCAGCGAACTACTTGCCGGAAGACGTAAATCTTTTAAGTCATTTTTAACGCTTGACTGTATAAACGAGTGTACCCCTGAGGTGCCCTTGTCCATGTGTATTGTGTGCCATTAAACTCAAAAGCAAAAAGAGGATGAATGGGGATTGAAAAGGAAGTAGAGTATAAGTCTACTACTAAGTAGAATTTTGTGTTTGTTGATGAAAGTGTGTCATGGGTGCTGTACAATAATTAACAGCCCACAAATCTTGAACACATTGCCAATCAGGTCAGTTTGTTTTGGGTATGGGAAGAATTGGAGTGTTGCAGGGAGAGACGCATGGCATCAGTAACCTTTAGTCGCACTGATAACAGGTGTTATGCCTACTATTGCCACTGGTTTTAAATTATATCGTTTGATGTAAGGAAGCTTACAGTCTGACTTCAATGGAACTTTATGAGGCATAGCAGAGTTTACGAGCCCCACTTCAGTAGAATAGGAGGCCCATAAACTACTTGGTACAGCTAGAAACAGGACCCTCAGGCAGGAAAATGGGTGGCGACCCCAGAGGAATGCAAACTAATGTCCTTTCAACTAAATATGGGGAGAGAGACACACAATAACCAGTTTCCAATGTAATCAAGCACCAACCATCGGATAATTTACTTTTGGTACAATGTTTCTCAGCCTGCATTCTTAGTACCATGGGTCCTACACTGTAAAAAATATTATTGTAATTTCACAATAAACTACCGACTAATAATTGCAGTGAATTCACAATAATTTCACAATAATATACAGTAATTATTGTTCAGTAATACAGGTAATGGCAGGGGTGTTGTTAGGACTTGAAAACATTGGCGGCTTCAGCCCCCTTGACCCAACCATTCTTTGGGGGTTTTGAAAATCTCACTGTTAAAGACACAATTTTAATGTAGCTGGACAAGGATAGAGAGCACTACTATACATTAGCGTAGCTAGACTGGCTTCCATCCTGACTAGGCGGTTCAGTACTTCTGCGTCAGACATGAACTCTTCAGGAAAGCGCCGGGCATCAACTCAATCACTGCTTGTAATTTGGCTCAAATGGCTTGATGTTGAACAGTGAACACCAGTGAATAATAAATAACGGCAATTCAGGGGTGGCTCAATTTTTCTGGACTCAAAACCATGAACTTTGCAATGTAAACAACAGTGCCCATGCTGCAGTAAGATAAATGAACTTTATATGGGCTTGTGGGATTAGAGTGAATGAGAGCTCTTCTCAGGCCGCACTTCACTTAGAATGTTGAGGCAGCTCAGCCATGACTTAGTTTAGTTGAAAAGTTATTTTTACATCGTACGATGAGTCGATCAGACGCAGGCTAATACCCTTCTTTGTCACTTCATGACCTTCGCTGTGCTTTAATTGACTTTCTTGTTTCATTATAATGAGGCATAACGTCCAGATCACTAATGTAGGCAATTTCAAGTGGACAACCTCACTTACGAGCAGGGGCGGTTCCAGTATTTTCAAAGTAGGGTGGCACAGGGGGGATAAGTAATCAGCCTGGGTGGCTCGGGGGTTATTTTTATCAGAATACACCATTTAAAATCTGCTCAGAAATATAGGAAATACGTGATAGGATAGAACACAGTGTAATCATGCTAAATTAAACTCATCATTTTCATTATGAATTTTACTTGTTTTTATTTTCATTAAGTTGTATCCAAATACAATACACATTTTCTACAGGCTAAGTGTGCCACTTTTTTCAAAAACATTTCCTGAGCAAACCAAAACAATTCCAAGGTATCAGAATTTTGGAAAATTTATTGCACACAAATATCCATGATGCATATTTTATAACAAAATTACACGGGTGTTTCACATTGCAGTGTGAGTGTGCCAATAAATGCAGTTACGTCAATATCCCAGTCCATTGTCGTCAGATTCCCTCTGCCAGCCCAAGCAATTCGGAAGGGAGAGAAATAAATATAATGGTAACGTCATACACAGAACTACATCTTAAAATCTCAATGTCGTTCATCTGATCGCTGTATTCTCAACATTCTCAGACTCTTAAAACTTCAGTTTGTTCAACCACATTATCTTGGGAGAAATTGATAGTGATTATAGTCTTTAATAAAAATTGAAAGACTACATCAAGATAATTGAAAAGTTCAAATTTCGGGAAATCCATAGACACCAAGCATTTTAATATGGGAATATGGCTCACTGAGAAAGATTCTTTATATTGCCTAAAAGTTGCTCTCGCTTTTGGTTTTTGGTCATTAGTTGGACCGTGGCAGAAGTACCAATGTTCAGAGGCGGACAGAGTACACCGCTTCATTACTTAAGTAAAAGTACAGGTAACGCTTGTTGAAATTTACTCAAGTACAAGTAAAAGTACTGGAGTACTTGTTTTTAAAAATACTTAAGTATCAAAAGGTAAAAGTAAATTTTCTAAATATTATTACTGTCACAGTGCTTACCTTTACATATAAAAACCTACTGGATGGAGCTTTTATAGATACTTTAATGTTAAAGGCTGCATCAGTGATATGATGTCACTATCGTTGACAGACACGTTCTCATGACATAACAGAGCCGCTCGCCCCTCCGCTTCAGGAGCTTGGAACAAGGGCATGTTTAGGGCCTGGCTGCTGGGCTATAGCCCGTGGTCCTTTCTTACGGTTAAAAAATAAGACGAGTATGAACTTAGAGCTCTTGCAAGCATTGACTCTTAGCCTTTATTGTACAAAACCCAAAACCAGTGAAGTTGACACGTTGTGTAAATCGTAAATAAAAACAGAATACAATGATTTGCAAATCCTTTTCAACCTACATTCAATTGAATACACTGCAAAGACAAGTTACTTAATGTTCAAACAGGTAAACTTTGTAATTTTTTGCAAATATTAGCTCATTTGGAATTTGATGTCTGCAACATGTTTCAAAAAAGCTGGCACAAGTGGCAGAAATGGCCTGCTGGCCTGAAGGCCTGGTGTCCCCGTCACACAAGTGACTAGAAACATGAGGCAAAAACTGTTTTGATGGCTGAAAATAATGTGAAGTACAATGACACTGTAGCTCATTGGCCATTGGTTGGACAGAGAGATGGGTGAGGGATGGATCATTGTGATATGAGCTAAATATAACCATGGGTCATGAGAGAGATTACAATTTTCATGACTTGTGGATGATGGACGCATCGCCAAGGCATAGTTTTGTGCCCATGGCTGAGATCTACCTAACAAGCCAATAAGAATGTCATATGAATTTGGTGAGCCTCCATCGAAGCTGTCAAAAGTTATTGCGAGTACAGTGTTCCTCACATTATTTTTCTCAGTGACCTTGAAAACTAGGTCAAGGTCACTCATCATTAAACTTGACCAAGGCCTTCACGAGAGGCATGTGTGGTGTGAATTTGGTGATCCTCCATCAAAGCTGTGAAAAGTTATTGCAAGTACAGTGTTCCTCACATCTTTTTGCTCAGTGACCTTGAAAACTAGGTCGAGGTCACTCATCATTGAACTTGAGCAAGGCCTTTACGAGAGGCATATGTGGTGTGAATTTGGTGATCCTCCATCAAAGCTGTCAAAAGTTATTGCGAGTACAGTGTTCTTCACATGTTTTTGCTCAGTGACCTTGAGAACTAGGTCAAGGTCAATCATCATTGAACTTGAGCAAGGCCTTCATGAGAGGCATATGTGGTGTGAATTTGGTGATCCTCCATCAAAGCTGTGAAAAGTTATTGCGAGTACAGTGTTCCTCACATCTTTTTTCTCAGTGACCTTGAAAACTAGGTCAAGGTCACTCATCATTGAACTTGAGCAAGGCCTTCACGAGAGGCATATGTGCTGTGAATTTGGTGATCCTCCATCAAAGCTGTCAAAAGTTATTGCGAGTACACTGTTCCCGGACGGACGCATGGACGGACGAACAGCATTTCTAAGTCCCCCGTCCCGCCGGGGAGAGGGGGACAAAAAAGACTGAGAGAGTTGAGGAATGCTCATCAAACACTTATTTTACTTATTACAGGTGAACGGGCTGATTGGGAACAGGTGGGTGCCATGATTGGGTATAAAAGCAGCTTCCCTGAAATGCTCAGTCATTCACGAACAAGGATGGGGCGAGGGTCACCACTTAGTCAACAAATGCCTGAGCTGATTGAGGAATGTTGTTTTTAAACTGTTCAACAATGAGCTAATGCAAGAAATTTAGGGATTTCATCATCTACGGTCCGTAATATCGTCAAAAGGTTCAGAGAATCTGGAGAAATCCTTGCACGTAAGCGACAAGGCCGAAAACTAACATTGAATGCCTGTGAACTTCGATCCCTCAGGCGGTACTGCATCAAAAACCGACATTAGTGTGTAAATTTTATCACCACATGGGCTCAGGAACACTTCAGAAAACCACTGTCAGTAACTACAGTTCGTCGCTACATCTGCAAGTGCAAGTTAAAACTTTACAATGCAAAGCGAAAGCCATTTATCAACAGCACCCAGAAACGCCGCCGGCTTCGCAGGGCCCCAGCTCATTTAAGATGGACTGATGCAAAGTGGAAAAGTGTTCCGTGGTCTGACGAGTCCACATTTCAAATTGTTTTTGGAAACTGTGGACGTTGTGTCCTCCGGACCAAAGAGGAAAAGAACCATCTGGACTGTTATAGGCGCAAAGTTCAAAAGCCAGCATCTGTGATTGTATGGGGGTGTATTAGTGCCCAAGGCATGGACAACTTACACAAATGTGAAGGCACCATTAATGCTGGAAGGTACATACAGGTTTTGGAGCAACATATGTTGCCATCCAAGCAACGTCTTTTTCATCGACGCCCCTGCTTATTTCAGCAAGACAATGCCAAGCCACATTCTTCACGTGTTACAACAGCATGGCTCCGAAGTAAAAGAGTGTGGGTACTTGACTGGCCGGCCTGTAGTCCAGACCTGTCTCCCATTGAAAATGTGTGGCGCATTATGAAGCGTAAAATACGACAACGGAGACCCCGGACTGTTGAACAACTTAAGCTGTACATCAATCAAGAATGGGAAACAGTTCCACCTGAAAAGCTTCAAAAATTGGTCTCCTCAGTTCCCAAGCGTTTACTGAGTGTCGTTAAAAGGAAAGGCGATGTAACAAAGTGGTAAAAAGGCCCCTGTGGCAACTTTTTTGCACTGAGTTGCTGCCTTTAAATTCTAAGTTAATGATTATTTGCAACAGTTTGAACATTAAACATCTTGTCTTTGCAGTGGATTCAATTGAATATAATTTGAAAAGGATTTGCAAATCATTGTATTCTGTTTTTAACCACGATTTACATCCAACTAAACTGGTTTTGGGTTTTGTACTATGTTATTTGCGGCGTGCGTTAGAAAGTTACCGAATTACTAAACGCTTACACCTGTATATAAGTTCATGATGCCTGAAATGTGACATTTAGGAGCTAGCTAGTAGCGCGACCAAAAAAAAAAAAAAAGGATCTGAGAAAAACATAAAACGATTGTGGTAACATTTATTTATTAGATATAAGCCTTCCATTGTTGATAAAATTTATATGTTGTGTCATTTGCAACTAGCAAAGTGAACCGCAAACTTTTTCTTGTCGTGGCTATTCACCGTGACATCAGCTAGAAAAAATATTTTTCAACTGACTGCTGGCCAATTATCGGGACCCCAAAGAAAATAGAGTATAAATCTATAACCCCAGCTTTTCTCATATTTATCATACTCTAATGAAAATAAAATAATCATTTTTCCCCAAGACTAAGCAATCACTGATTTCATGCATGCTGCATGAATAATCCTCAACTTGCAGGACTTTAGATCAGAGTGGAAGGGAGCGTTCAATCTGATCCATCACGATAGAAGATAGAAGAGATTGATGTTGATACGAGCTATGGATGCATGTCCAGTGGCAAATGGTATTATTTGGCTAGCTCGTATCAACAACAATTGCTATGACCCTCTATCTAGATGGATTAGATTGGATGCGCTGTTCCACTCTGGCCTGAAGTCCTGCATGTAGCTAACATGATTATTCGCGCAGACTACTGTATGAAGTCAGTGGTCCGGGTGCTGGGTGATTTATTTTCACTAGAGTACGATAAAGATGAGAAAAGCTGCGGTTCTTAGATTTAAAGTCTATTTTCTTTGGGGTTACGATAATTAGCCGGCAGTCGGTTGAAAAGTATTTTGTCGATCGCAGCAGATGTTCCAAATACCGGTTCAGAAACTAACAACACTTCCCCAATATACTCCAGTTATGATCATATACTTATCAGCGCAATGCCTCAACTAGGAGCCTGTGTCACAAACAGTCTCTGGTCACAAAGCAGTCTGTGTTTTTGGGCCAATAACGTCTCTCATCGTCCTCACTTTCCGATATCACAAAATTTTCTAATTTTTCTAATGGTGACTAATCCGCAGAATTAGTCACCAAAACCAATAAATAGACTATTGGACTTCTGCAGCAGACCGATTTGTTTACTTGCCATTTAGCGTATTTTGGAGCACTGACATCGTTATTGCCAGACAAGGTTTCACAAATTTGCCACATACACAACTCAGCTGACAGAGACAAGGTCGAATGCGTTGCTGTTCTCATTGACGCATGAATACAGCCGTAGTGTGATTGGCTTTTGGCACATACAATGGTACCACAGCCTGTACCAGAGCTGTGATTGGCTGATGTAAGTAATGGTATCAACTGACCTGTAGAAAAAAAATTTGGAATGGCAGTGTACAACTCGTTGTGATAAACGCCCAGTCGCAACAATGACGACCAGTGCCAGACAATAAATTTACACCATTAATACTAGCTACAACAAGGTATCTGTCGAGTATCTTAGCTCGGCATTACAAAATTAATATTAACAACGTCACATAGATCACCACTTTTGGCTTATCATGCGGTTATTTATACATTGACGAATTTCAGCTCTGAGTTCTAACCAGAGAAAAAATGTTATTACACGAACACAAACTCTGGTTTGATCAGACAGAATTAGCAAACTCACTAGCTTGGCGACTGAGAGTAAGCAAAGGTTGCTAACTCGCTCCAAAGAGGAAATATCAATCTGTCTACTATTTGATTCATTCTGACTGGCATGATCTATGCAAGTTAGCCTTAAGAAAACAATTGACAAGCTTTCCTCAATAATGCAAGGGATGACAATTTATAATTCACATTCAACCGAGTTAGCACCAGCTCTACTCACCTCAAGTAGAAATAAGGCGACCTGGGCATCAGATTTAAAAACATTTAACTCCCGGAATTCTCTCCAACGTAGGTATGCTTTCCCTATGTTTTTTTCAGGACTTCGCATAGCTGTGATTGCATTCCTTTTTCCTCAACATGCACTTGTTCAAGCGTCTCTTTTTCAGTTTACCTTCCACCATGCATCACACTGCCAGTTCCTTTCGTTGCTCAGGCCCACCCACTTCTCGTGCATGAACACGGAACTGGCGCAGAAGACCCTATCCTGCCCTCCAATTCGTTGGAATACTTTTGTTGACGTTTGGGGACGCGGGTAGGGTTTTCCTGCTTTCTTTTTTTTTTTTTTTTAAGAAAAAGTAGCCAGTACTTGGGTTATGGATAGAAAGGTAGCGGAGTAAAAAGTACAGTATTTGCCTTTCAAATGTACTCAAGTAAAAGTCATACGTCGTCCCCCAGCCTGATACTCAAGTAAAGTACAGATCCCCAAAAAGTGTACTTAAGTACAGTACTCAAGTAAATTTACTATCTGTTACTGTCCGCCTCTGGTCAAACCTAAATGAGTTTGTGCAGAGGTATAAGATGAGAATCAATAAGAAAAAGACCGAAGTGATGACAAACGGGAGAGGCGAACAGGAGCAGCTACAGATTAGTGTCCACGGTAACATCCTCGAGCAGGTTCATCAGTTCAAATACCTTTGTAGCCTGATAACTGAAGATGAAGGAGCGAGAAGGAAGTGAAAACGAGAATGGCCATGGTCAAAGAAGCGTTCAACAAACACCGAATGCTACTCACTTAACATCAACCACCATCTGAAGAAGAGGCTGGTCAAGGCAGTGATACAGAGTGTGCTCCTGTGTGGCCCAGAAACCTGGACGCTGAGGAAAGTTGAGATCAAGAGATTGGAAAGTCTAGAAATGTGGATATGGAGAAGAATGTTGGATAGAGAGAGTGAGAAATGGAGAAGTGTTGAGAAGAGGAGGAGAAAGTAGAACACTACTAGACACCATCTGGAAAAGAAAAGCCCATTGGATTGGACATATTTTGAGATCAGAAGGACTGTTGAAAATGGTGATTGATAGAAGGGCAGAAGAATGATGATGCTGGATGACATCGGGTAGGGACAAATGTACCATGCAAAGAAAGAAACCGCACTGGACAGAAATGAATGGAAACCACTAGCATGCACAGACCACCTATAGAGAGACAATTCAAAAACCCAAGTTGAGAAATTGCAAAAATGCTGCACAGCTGGTGGCATTACTTTCTTGTCATTTTTTAACAGTGTAGTGACCATGAAACGAAATGAATGAAGAAACTGAGTGAAGTGTTAATGTGCATGTGTTAATAAGACTTTTTTTTTTTTAATAATGATTACACATACTTAGTTGCTGGTCAGCCTTATAATAACTTGTGTTTCTTATGTTGCTCAGTTTACATTTAAAAACAGGAACCATATCGTCCTATTCTACAGTGAACTGGTGTAAATTCATGCCGCCAAGCTGAACAACTCTTCTGGCGGAACCCTAACTGTAGCAAGATGGCAGATTTAGGCTAGACCCATGCCCCCAACCACCTCAAAAGGGGCCCTTGTCAGAGGGATCAACAATGTCTGCATGGACATTCACTCTAGGTCCATTAATTTCCTCATGAGGTTGCACACGTGTGGATTCATGGCTCTCCACTGCTTCTTTGCCTTTGATCCATTCTCTGAGTTGATGCCTACAAAGCATCTGAAAAAAAACCCAACTCAGCAGTTTAGATCCTTTGCAGTTTTGTGTGTTTTCATGCGTGAAGAGCGATAGTGATTTTACCATTCAAGTATTTGCCACAGTAAAACAGTGACACACTAGTGTATTAAATGACCCAAATTCCGACAAAGCAGGGAAAAAGTGTAAATTGTGAATAAAATCAAAACACAATGACTTTCAAATCACACCAGCCATTATTTTATTCAGTAGAACAGAGATAACACAGCAAATGTTGAAACTGAGAAATTTTACAATTTTATCTTCAAAATGAGCTCATTTCAAATTTGATGGCTGGGACAGGTCTCAAAAAAGTTGGGACGGGGGCCTGTTTACTATGGTGTAGCATCCCCTCTTTTTAACACAGAGTGGAGGCGTCTGGGCATTGAGGAGACAAGTTTCTTTAGTTCAGCCATTGGAATTTGATCCCACACTTGTTGAATACAGGCTTCCAGCTGCTGGAGAGTTTTGAGTCTCCTTTGAAGGACTTTTCGATGCGCCAAATGTTCCTAAATTGGTGAAAGATCAGGACTGCAGGCAGGCCAGTTCAGCTCACGGACTCTTCTTCTATGAAGCCATGCTTTTGTAATAGCTGCAGTATATGGTTTTGCATTGTCCTGCTGAAATACACAAGGCCTTCCCTGGAATAGATGTCGTCTGGAGGGGAGCATATGTTGTTCTAAAACCTTTATATACCTTTCAGCATTCATGGTGCTTTTTAAAACATGCAAGTGTCCCACACCATATGCACTGTTACATCCCCTTACTATCAGAGATGCTGGCTTTTGAACTGAACGCTTATCATGGGAGGGGTGGTCTTTCTCCTCTTTAGCCCGGAAGACACAACGCCCCATGATTTCCAACAAGAATGTCTAATTTGGACTCGTCTGACCAGAGGACACTTTCCCACTTTGCTACAGTCCATTTTAAATGAGCCTTGGCCCACAGAACACGGTGGCGCTTCTGGATCATGCTCAACAATGGCTTCCTTTTTGCATGATATAGTTTTAGGTGGCATCTGTGGATGGAACAGCAGACTGTGTTTACAGACAGTGGTTTCTTGAAGTATTCCTAGGCCCATTTAGTAATGTCAATGACAGAATCATGCTGGTGAGTGATGCAGTGGCATCTGAGGGCCCGAAGATCATGGGCATCCAGTAAAGGTCTTCGGCCTTGTCCCTCACGCACAGAGATTTTTCCAGTTTCCAGTTTTTGATGATGTTACGCACTGTCGATGATGAGACTTTCAAAGCCTTTGCAATTTGACGTTGTGGAACATGGTTTTTCAAGTATTCCACAATTTTTTTGATGCAGGTCACAGGTTGGAGAGCCTCTGGCCATCTTTACTTCTGAGAGACTCAGCCTCTCTAAGACGTCCCTTTTATAGCCAATCATGTTACTCACCTGATGCCAGTTAACTTATTTACTTGCTGAATGTTCTTTCAGCTGATTCTCTTATGTTATAACTGCTTTTTCTGTGCTTTTTTGCCTGCGTCCCAACTTTTTTGAGACCTGTTGCAGCCAGAAAATTTGAAATATGCTAATTTTGCGGATAAAAATGTAAAATGCCTCAGTTTCAACATCTGAAATGTTATCTATGTTCTGTCGAAAATAAATATTGGCTCATGTGATCTGAAAGTCATAGTATTTTGATTTTATTCACAATTTACACTTTGTCCCAACTATTTCAGAATTGGGGTTGGACCACCGGTAAGTTTGTCTTCTACCAAGCCTTCCAAGGGAGGCATGCCTCACCTAAGTGACTCACAGCCCCCTCTCCCCCAAACAGGTTGCAAGGATTAAATTCAAGGCACTTCAGGATTATCTGGGTTTTAAATTACCAGTGGATGAACTCTAGGGTGCATAAGGCCTCTAGGCTTCATCACCATGCCTGAGATGAACACAATGAAGATGCAACCTTTATTTTCTGTTGTGTTCCGGGGTTCTAACAGTGCAGCATTTATGGTTTTAACAGTTTCATGTTCCATAGTTCATAGTTCAAGTTCATGTTCATGTCACAGTTTTAACAGTTTCTTGTATTAGGATTACACATTTCATGTTTCACATTCCATGTCCATGTTTTTACTTTTGCCAGGTCTGCCATGCCACTCCACCGCTTGTCTGCGTTCCGCCTCGTGCCTTGGTTCTTGCACATTTCAGAGCTCTGGTTGGCTTTGGTGTTTCCCCCTTACTTCTGTGCTGTGCTGATTTTGGGCTCTCTAAGCTTAATTGACAATTAACTGTTTTTAAGTTACTAACATTCACTGGGTGGTGTAATTCTTAGACAGGCACATTACTAATATTACTAATTTAGACAGGGAGTTCATTGTCATGATTCCTGCTTTGCTATTTCAAGATCTTGCTGTGCTTTTCTGTTCTTTACATTCATGCTTGCTTCCAAACTGCATACTTAATTGGTACTTAAGCTGAGCACGCTCATTCTCTTAATGAGCAAGTCTTGTCATCCAATCTCTGTCCATGTCTTGATCTTGCCACGCCTCTTGTTTCTCTTTCTCCAGGTGTTGCCCCTCATATGCCATGATTTCTAAGCCTTTATCTGGATGCGGTGGAAGTTGGCTGGCAGACAGTGTCTCAAGCTTGTTCCTAGTTCAAGTTTCCAAGCCTTGTTCAAGTCCTTGTTCTTAGTTCTTGTCTTGTTGTATAAAGCCTTCTGCTCTTATCATAGAATCATTATTCTTTTCTGTTTATGGTTATCTTGCCTGGAGTTTCCAGTGCCTTTTGTTTTTTGTCGTTTTTGTATTCTTTTGTTTATAGCTCTGTGTAGCGTACCTTAGTTTGTCTTTTGCAACCCTTTGGGCCAAGTTTTTCGTTGGCCCTCGTGCCTGTTTTGTTTTCAATAAATCCTCATTCCCCTTCACCTCGCTTCTGGTGTCTACCTGATTTCATATCAATTTTGGCCATCAATAAATCAATTTGGGGCCAAAGCTCTTCTCTAGTCACCCAATATTTTTTTTTTTTTAATGTATTTATACTGGGAGTTCGATTGAGAGCAAGTTCTCTTTTACAATGAAGCCCAGTTATGAACCATAAAAACAACCAAATACAACCATACAACACAAGTACAGTCATGCTTCATGGCAGACAAAAGACTTCTGAAACAATCAAATGAAATAAGTCCTTCCAATTTCAACAATTGTTACAGCCTATTCCATTTCTGAAGGGCATAGTAATGGAAGGCAGTTTAACCCAGTTCAGGATGAACCCTCGGGATATCTAAAACCAAATAATCGAGACCACGTAGACTGTACTCCCCCATTTTAAAATTGAGTAAACCGGCAATATATCCAGGCAGCTTAATAATAATAATAATGCATCAATTTTATATAGCGCTTTTCTGCTTTCTGGGCACTCAAAGACGCTTCACAAGGATACATTATTCATTCACTCACACATTCACACTCTGATGGTGGTAAACTACGTTTTGTAGCCACAGCTGCCCTGGGGCAGACTGACGGAAGCGTGGCTGCCAGTATGCGCCTACGGCCCCTCCGACCACCACCAATCATTCACACACAGCCACACAGTGTTCCTATATTGCATGTTTTTGTGGGTGGGGGAAACCGAAGTACTCGGAGAAAACCCACGCGAACACGGGGAGAACATGCAAACTCCACACAGAAAGGCCCCAGGCCGGATTCGAACCCACAACCTTCTTGCTGTGAGGCAGCAGTGCTAACCACTGTGCCACCGTGCCGCCCGAGCTTACCCAACAATGCCTTATATATAAAAAGGCAACAATGTTTCTCTCTTCTAATGACCAATGAGGACCAACCAACCTTTAAATATAAACTGCAGTGATGCGCTCTAAGACCATCACCCATTATAAACCTTAAGGCAGTGTGGTATACTGCATCAAGCGACTTCAGCGATGAAGAAGCAGCGTGCATATAGATTATGTCGCCATAATCTATTCTTGATAGAATTAGTTGCCTGAACAATCCGCCCTCTGCAACTCTTCGGAAAGCAGGCTTTATTTCTATATAGCATGGCCAGTTTAGGTTTCAAATTCTTTGCCAGCTCATATATGTGCTTCCTAAAATTAAGTTTATCATCAACCCAAATGCCCAGGTATTTGCAGCAAGGAACCCTTTCAATTCGAATTCCACTTATTATAATAATGATACCATTATAAAATCTAGCACCAGGTTTCTGAGAAAATAGCATGAATTTTGTCTTCTCAGAGTTTAAAATCAGTTTGTAATCTAAAAGAGCTTGTTGAAAGATTTTGAAATCTGACTGCAAATTTTGAAGAGCAACCTCAGCAGAAGTGGCAGCTGAGTACATAACCCCATCATCAGCATATAAATGGATTGTACTAATAAAAGCTACAACTGCTTGACACCTACCGGAAAGATAATCTTTGAACCAATTTAAAGATTTAATATCAAACCCAACGGCACTTAACCGCTTTATGAGTAGAGAATGGTCAACGGTGTCAAACTCCTTAGATAACTCAATAAAAAGGGCAGCACAATGTTGCGTATTGTCCAAGTCCAATATCATTTAAAATCTTAGCTGCAGCTGACACAGTACTGTGACCAGGTCTGAAGCCAGATTGAAACACATTCAGGACAGCATGGTCCGATAGAAATGATCAAATTTGATTATTGACCGGCTTCTCCAAAACCTTAGCCAAGCATGGCTGTTTTGAAATTGGCCGATAGTTATTTAGATAATCAGAAGAGCCACCCTTATGTAAGGGTGGAACAAAGGCTGTTTTCCATAAGACAGGAATCGAACCAGTCAACAGAGATAAATTAAAAATATGCGTCAATATATTAGCAATTAAGGGTGAAGCCAGCAATAAAAGGCCTGGGTTTAATTTATCCGCACCAGTAGACTGCTTAGGATCAATGCTACGAATGCATCAAGCGCCTCCCTTTCGGGAAAAGGACGCAAGGAAAAGCTGGTGGAATTATGGGGTATAGTCACAAGGCCTGTTATCAACCTCGAGCCCATGGGTATATCCGGATGCAACACAAAAGTAATGCAATAACAGAATCACATTGTTTTTCTAACTGCATCTAATTTAAGACAATACCTGAGTCATTGACATGTTCAATGAAGTTCAGTCAGGAAAACTCACGTTTGAATAAAATAGAACAATTTATTCATGGGTATAAGCATTACATTGTATGGTGGCGGCGGTTCTGCTCTGGAGGAATGTCCTACCTAGGCACAGCAAACTTACAAACATAGCCATGAACAGAAATCAAAATCCCCCAAAACAGCAACTACCGCCAAGTGAGGCTAAACTATGTGTACAGCCGGAGCACCCACTGCCTCCTGAATGACCAGGAAGTCCAGAGATATCCAGGGTCAAAACATTGACTACTAAAGGCTGCCAAGTCTTTAGCACAGTTTAGCTATCACCAATGCAGATTACCTGGATCAAAATGGACATTCTACCATTAATGTACATGACCTCACCATGTGTAGCCTGGTTCCACTGCGGGGACCCGTTAGGCTTGTTTCCTCGAGATCACACCGCTTGGTGCCCTCACATCTGTACTTGCGGGCAGGGCCTCACTGTTAGTCTGGATACTTGGCCAGATCCTCTACAGAATAGGCGCATGCCGCTCCCTCTAGGGCACGTCTGCAACCCCTACAGATGCGGGAGGCAAGATGAAGCGTCATCTTGGTCCTGAGAAAAACTATGTATACAGCCGGAGCACCCACTGCCTCCTGGATGACCAGGAAGTCCATAGAGATATCCAGGGTCACAATATTGGCTGCTAAAGGCTGCCCAGCCTTTAGCGCACGTCTGCTACCACCAATACAGATTGCCTGGATCAAAAATGGACATTCTACCATTAAGTATGGCCCAGCCAACCACCTGCACAAAGCAATTTATTTAAATTTAATTCAATTTATTTGTATAGCGCTTTTCACAGATAGACTGTCACGAAGATGCTTTACGTTGAGATTAAATAAATGAAAGGGCAGTGCCCAGCCTAATCCCCACTAGAGCAAAATGAGGCAAAAAACTCCCAGTAGGGAGAAAAATCCTAAAACAGTGGTGAGAAAAAACTCCCCAGTGGGAAGAAATCTCAGGAGGAACCTGGCTATAGTGGGGGAGCCCATCCTCCGCGGGCTAGCTAATTAAAGCAATAATAGAATAAAATGGCATCTAAACAGTGGTGTCTGTAGCTCCAGGAAGTGGGATGTCGAGGAAGGAGCTGAACTGGATACGGACTAGATTAGGACAGCAGCACAGCAGCAGCCAGCGCTTATGTTGAAGGACAGGGCTTGGATGGGGCAGTACTCCGTAGCGGAGGGAAAGATCCTCAGAGACAGAGGAAAAAAAAAAAAAAAAAAAAGGGGGTGAGGCACTGGATAAAAACTACTGCATAGAATAGAAATACTGTCCTTGTTGTGATTTACGAAATGAACCAAGTGCGACAACCAGTAGAATGCAAAAAGGAGGCTTTATTTCTGAAGGGGGAAACCCCCCAACAGAGCTGGCAACGGTACAAAGTCCACAATCCAAAAACAGTATCCAATGGGCGTAATCCAGAATCGTAACCAGGGCACCAATAACAAAGTTCGTGGTCAGACAAAAAGGGTTCGGTACACAGGCGTAGGTTTGGAGGAGAAACAAACTCATAAGCCAAAGACAGTCCGAATCCAAAACCAGGGCAGTAATCACAAAATCAAGGTCGGGCAGAAAAAGGTCAAAACTCACAGATGCAACAATATCCAAAAAGGGCAAACCAAAATCAATAGTCGAGCAAACCAGTCAGAAAGATAAACACTGAGCAATCAAGGCGAGAAACGTGGCACGAGAAAACTAGGGAGAACGATCTGACAAGAGTGAGAACCAAACAGACATCTTATATACACATCTGGGGTAAACACATGACCAGGGAGATCAGGTGCAATCAATAGTGACAATGATTAGGGAGAGACACATGAGGGATAAACTAATTACATGAATTTGGCTGTAGCCAAAACGCAGACAGGGATCACAAGACAAACTTAAGTACAAAACAACAGCTCCGGTTAAGGAGTACTAAAGTGCCAAGATAAAAGAAAAGGAAAGCACAAAGTATAAGTGGAAATCCACAGAAACTTGCAGCAGAGATAATTAGGGATAGGCAAGGAGGCGGAGACTAGAATTGGGCGACAGCTGAGAGATCATTAGTCAATTAGTAAGTGCAGCTATACAATCCCAAGTGCTTGTTAGTAAGTTAGTCCAAATATACAAGGTTAGTGTGGATTAGTATTGAGCAAAAACAATAAACTGTTAGTATGTGTTAGTAAGACAGAAAAAGAGAGAGGAAGGAAGAACACGAGATAATGAAAGAAGATTGAAACCCAGAAACCAATAAATCACCCGAATGAGTGTCACACAAGACAAGGGACCGTGAGCAAAGATACACACCTGACAAGACAGGGGAGACAAAGTGCAAAGCATGAAAATGAAAACATGGCTTGGAATCTGAAGCATGAAAAAATAATAAAACGTGAAATCTAAATTACCAAAAACACAATACATGATCCTAAGAATGGTCAGACAGAGCAGTGGTCACTAAACACAAAAATCATAAAGCATGGCAAAGCCAGGTACAGAACTTAAACATGAGATGCAGAATCAGAATCCCAACAGTCCTGTCTCAAGTGCCAAGTAAGAATTTAGGAACAATTGGTCATAAACAGTCAACGCCCCGCCATCCGCTTGTTGCATTATAATTCTACTAGAAGAAACCATCAAGTACCTTTAATCCTAGGTTAAGAGCAAGTAATGATTCATCAAACTTCAAAACCCCCAAAACCACGAGTTTCATGAGGACAATTCTGGTCCTGAAAGGCCGGTGGGTAATGAAGGTTGTATTTCTTCCAATTTCGATGACTAATTGAATAAAAGGGTTATATACAAAAACAAATTTGCTCATGCAGTAGAGAGAATGTTTCACATAAGGCGCCAAGTTTTTATTTATTCTTTTTTTTTTTTTTGGGGGGGGGGGGGGTCGATCTTCTGAAATTAGAGATGCCGCAGAAACTTCAGATTTCAAAAGTGCTTTTGCCAATTAAGGAAATTAACAATTAAAGGCCAGAAAGGGAGGGACAGATATGGCCCTCATTTCCCAAACTCTAAAATATGAGTATTCTCCCTTTAAGATAGTCAATCCGAGGGGAATGTGATGTACTATGATTATGCATGCACATTAATTTGGTGCAATTTCAAACAGTAATCCAAACCTAGCACATTAACATCACATTAGCATTTTCAGGGATTTCTAGCACCCAAAGGAACCTTGATATTAGGAGGTCTGGTCTGAGGCATGATGAAAAGTCAAAGCTACCAGCAGCATCATTTTACGGACCCTGCATGTTCACAGCTTTAGGACATTAGTTGCATGTCTTGGTTAATGAAGGAACTAAACTGTCAAAACTACTGAACAGCATTGAGCAGCAGCTGCTACTCCTGGTGTAACCAGTGAGCTGCTCTTTAGGACAGATTATTTGATAATGCGCTCTATAGCAAAGCAAAACATTACATTTCTGACGGCAACATTTGAATGGTAGGTTATTCCATCAATTCTCCCAGACTAAGGAATAAAATCCAAAAACAGCTACTTTACTATAAATCTTACAAATCCTTGGAATTCTGAGTCATGAAGGGAACGAAACTGTATTGGATACAAGTTCGCAGTTGCCACTTTGCTTCAGACAGCAGTCCAATCGCAAATTTTGGAAAGCTCAGTAAATCGCCTTCGGAACTGCATATTGTATTCTAATGCGCAATACCATCAAAACTTTGGTTTTTATATTTAAAACAATACCGACAGCTAATGTTAATGGTTGCAAGTTTGCAAGTCTAAATAGAACACTGAACCACAAGAGGCCGGCTGGAGCAGACATGAGCGACGAGCAAACACTAATGAACGAATACCGAGCCAATCATGACGCCATATTTTATGCTGCAAAAAGGTTAGGCTATAATGTGCAAGGATCTCAGACACTGATAATACCCACAGAGTCCTCTGAAGGGAGCGATTCCAGCTCCAACACACACGAATCGCATGAGGATTTTCCTAAAGTTCAAAGGGGTTACCCCACTTTATTTTGTTAACAAAGGAGTACCTTTGAAGCAATGTGTATTTATTTCCCTGTTCAGAGCAGAGCCGAAGTTTCAGCAGCAACATACATGAATTTACCGTTCTCAGTGAACCAAATGCATACTGCTGTTAAATTAGGATCTGAGCTTTGGAATGCCACGATACCTGTGTGATTCCTATTAAGCAGTAGTGTTCATGCGTGTCACGCGCTTAAATTTGTTAGATGATAACAGACTAGGCCTGGTGGTTTTAATGTGACATACTAACATGTCATCTAATTCTTAAAATTCAGAAGATGAAGCCGAATCTTCAGAATCAGACCATCATTCAACAGAACATAATTCCAGCCATCTTTTTCATCCTATCATCTTTAACGGTGCTTTCTTTGAGTTAGTTTCTTCTTCTGTATTAAAAGTGTCAATTTTAATTATGATGATGAGCTCTTCGTCCTCCATGAGGTGCTTTTTAAGTAGTGCTGTGTCGGGTCCTGTCATGAAGACGAAAACGGAGGAATAGCGCAGTTCAGCCGTTTAGAAGGAACACCGAGGACGCACCATGGGGCGCATGCGATGTCCCGTGTCTGTAGCAGCCGGACTTCAGCCGTATTAATGGAAACATAGCTTAATGCTCTGGTACTGAACAAACCATAGACCGAAACGGTAAGAGTACCATTCACAACCTCCACTTTTTTTGGGTTTTTTTTGGCCAGAATAATTTTAAAAGGGGGCACAAATATTTTTGGGGGGTTTTTATGAGTGAGAAGGGGGTTTAGAATGATGGGGGAACAATTTTAAAAGGAAGGGGTAGACGCGGCGCGCGTAAAACAAAAAAAAACGCGCTAATGACGATACACGTATGTGTTTAGTTACTTCCTGTCTTTCACTCTATGTCCTACCTCTTGAACTACTTTTGTTTTTTTTTTTCTGTTTTCCGTCGATGATGCTGTGAATAAAGCCTTACATGTTAAGTCATACATTACATTAGTGTTTGCGGTGAGATTCGAACCAGGAACCTGTGAAGAATGCAATGTTAATCACACCATAGACTGTGGCCTTAACCACTACACCAACGGAGATTGTTGCCAGCTCACCGTCATTACAATCTATTTATCGCTAAAGCCTGAAAGACTATATATGTATATATATATATATATATATATATATATATATATATATATATATACATATATATATATATATAATAAATATATATATATATATACACACACACACACACACACACGTCTCCTCATTGACAATAAATAAAAGAGAAAATGAATATATGCGAAAAAAAAGAGTATATACTCTTTTTTTTCTCATATATTCATTTTCTCTTTTATTTATTGTCAATGAGGAGACGAGTGAATATCCATTTTGATGTCTTTCATGCTGGTGGCCGATCCGGAGACACTAGGTAAAATCATTTGAGCAGAACAAACTATTTGTGGCTGAGTTGGGTTAAGGTGAGGGATAGGGATAGGGATAGGATTCCCTATGAGTTGGATAGGGATAGAGATGGTTTAGTTCGTTTGG
Source organism: Gymnothorax reevesii (assembly GCA_029721435.1). Taxonomy (NCBI): domain Eukaryota; kingdom Metazoa; phylum Chordata; class Actinopteri; order Anguilliformes; family Muraenidae; genus Gymnothorax; species Gymnothorax reevesii. Next base: position 756,997 of record CM056590.1, on the reverse strand, counting down.
TGATGAGTGTGCCGTGCGGCACGCGGCGAGTACGGTTGGAAGAGGAGGAGGAGGATTTGGCACGGTATACACACACAGACACACGCACTAAACTTTGTGCGCATTCGCCTGCTTATGACAGAACAATAGATCAGTGTCGTGACAAATTAAAAACAATGCGCGCGGTGCCAAAGTCTTGCAGTTATGAGGCAGACTGGTTGATCTCTCGCGGTGTGAGGCGCGGATAACATGAGCGAAATTATAGATGAGGTCCTTTTCCTTCTCAATGATCTATTATTGTCGTTAACGTCATATCATTGGGCAGCCTTAAATGCACCCGCGTGTTTCCCATTTCAAATGGGGAAGAAAGGGCGCGATGAAATTGGACGTACGCGCACAAAGTTTATTTCGAGACTATATAGGCTGGTATAGTCCTCACCGACCAACAAGAACCAAAATGAGTGATTGCACGGTGCAAGATGAGTGGAACTTGTGGCGGCTCTCAAGGCAGCTGCGGACTTCAGAGACCACGATTGAGTTCTGCAAAGAGCGGGGTCTGATTGCTCGCTCTCCGCTTTGTCGGCGGTGTCGCAGAGCCCTCTCGTGGTTTGCGAAAGCAGACTCTCGAGTGGGCTTCGTGTGGCGCTGCCACAATCGGAGATGCGGCACGCGCACCTCCGACCGCAGCATATGTCGCGGCAGCTGGTTCGCTGGTAGCAGGATGTCGCTGGGAAAAAAGTCCTGGTGCTCACCTACTGCTGGGCGGCGCGGATGTCAAACAAAGCGGCAATAAAAGAATCCAGCCTCGACGGCGAGCTCACGAGCAAGGAGACCGTCGTCGACTGGTTCAGTTATTGCCGCGAAGTTTGCCTTCACGTCGTCCAGCAGTGCAGTGCCACCGCTATAGGGGGCCCGGGACGCGTCGTGGAAATCGACGAGTCCAAATTTGGCCGCCGTAAATACAACCGCGGTCGTTTGCGCGATGGCAAGTGGGTTTTGGGAGGAATTTGCCGCGAAACTAAGGAGGTTTTTTTTCGTAGAGGTCGAGGACCGGAGTTCGGCGACGTTAATACCCCCTTATTAAGGAGTACGTTGCCGCCGGTTCGCAAATCGTCACCGACTGCTGGCGGGCGTACGATTGCCTCAGCGAGGAAAACTTCCAGCACCTCACGGTGAACCATTCCTTAAATTTCGTGGATCCTGCCGACCCTGGCGTGCACACGCAAAATATTGAGTGCCAGTGGTGGCAGATCAAGAGGTCCTTGCCATCCACGCACACCAGCAGCAGCAGCGACGGCTTAGGCTTCTATTTGGCAGAGTACATGTGGCGACGTAAACACAGCGGCGTCGACCACTTTGCTCAAATTTTAGCCGACATCTTGTTGCTCTACGCGCCACCAAAGAACATGTAACATCTTGTCGCCACCACTCTCCAGACTTCTGCTTCGGCAGAGGTCTCCTATAAGGTCCAAAGAAAAAAAAAACAATGAAACTTTGCGCATAACCGCATTATTTACGGTTCCGGGCACCACCACACAGCTTCATTTGCACACGGACACGACGTCCATTGAATAAAATCATCAGGCCAACTTCGCGTAAATTCCAAAATTACTGTCGTCAAGCGCAAAGCAAACTTAAGAACGCTAATCATTACTCAAACAGAGGTCCAGGCGCGAATGAATGAAGCCCCACAATGACACAAGCGGCTGTCGCGTGGAACACAGTAGCGCGCGGAAACTGAGCGCTCGCCCTTGCGGCACGCGCGCGTGCTTACGCTGCGCAAAGTGCGCATGCCCTAGTATTGTCAACAGTGTCATGGCTGCCGCCTTTATAAGCTAGTAGCACGTATAGCCGCTGTGGAAATTAATGTGTAAATTATCTTTACTGGATGTACGGTCGATGTTTTTCCACACCCGAATACTTTACTTGGTATCTAAACATTAAGGTAAGCTGAAAAAGTTGTGATTTTTTTCGATTTTGCTGGAGGTTGTGTATGGTACTCTTACCGACGGAAACGACCATTCATGCTCAGTTGAGTCTTAGGCGCATTTACAATGGACAAAACCTTACTCAACTCGATAAATCATGTATGCATTCGACTGGTAAAAATAAATGCGGACTAATTTTGCATACAATTGAAGCAATGACTTTTTTTTTTTTTAATAAATCAGTTTGGCCAGAAAGATTGTAGAATTGAGGAACAGGAATTCTTCGCGCCGCGTAGTCGTATGAGTGAGTATTCATTAGGTTTCCACCCGTTACTTGTTAACAAAACCGCAATCCAGGCAGTATAGTCAACATTGTTGCCCATATACCCTGTTAATGTTTGCCATCAAACATCCATCTGCAACAATGAATCACCACGACGCAAACTGATCATCATGATCATTTGAACATCAACGATATAACCACACCATTTCAACAGGCATAAAAGCATGGAATTTAGCGATTTTCAGGTCCCTGACGTAGTCCGCAACTACAGCCCGAGCGCGACTGCCAAACCATTCAAGTTCGCAAATTAAGAATTAAATCCCAGTACAGAACGCTTCACAGAAAAACTAGGGCTAGGAGTAAAAGTACCACCTTCTCTGTGAGGCAAAACAAACACTAGATCAGCTCACGATTCATGAATCTTGAAGGAAAAGATCGCAGAAGTATCCATGCACTGCCCTCGTGCTATTAAAGTCCAGTGTTTGTATTTATTCATTTATTTAATTTATGAGAGACCGGGACATGCTTAGCAACTAAAAGAAACAGATTTATATCCACAATTAAGAAGCCTTCAGTCAACATTGCAGCACATAAAGCAGAATTAATCACAAAATTTAAATTACCTGCATATTTGGATTCCAGGGTCGTACAGAAGCTGCCGATGTGGTAAACGAACTCCGTCGGTTTGGAGAAATTGGCGTTCCGCGTCTGGACAGGAACCAGGTCTCCAACTGAATCAGTCCATAGACCGTCATTTTGACTTATAGGAGAAACCTCACTTGAATCAGAATTATCTTGGGTTTTCGATTTGAAAATAGCGTTTGAGGGGCGTTCACGCGCACTTTACCCGTCGCAACTCTAACAAGATAAAATATGATTGCAGCAGTAATTCAATTTCATCAGGCGCCCATTAATCCTGGAACACAGAGAATACACGCCAAAAGCCAAGAAGAAGCGCAAGCAACAACATATTGGGTAAACTAAGCAGAAACGGAGAAGCAGTATAATAACCAACAAAGACAATGAGGGACAAAAGCAATCTGCGTAGCGAGGGACTGCTGCAAGCGCCAGATCAAGCAAAAAATAATAATAAAATAAAAAACCAAACAGCATGTAGCATAGCATGAAAAGTCATTGCAAACAGCGGCAGCAGAAGGTGAGCTTTATGTCTTTCAAATAGACCACTGTATGACCTTGTGATGTGTATCCTCCAATTGTGTGCCTGCTGATGCTGACGTGGCTGGTAGCTTACCAGGCTGCTGTCAGCTGATGTAGCTCTTCTCGAGTTTCCTGCCTGAACTAGTTACACTCATTTCTGCACTTATTTCACATAAAAACCATATAATTGAGTCAATATGGTAGTCATTCCAAACAACTGGAAATAATACCACACTTCTAAAACATAGCACAGCAATGCCATCATTGATTTTGCATGGTGTGTGCATAAGACAGCATCTATAAGTGAGCAAAAAGGTTAGAATTAGTCTGTGAGATGGAAAGTGTTTACAATAAACCTACATCAGCCTGAAAAATGATTGCATCCCTTGCTTCTTTGTAGTAGATCAGGAGTAGACGTATAATGCACACTGCCTTGCCCTCGGCTGTGTTCGGCTCATAGTCAGCAAGGAACTCTTCAACCCCTTAAAACCTGTGCAAAAGAATTGAGTCCAGTCTTCCACAGAATTTTTAACAGGTCTCTGGAAAAGCAGCATGTCCTCAGGATTTGGAAGGATGCTGTCGTTGTTCCAGTTCCTGAATCCAGTCGCCCCACGGCACTGAATGATTTTAGACCGGTGGCTCTGACATCGATAATTATGAAAATCTTAGAAAAACTGGTTCGTTCAGAAATTTTGGAAAATACAGAGAATGCAATCGATCACTTGCAGTTCGCCTACAGGCCGAAAAGGGGAGTGGAGGATGCTACACTCACTCTCCTAAACCTGCTTTTTAAGCACCTGGAGGGGAGTGGGTGTCACGCACGGCTTTTATTCATTGACTTCTCCTCTGCATTTAACACAATTCAACCGCACATTTTAACTAAGAGACTTTTAGAGCAATTTAACTTGAGGAGTAATCTTGTGGGCTGGATTTTAGATTTTTTAACAAACAGGACACAGAGGGTCAGAGTAAATGGCTTTTTATCTGACAAGGTGTGCTCCTCCACTGGCTCACCACAAGGGTGCGTGCTCTCACCCCTGTTATTTATTTTGTACACAAATATGTGTCAGAGCACTTTTAAGAATCGATTTATTTTAAAATATGCCGATGATTCTGTTATTGTAAGCCTGCTTCAAGGAACAGAAAACAGTCATGGCCCTGTCATTGACAACTTTGTCAGGTGGTGTGAGGACTCACACCTGCAGCTCAATGAAACTAAGACAAAAGACATGACCATTGACTTTAGGAAAAAAGCCAACACACCTGAGCTCATCACGATTAAGGGGCAAGTAATTGAGCAAGTTAAATCTTATAAATATCTTGGGACTATCATTGACTCCACTTTGAATTTTAAATTAAACTGTGAAGCTATGAGCAGGAAAGGACACCAGCGTTTATTCTGTCTGCGGAAGTTGTCCCATTTCCACATTGACAGGACCATGATGACATTTTTTTATCGTGCTTTTATTGAGTCAGTTTTATCTTTTTCACTTGTGTCATGGTTTGGAAACCTGCCCCTAAAAGATAGGAACTCACTGAACCAGATCATTAAATGGTCTGGTCGGCTCATTGGGGAGTCACAGTTGTGCCTACAGTCGCTGTACACTAGGCAGGTACAGCGACTGGCCAACTCCATTTCCGCAGATGACTCCCATCCTCTGGCGAGTGAGTTCCAGCTGCTACCATCTGGACAGAGATTCAAAGTCCCAATAATTAAGACCACTCGCTACAGGAACAGCTTTGTTCCTGTTGCTGTTTCCCTTTTAAATAAGTCTTGACACACTCTACGTTTATTTGTGTGATCTGTCTTATTCTAATGTGGTCTTAACCTAGTTACTATTTATCTATTTATTATATTTTTATGTATTTACTATTAACATACTGCCCTTTGTTGTGTTTTAGTATGTTCTCAACAGGGTGTATTCTGGCTTTTTAGTTGTATCTAATTGTTTATTATTTATTTATTTATTTATTTTAGCCATGATCAGTGAGCCACTGGGAGCACCTGACAATATCTTGGTTTGTGCTGTTTTTAACCTGTCTTCTGTATGTGTCCTGTGTTTTGATGGTTGTGCGTAAGATTTGAGATGCCCTCTCCAGACTGCGAAACAAATCTACCTACGGGTACCAATAAAGTCACTTTGAACCTTGAACCTTGAACCCCTGGGATCTTCTTGAGATTATGGCACAGCTTCAGGATTGTATCGCCTTTTTGCTCCATGGCCTCTGGTAACTTGGCAAAAATGGAGATGTCAGTCAGGCAAAGGAAATGGGAGAGCGTGCCTCCATGGGAAAACAAAAATGTTATGATTCTGCCTTTCTGCATGTCATGTTTAAGTTCTGTGCCTGGCTCTGCCATGATTAGGATTCTTGTGTTTTAGTGACCTCTGCCTGTCTGACCATTCTTATGATTGTGTTTTGTGCTTTGGTATTTAGATTTCTTGTTTATTATTTTTCATGTTTCTATCATTTAGTTTCCATGCCCTGTTTTCTTTTCCATGCATTGCACTACGTCTACCCTGTCTTGTCTTGTGTAGGTCTTTGCCCACGGTCCCTAGTCTTGTGTGCCGCTCATTCGGGTGATTTATTGGTTTCTGGGTTTTCAATTTTTCTTCATTATCTCGTGTGCTTCTTTCCTCTCTCTTTTACTATCTACTAACCGTACTAATAGTTTATTGTTTTCGATAATTACTAACCCTTATTACCATTGTATATTTTTACTAACTTACTAACATGCACTCGGGATTGTATAGCTGCACATACTAATTGACTAACGATCTCCCAGCAGTCGCCCAATTCTAATCTCCGCCCTCCTTGCCTATCCCTAATTATCTCTGCTGCAGTTTTCCACTTATATCTCTTGCTCTCCTTTTCTTTAGACTGTACACTTTAGTACTCCTTAACCAGAGCTGTTTGTTCATAGGATTGTCTTGTGATCCCTGTCTGCGTTTTGGCATTTGCCAAATTCATGTAATTAGATTATTCCTCATGTGTCAGTCCTGATTATTGTTTCATTGATCACACCTGTTCTCCCTGGTCATGTGTTCTCCCCGGATCTGTATATAAGATGTCTTTTCTAGCACTTCCGTGTCAGATCGTATCTTCCTAGCTTCCTGTGCCACGTTTCTCGCCTCGATTCTTAGTAATTTATCTTTCTGACTGGATTGCCCGACTTTTGATTTCTGCCTTTGTGATTTTGGATTACTGTTGCATCTGTGTTTTATTTTTACCGTTTGCTGCCCTGATAAAAATTCGGATTAAGTCCTGTGGATTCTGGCTTGTCTCTCTGATAGTACTATTCCTGTGTACCAGACCCATTTCTGTCCGACTACGATTACTGTGATTGCTGCCCTGGTTTTTGATACTATTTTTGCCCAACTGGATTTCGACTTTTGGATTGTGGACTTTGAACTGTTGTTTTTCGCCCTGCGGGGGTCACCACCCTTTACTAATAAAACAAGCTCTACTGCATTTTCTGGTTCTCGCGTCTGGTTCCTGATCGATACCCAACATTACGATCGGACCAGCATGGAACCAGCGAGCTCCAAGCCTCTGCAGGCTGCAGTAGAAGAGCAGGGCGCCCAGTTGGAGATGCAGCAACGACAGCGACGAGCGTTGATGCAACATATGCAGATCATCATCAATCAGATGGTGGATATCGCTCACTCACTGAGGAGTGCACCGAACATCCAGACACCCCAGCCTCTGGTCGCTCTCATGCCTGCATTCAGTCCAGCCCCTGCTCCACCCGCTCCACCCCACGAGCCACTCCTTCCTCCCCTGGAGAAATACGATGGCGATCCAGGATCCTGCCAGTCATTCCTCACTCAGTGCAAGCTGATATTCAACCTACAACCCTCCACTTTTCCATCCGAGCAAGATCAAGTGGCGTATGTCATTACGCAGCTGACCGGCAGAGCGAAGCAGTGGCCTACGGCTACCTGGGAAGCGGGATTACCCTGTGTGTGGTCGTTCGACAGCTTCGGGGAGGAGATGAAGAGAGTGTTCGATTGCTCCAGACACGGGCACGAGGCTGGAAGGGAGATACTCCGTATTCCCCAGGGAGGTCGCACAGTGTCTGATTACACCATCGACTTCCAAACCCTGGCTACCAACAGCAGATAGCAGGAAAGGGCACTCTACGATGCGTTCATCGCTGGCCTTTCCAAAAGGATTAAAGATGAATTGCTTCCGTGCGATCAACCCGAGAACCTAGAGGGTGCCGTACCCAGCGCAGAGCACCGTCCAAACTGCGTGCTATGTGAAAACGGCTTAAGTCTCGGGCTACCAGCCTTCCTCCGCACCGACCTTGCGACTGCGCCATCGAGCTCAGGCCAGGAACCATGCCACCTAGGGGGCGCCTTTTCTCCCTGTCACGCCCCGAGACTCAAGCTATGGAAAAGTATCTCTCGGAATCACTTGCTGCTGGAATCATTCACCCGTCCTCATCGCCTGCTGGAGCTGGTTTCTTCTTTGTGGGATAGAAGGATGGCTCTCTCGGCCCAGTATTGACTACCGAGGCCTTAATGACATCACGGTGAAGAACAGGTACCCTCTCCCCCTCATGAACTCGGCCTTTGACCTGCTACAAGGGGCCAAGGTATTTAGCAAACTGGATTTACGCAACGCCTATCATCTGGTGCGTATTCGTGAGGGGGATGAATGGAAGACGGCCTTTAACACGCCCACAGGGTACTGGGAGTACCTGGCTCTTCCGTTCGGGCTCACCAACGCTCCAGCTGTGTTTCAAAATCTAGTGAACGATGTCTTACGTGACATGATAAACAAATTTGTGTTTATTTACCTTGACGACATACTGATTTTCTCTAAGTCACATGAAGAGCACAACCAGCATGTCAGACAAGTTCTTAGCCGATTGCTGGAGAATCGTCTGTTCGTCAAGGCCGAGAAATGCAAGTTTTCAGTCCAGACCACCTCATTCCTGGGATACGTCATCAGCCCTGACTCAATTCAAATGGACCCTGCCAAAGTCAAAGCAGTCACCAGCTGGCCCACTCCTCATGACCATAAGTCCCTCCAACGTTTCCTGGGTTTTACCAACTTTTACCGCCGGTTCATCAGAAATTATAGTTCAGTTGCCGCTCTTCTCACTGCCCTCACCTCACCCAAGATAAAATATCAATAGACTAAGTTAGCAGAAGAAGCTTTTTCTTCACTCAAGTCACGATTCACTTCTGCACCCATACTAACCATTCCTGACCCCAATCTCCAATTCGTGGTGGAGGTGGACGCCTCTAATGTGGGAGTAGGAGCGGTCCTTTCCCAGAGGTCCTCCAAGGACGACAAGATTCATCCATGTGCCTATTTCTCCAGACGATTAAACTCTGCCGAACAGAACTACGACATCGGGAACCGGGAATTACTGGCGGTAAAGTTGGCACTTGAGGAGTGGAGGCAGTGGCTAGAGGGAGCCGAGCTTCCATTTTTGGTCTGGACTGACCACAAGAATTTGGAGTATCTCCAGACGGCCAAGTGACTGAACCCCAGACAAGCCAGGTGGGCCCTGTTCTTCTCACGTTTCAATTTTCACCTTGCTTACCGTCCTGGTAGTAAAAATGTCAAATCTGATGCCCTATCACAATGTTTTGAGACTGAAAAGGACCAAGCTGATCCTGACACCATTCTCCCCAGATAGACATTCATCAATGCTGTCTTATTGGACATTGAAACTGAAATTAAGAATGATAATGATTCTGCCGCCCCAAGTGCCTGTCCAGACCATTGTCTGTTTGTTCCTGCCCACCTGCGCTCCCGAGTCCTGGATTGGGGACAAGTGGACGTTGGATTTCATCATGCAACCGTTTTGGTGACCTGAAATTGGAAGCGATGTCCAGAAATATGTATCCGCCTGCTTGGTCTGCACCCAAGCGAAGGTATCATACGAACCCCTTCACAGTCTACTGCAACCATTGCCCACTCCACATCGCCCCTGGTCACACATAGCACTTGACTTCATTATTGGTTTACCCCCTTCCAATCACTTCACCACTATCCTTACCATAGTCGACCGATTCTCCAAAGCTGTTCACTTTGTCCCCCTCACTAAGTTACCATCTGCACAAGAAACTGTTAGTCTTATAATACAACACGTTATCTGGTTACACGGCATTCCCACTGATATCACATCTGATCGCGGCCCACAATTCACAGCCAAATTTTGGAAGTCATTTTGCAAATCACTCTGCACCTCAGTTAGCCTTTCCTCAGGTTTTCACCCCCAAACCAATGGCCAGACCCAGCGGGCCAACCAAAGCAACGAAACCATTTTACGCTGCATCTGTCTTAAGAACCCCTCCTCCTGGAGCCCTGAACACCACAGTTAGGTGCCTTCCCGGTACATTTTTGATAAAGAACTGATTAAGGACTTTCATGCTTCACATCCCAGACCATCAGGGTAACGCCAAGAGGTGTTCTTTGGGGGGGGGGGTACTGTTATGATTCTGCCTTTCTGCATGTCATGTTTAAGTTCTGTGCCTGGCTCTGCCATGTTTCGGATTCTTATAGCAACCTCTGCCTGTCTGACCATTCTTATGATAGTGTTTTGTGCTTTGGTATTTAGATTTCTTGTTTATTATTTTTCATGTTTCTATCATTTAGTTTCCATGCCATGTTTTCATTTCCATGCATTGCACTACGTCTACCCTGTCTTGTCTTGTGTAGGTCTTTGCTAACGGTCCCTAGTCTTGCGTGCCGCTCATTCGGGTGATTTATTGGTTTCTGGGTTTTCTATCTTCCTTCATTATCTCGTGTGCTTCCTTCCTCTCTCTTTTACTATCTACTAACCCAACTAACAGTTAATTGTTTTCAATAATTACTAACCCTTATTACCATTGTATATTTTTACTAACTTACTAACATGCACTCGGGATTGTATAGCTGCACATACTAATTGACTAACGATCCCTCAGCAGTCGCCCAATTCTAATCTCCGCCCTCTTTGCTGATCCCTAATTATCTCTGCTGCAGTTTTCCACTTATATCTCTTGCTCTCCTTTTCTTTAGACTGTACACTTTAGTACTCCTTAAACGGAGCTGTTGTTTGTTCATAGGATTGTCTTGTGATCCCTGTCTGCGTATTCATGTAATTAGATTATTCCTCATGTGTCAATCCTGATTATTGTTTCATTGATCACACCTGTTCTCCCTGGTCATGTGTTCTCCCCGGATCTGTATATAAGATGTCTTTTCTAGCACTTCCGTGTCAGATCGTATCTTCCTAGCTTCCTGTGCCACGTTTCTCGCCTCGATTCTTAGTAATTTATCTTTCTGACTGGATTGCCCGACTTTTGATTTCTGCCTTTGTGATTTTGGATTACTGTTGCATCTGTGTTTTTTTTTTTACCATTTTTCTGCCCGACTACGAGATCTGTTTGCTGCCCTGGTAACGATTCGGATTACGTCCTGTGGATTCTGGCTTGTCTCTTTGATAGTACTATTCCTGTGTACCAGACCCATTTCTGTCCGACTACGATTACTTTGATTGCTGCCCTGGTTTTTGATACTATTTCTGCCCAACTGGATTTCGACTTTTGGATTGTGGACTTTGTACTGTTTTTTGCTCTGCGGGGGTCACCCCCCTTTACCAATAAAACAAGCTGTACTGCATTTCCTGGTTCTCGCGTCTGGTTCCTGATCGATACTCAACAAAAAAAGGCCATTCTTTTATTACATTAAATATGGCAGATGGTGTCATGTTTAGGTATCGGCGTTGCATTATGTACATTTTCATCATGCAACTTCACTGCTCTTTCTGCCGCAGCCATGCCTTCCTCTGAATACAGGGTCACCATTTGTCTCTTTATACCCCCTCATGTCACCTCCGTTTCCCCGATGGGGGGTCTGCATCCACGAAAGTAGAGGTAAGCAGAGAGCACAGGAGATTCAAATGATCAGGTTGTCATCAATCAGCTTTAGAGGGTGATTAATGAGCTGATCATTTGAATCCCGAACAACCGGAAGATAACTGCTTCTAGAAGTACAAATCGCACCGGCCTCTGGACCAGGGTTGACTACCACTGCATTAAAGGATATTTACATTTTCCTGTTTTACTTGTACTTATATTTCAAAAGTTGAACATGATGGCTTCAAGACCAATTTTTAAATTGTTCCCTCATTGCATAACAAACTTGTCCAAGTTAGTTTCAAACTATTTCAGTGGTTTTTATTTTATATTAATTCCATTTTAACCATCTTTGCGCAGCCTACGCCAACAGTCTGTCTTCCTCCTGCTCAGGTGGTAGCCATTTTTTTCAGGTGGTAGTGGGTGTTGCACGCACCCACGCATTCATGCACCCACAATCACTGTTGTGGTGAATGTCTCTTTACGTATTATTTTCTTTCACAATAAAAAAAAAAAGGAAATGCTGAGTACAGAACCTAATGTAGGTGGATTAGAGAATATAACGCAGGAGTTCAACAGATTCAAACAAAAAATATATAAAATAAAAACTACTGAAACTTATTTGACTCTGAAATGGACAAGTGTGTCAGTAGAACAAGAGAACAATTTAAAAATGTTTTGAAGCAATCACATTCAATTTTAGTCAGTTAAACATCAAAATTCAAAATTCTTTTTAATTAACTTTTTTCAGAAAATGTATTGCTGGAATGTGATATACTCGGGTGACCAGCTGAAGCAGACCAAATCATGTGTACACCAGCTGTCTCCTGTGTCATTTTACTTTATTGTTGCCACATAAAAACACAGACATTTCAGGCCCAGCCCTTTCTCAGTGTGTGTATAGCAAACAATTCTCAACCCACCTGTGGCCACAGAATGGTTGTGGAAAGCAGGTGGACCCAGTCAAGCCAATAAAGTCGTCCCTCCTTCCTGAAACATTCTGGAAGAGGAAATGTAGTGCTTGAAGGAGCTTGCCCAGCTCCCACTTGGTAAAGCCTGCTGTCTCTGCATTGTGGAGGGTGTGAAACCCACAGCTTCACAACACTGACCAGATGAGCTGCATACAGCTCAGCGTGCTCCTTCTGGATAAGGAAACTTCAAGTTGACATTTTGGCCATCCATACTGATGGAGAGAGGTTGCCTCATGTTCAGGTTTGCAAAACATTCCTGTGAACAGACAGGAATAACTACAGTATATTAACAACAATGTTCAATGAATGTTTATTCTTGAAATACACTGGCATTCAGACACTCAGTAAGATATTAACTATAGCCAAAATTTCAATCATATTTATATGGAAATGGTTATTAGAAAAAATGTTTGTGGTGTCCAAATTTCCGAAAGCATAAAATACAGTACCAACATACCAGTGATGTGATATTTTTTTATAGTGAAACAAACAAGCGGTGCTAACAAACATGGCTGATTACAACTTTTACATCCAGGTATTGCACTCCAATTGCTTCCAACCCATTCAAGCTAAACTGAACTGTTTGCATGCTCAGCCAACTTCAATCCCCACGAATAAAGAAAATTAGCTAGTAAACGGAACCACAGTAACCACACGCGCACTCTCACACACTCACACACACACATGCACACACAGCAGCCCTATGTTACGACCTGCACAAAACGGAGGCAAACCGCATCATAAAAAGTGTTAACTTATATGTACATGGTATGGTCACCTTGGTGCTAGGAATAAAACCAGACTAGTAAAAGTTATAAAAATGGCCAGCAAAATAATAGGAAAACAGCAGAAACAACTTGAAAGTATTTATAAAATGCAGCCAAACAGAAAGCTGAGAGAATCGTGGCTGATCCAAGTCATCCTCTTGCAGGCAAATTTATAAAACTGCCCTTGGGCAGAAGCAATAGAGCTGCTGCAGCCACCAAGAAAATTGACAAAAAATCTTTTATACCAAATGCAATAACTCTGCTGAATTCATGATTGCTGCTTGGAGGGGAACCATGTTCAATACTATTGTATGTATAGTATGTTGTGTAATTTATTTATTTATTACCATGTTTTACTGTGATTTATTGTGTCTTTTAACTGTTTGTGAAGCCAAAGGTAAATTTCCATAAATTTCCATGGCACCGATGAGCACATGAAGTAAAGACGAAGACGACACGATTTGAAAAGATGCCCTCATAATGGCATGAGGGTAAAATGGACACATGAATTCAACACAAAAATTAACCTTTGTAAGGTCTTTCAGCAATATTTTGGCATGCCAAAGATTTTGCCACAGCTCCCAAAGTTGCCGACAGAGCCTGAGAAACTCAACCGGCGATCATACGATGGCTTAAGATCCCCTCAGGAATGGCCCAATGTTTTTACGATCAGATCCTTTATTGTGTTAATAATCACAACACAACACAGTTAATAATAATAGTCCTCTCCTGGGGATTCCCCCAGTGTGTCTTCTCCTGGGGATTCCCCCAGTGTGTCCTCTCCTGGGGATTCCCCCAGTATGTCCTCTCCTGGGGATTCCCCCTGTATGTCCTCTCCTGGAGATTCCCCCAGTGTGTCCTCTCCTGGGGATTCCCCCTGTATGTGCCTCTCTTGGAGATTCCCCCTGTATGTCCTCTCCTGGGGATTCCCCCTGCATGTGCCTCTCTTGGAGATTCCCCCTGTATGTCCTCTCCTGGGGTTTCCCCCTGCATGTGCCTGTCTTGGGGATTCCCCCTGTATGTCCTCTCCTGGGGATTCCCCCAGTGTGTCCTCTCCTGGGGATTCCCCCAGTATGTCCTCTCCTGGAGATTCCCCCTGTATGTCCTCTCCTGGGGATTCCCCCTGTATGTCCTCTCCTGGGGATTCCCCCAGTGTGTCCTCTCCTGGGGATTCCCCCTGTATGTGCCTCTCTTGGAGATTCCCCCTGTATGTCCTCTCCTGGGGATTCCCCCTGCATGTGCCTCTCTTGGAGATTCCCCCTGTATGTCCTCTCCTGGGGATTCCCCCTGCATGTGCCTGTCTTGGGGATTCCCCCTGTATGTCCTCTCCTGGGGATTCCCCCAGTGTGTCCTCTCCTGGGGATTCCCCCAGTATGTCCTCTCCTGGGGATTCCCCCAGTGTGTCCTCTCCTGGGGATTCCCCCTGTATGTGCCTCTCTTGGAGATTCCCCCTGTATGTCCTCTCCTGGGGATTCCCCCTGCATGTGCCTGTCTTGGGGATTCCCCCAGTGTGTCCTCCCCTGGGGATTCCCCCTGTATGTCCTCTTCTGGGGATTCCCCCTGCATGTGCCTGTCTTGGGGATTCCCCCTGTGTGTCCTCTCCTGGGGATTCCCCCTGTGTGTCCTCTCCCATTAACCCAAGCTAATTCATCCACAGGAGTCCTGAATCCCAAAAAACAGATGCCAGGCAGCAAGAGAAAGTAACTTGTAATCTGCAGCATAATGCGAGCGAGGCTATTTTGCTCCCGCGTGCAGGCGTCGCCGTGTCCCACTGAGCGCGGAATGTCAGCGCAGTGTATTCTCCTTGATGGTTACTTAGTTTTAATTACTATAAAAACATTAGTCGCGTGACAACCGCTTTGGTGTTTATGGAAACACCATAGCAACGTGATGACATCATGGAGGTGCATAATGGTGCATTGTTCACTATAATATAAAGACGAAGTTAGATAGAATAGAACCCGTAGAACCCCAAGGGCAAAGTGCTAGTTTTTTAAATAATTGCCCAGACAGTGCTCAGTGATAATTTCAATTGTTTGTCAAGCTTCTTGTAACCATTTCCAGATTTACGAAGGTCTATGACCATCTGCCTCTTTTGAACTGACAGTTGTCCTGTTTTCTTCATGGTGTTAAATGACAAAGGGATATTGCATGTGCACAGGCGTCAGTTTAGGGGGGGACGGGGCACACGTGTCTCCTCCACTTTTTGTCCGAAGTCATTTTGTCCCCCCCACTTTATCTCAGTGTTTTCTTTTTTGAATTCAATGAAAAAAGAATCGTCATACACATCATTTTACAGGAGAGACCACAAACGGCAGCTAAATGTGCCTGCATAGAAACGGGACTGGCTGTGTGCACATCGCAACATCGTAACATCTTCAGCCAGAGTAACACAGTTGCATAGACCCAAACAGACTCAGAATTTCAGCAACAAAGTAACTGCCAGGATGAGGACAAGAAAGAGCTGAGTTGCCAATAGGCATGTTCTCATCAGACCGAAGTTTTAAACTAGCGTGGTATTTTGCGGTTGTGAAATTAGCCCGATGTCAAATTACAAAGCTATTCTTGCTGTTTGAAGACACGAATAGCGCGCTATTTGATCGGGAATATTTCCCCCAAAATCTTGGTCTAGTTACCGAAATAGTCTGCGAATTCGGGAACTCGCCCATCAGCTAGTTAGCCTATTTGTGTTCCGTCTACATAAGAACGATGATATCTCGATACCATTCATGCTCTATAATTAACATAAATATTATCCCTAAGCACTTTCAACTTCGCCGTTTAACTAACTGATTCTACACTTGTGAGCAGACTACTAGGTGGCCAGCAGTAATTTATCTGATGACATGAATTAAACAGTGATATATAAACCCTCATAAAGCCAAGCCTATCTCTATCATGGGTTTCCTACTAACAATAATTCATTGCATTTTATGACAACTCTACATGCTTATTCTACATACATTTTAAAAAATACAAACCAGATTCCAAAAAAGTTGGGACACTTTACAAATTGTGAATAAAAACTGAATGCAATGATGTGGAAGTGCCAAATTTCCATATTTTATTCAGAATATAACAGATGACAGGTCAAAAGTTTAAACTGGGAAAATGTATCATTAAGGGAAAAATAGGTTGATTTTAAATTCCATGGTGTCAACAAATCTCAAAAAAGGACAAGGCCATTTTCACCACTGTGAGGCATCCCCTCTTCTTACAACAGTCTGCAAACGTATGGGGACCAAGGAGACAAGTTTCTCAAGTTTAGAAATAGGAATGCTGCCCCATTCTTGTCTAATACAGGCCTCAAACTGTTCAACTGTCCTGGGCCTTCTTTGTCGCACCTTCCTCTTTATGATGCCCCAAATGTTCTCTATAGGTGAAAGATCTGGACTGCAGGCTGGCCATTTCAATACCCGGATCCTTTTCCTCCGCAGCCATGATGTTGTAATTAATGCTGCATGTGGTCAGGCATTATCATGTTGAAAAATGCAAGGTCTTCTCTGAAAGAGACGACATCTGGATGGGAGCATATGTTGTTTTAGAACCTGAATATACCTTTCTGCATTGACGGTGCCTTACCAGAGCTGCCCATGCCACAAGCACTCATGCAACCCCATACCATCACAGATGCAGGCTTCTGAACTGGGCGCTAATAACAAATTGGGTTGTCCCTGTCCTCTTTAGTCCGGATGACATAGCATCCTAGTTTTCCATAAAGAACTTCGAATCGTGATTTGTCTGACCACAGAACAGTTTTCCACTTTGCCACACTCTATTTTAAATGACCCCTGGCCCAGAGAAAACGCCTGCGCTTCTGAGTCATGTTTAGAAATGGCTTCTTCTTTGTACTGTAGAGTGTCGGCTGGCAACGGCGGATGGCACGGTGAATTGTGTTCACCGGCAATGGTTTCTGGAAGTATTCGTGAGCCAATTCTGTGATTTCCTTTACAGTAGCATTCCTGTATGTGGAGCAGTGCCGTTTAAAGGCCCGAAGATCACAGGCATCCAGTATGGATTTTTGGCCTTGACCCTTACGCACAGAGATTGTTCCAGATTCTCTGAATCTTTGGATGATATTATGCACTGTAAATGATAAATTGCAAAGAGTTCAAAGTTTTCGCTGGGAAACACCTTTTTGATATTGCTCCACTATCTTTCTGTCCAACATTGGGGGAATCGGTGATCCTCTACCTATCTTGGTTTCTGAGAGATACTTCCACTCTGAGAAGCTGTTTTTATACTAAATCATGTTCCCAATGGACCTAATTAGTGGTAATTGGTCTTCCAGGTGTTCGTTATATGTGCAATTAACTTTCCCAGCCTCTTATTGCTACCTGTCCCAACTTTTTTGAGATTTGTTGACACCATGAAATTTAAGATCAACATATTTTTCCCTTAAAATTATACATTTTCTCAGTTTACACTTTTGATCTGTCATCTATGTTCTATTTTGAATTAAATATTGACATTTCGCACTTCCACACCATTGCATTTAGTTTTATTCACAATTTGTAAAGCGTCCCAACTTTTTTGGAATCCAGTTTGTATTAATTAAAATAACAATTTTCTTATTTTCTTGGATTTTATTTTATTTTTTTCTTTCACACTAATTTCCAAATGTATCAAGGTGTTTGCTGGGTAATGTCAAGTCTGTATTTGATTTGATCACGTGACCAGGGTGACAGCGCGATAGTTCCAGCGCGAAATGTGAAGCTCAGACTTACAAGCAAATGTTCTATCTTCCTCAATAAAGAACAGGGTGAGAGGGTAGCAAAGCTGCAAAAACAAAGTTAATTTGGCTTTCTTCCAAGCAGTTGCCGCTCGACGGACGACTCTCCCTCAAGCAACTATGCAACCAGCTGGTAACAGATCAAGCAAAGATAGCAGTTGACCTAAATAATGATAACTTTCATGGCTGTTGAATAAATTTCAAGACAAGTCGAGGAATTTGCTCTACGCAAAGCTTGCCAAATGCCGCTTAAATAGGTATGTTGAGCCGCATTTTGTAATAACGGTGCATTTTGTAATAAATGTCCAAAATGTAATAACCTTTTCATTTCATTTTATAATAAAGCCGCATTTTGTAATAAACTGCCCCAACGCATTTTGTAATAAATTTTGCCGCATTATGTAATAAGTCATTACATTTTGAGAAGATTTTTACAAAATGCACTTGCAACTTTTTTATTCTCTAGAAAATGTAATAACATGGTGCATTACGTAATAACAATTCTAAAGCATAGTTTATTTGTTTGTTAATTGTATTTTATTTTACTTTAAAGTAATTGTAAAAGCTAGGCCTATTATTAGTATCACTGTATTAGCCTAGTAGCAGTACTTAGCTATTACTATCAGTACACTATTCAAAGGTTGCATTAACAGAGAATATTCTGTAAATTCCAGATTTTTTTTTATTGGATACCAAAACCACATCAAGAATAGTTATAAACATCCAACAAACCTTATTATGCTTCTTATAATACAGAACAAAACTCTGGGTATCAAAATTTAATCCATTCGTAAGCATTAGCATATCCACATACAAAATAGAAACGCTGATGAATAGGTAAGGAACAGCTTTATTTATGCATTTATAGAACCTTTCAACAACAATAAATGCAACCAACACATGCAGGCTTGCGGCCAATTTAAAATAATAATGAACCAATGAATATAAGTTCTACCTTAAACATCGTGTCTTCTGCTTGTTTAGAGAGCTGCTGTGACCAGCAAATTTCTCCACTAAGATTAATTTTAAACAAATATGAAATTGCCTCAAAAGGCTAAACAAACAACAAAATTTCTATTTCCAAAATATATCCATAATTTCAAATTGTCCATGTCTAATATGTCTAATTACCAGCCAAGCCATAATGCGGCAAAATGTATTACTAAATGCATTGGGGCAGTTTATTACAAAATTCGGCTTTATTACAAAATGAAATGAAAAGGTTATTACATTTCGGACGTTTATTACAAAACGCACCGTTATTACAAAATGCGGCTCAACAAGGTAAGTAGGCCTATAAGTAACTTTTGTCTTAGTCCAGAGTCATTTTATATAAAGGATATATGGCAGAAATAAGGCTGTCTGTGCAGTAAATTGACCATTTTATGGGGTTTAGGCCAACGGTGTTCAGCTGGGTCATTTGGGGGACATGGTGGCATTGTTTCAAATATATTTAAATACTGTCAAATATTGCAGCTTTCATCCATCTCATCGTGTGCTTTTTCGAGTCACTATCATATCCTGCCTTTATGTGAAATAATGCTCTACTGAGGTAGCTGCCCAAAAATGCAAGTTTTCGGATGTTTTCAGTGACCCAAGTATCGCGGTAGAGGAGAAAGTTGCGCATGGCCTAACAACCTGATATGTCATCTGTAACATGGCTGTTGCTATCAAATGCTATTACCGCGTACTGCAGCTCTAGATATTAAACTCAAAATTTTCTTGACTGGATGTAGTGAACACACCCAAATGCATCTCTGGGTACCCAAACATCAAGGTGAGCCGAAAAAGTACTGATTTCATTTGATATTGGTTGAATATGGAATTCCTTTCCAGCTGATGACCAATTTCGTTCTTGTTTTTTTTTTTCCCAGAAATTTGACGTTCGCTTGTGCCTCTATGAAATATTACCTGTGGCATTAACTGCGAACAATGGTATTCATACAATATTTTTCGCAGTAACCCCGTTAATGACCGGGCTGCTACACACTTGTATTTATGCCTGTGCATGTGACCTGGTTTAATAGTGACGCCCAGCGGAAAATGGGGTTCCCCGAAAGCCAATGTGTCATTCGAACTCTGATAGTAACTCTTACCCCTTTCCTACTACAAACTGCGTAACCCAGGGATATACCGCCCCGCGTTAAGCTTTTCCTACCCCGGGGCTCGTTAACTCCGATATGTGTTCCCATTACTACTCATTACTCCGGCGTTTCGGTGTTCTGTTGGCGCCTTGCAATTTCCCAATTTTGCTACGTTCGTTGATAAAAGCCAATTTCTGCAAATGACTTCATCAGTTTTGCTGGTAATCTTTCACCATCGCAGGCGGCTTTATCAACTGTTAATTTAAACAATGGAATGAAATGTAATTTCCAGGTATCAATCCTGCGATCAAATTCCTCACGGTTAGAAAAAAAAGCCCAACCCCAACTAGTTCAACCAGGAGAAACTCAAGTGAAATCAAGAAAGTATTTATCCTTTGAGCATAAAGGGGTAACATGCTTATAATCAAATCAAGTCTTTGGCGCTTGGACTCTTTGGGAAGACTCGAAGATCAGGAGCACTGCCCGGAGCTGTGAGGTAGCGATCTGGAACCAAATGAGAGGACATGGGATTGCAAAAATGAGGAGCTTTATTAAGTAAGGGGGATAACCCCCGCAGAGAAAAAAGCAACAGTACAGAGTCCACAATCCGAAATTCAAATTCCAAATTCCAATGGGACAGAGCAGAGTTCGTAACCAGGGGACCAGTCACAAAAATCGTAGTCAGTAGAAACAGATCGGGTACACAGGCGAAGGTTTGAGGGAGAAGCAAACTCATAGACCTAAGGACAGTTCGAATCGTAATCAGGGCAGCAATCCACAAAATCGAGGTCGGGCAGAAAAAGGTCAAAAACACAGATGCAACAGTAATCCAAAACTCACCACGGCAAAAATCGAAAGTCGGGCAATCGAGTCAGAAATATAAACACTGAGTAATCAAGGCGAGAAACGTGGCACGAGAAGACTGAGGAAAACGATCTGACAAGAAAGTGAACCAAACAGACATCTTATATATATACACATCCGGGGTAAACACATGACAAGGGAGAACAGGTGCAATCAATGGTAACAATGATCAGGGAGAGACACATGAGGAATAAACTAATTACATGAATTTGGCCGTAGCCAAAACGCAGACAGGGATCACAAGACAAACCTATGAACAGAACAACAGCTCCGGTCAAGGAGTACTAAAGCGTATAGTTTAAAGAAAAGGAAAGCATTAAGTATAAGTGGAGATCCACAGAAAACTGCAGCAGAGATAATTAGGGATAGGCAAGGAGGCGGAGACTAGAACAGGGCGAGTGCTGAGAGATCGTTAGTCAATTAGTAAGTGCAACTATACAAATCCTTGGTACTCATTAGTAAGTTAGTCATGTATACAAGGTTAGTTGTTAGTAATCTCAGAGGAAAATAATAAACTGTTAGTATTGTTAGTAGATAGAAAATAAGAAAGAAGCCAGTAAACGAGATCGGAAGGAAGATTGGAAACCAGAATCCAATAAATCACCCGAAGAGTAAAACACAAGACTGAGGCAGATTGCAATGACAAGACGTGAGACCAGACGGGGGAGACAAAGTGCAAAGCAAAATGGAAAACATGAACCTGAATATGATATGGCAAAATGCAAAACATGGAAAAGTAAACTAAGACTAAACACATACATAATACAAAGAATAGTCAGACAATGCAAAGTGTCAGGAAAAAAATAAAGCAGATATCAAAACATGGCAAGACCCAGGCAGACATGGCAGAATCATAACAGGAGCAGCCAGGGGAAATCCCCCGAAGAGACCAGACACTGGTGGTGGTGGTGGCTGAAAACTGGTGAAGCTCGAGCGGCAGAACGGGAGGTCTGATGAGTAGGGTGGCGTTGGGGCGGAGGAGGGTCAGCGAGTGGTAGTATGGGTGAATTAGGGTGGAGAAAATGACATATTTAAAAAAGACGGCAGCAGAATGATTGGCTAGCGACGCGACTGAGGTGTGCCCTGGTTGGATAGAAGCGATCAGCTGCTATGTCAGCTGACTGCTCATTGACAGCCCCGGATATTGTCTGTGGAGAATCCGGAGTGAACATGCATGAACAAAATAGGCCGGGTTGAGGAGCGCGAAAGAGGGAGAGTCTTCCTGCCTGAACTTTCGCTAAGCTTCATTTCAACCAGGAGAGACTTAAGTGAAATCAAGAAAATATTTATTATCCTTTGAGGATAAAGGGGTAACATGCTTATAATCGAATCAAGTCTTTGGCGCTTGGGCTCTTTGGGAAGACTCGAAGATCAGGAGCACTGCCCGGAGCAGCCGCAGGAAATCCCTGTGCCTCCCGGAGGCACAGCCTGATAAATCCCCCAAAGAAAGGAAGGAATACTCACCAGGCAGGAACATCATAATGACTGAGAAGCAGCCCATATGGAAAAGATATAGTAAAAACTTATTCGAAGTTTCCATCACATATAGTAGTAAATCTTTATGTTTTATATGTATTGTGCATCTTATTAAGCTTAAGTCTCATACTGTGATAAACTCTTGAAAGCGGCCACTTTAATTCTTAAAAAGAATTAAGTATGAATCAAGTAAAAATTATGTATGTGGTCTATAGGGAAATTGAATGGAAAAGTTTTCCATACATGTTTCATATAATCTTTGTAGTTTTTAACTATATGTCTGTTTTAATGACATATGCTTTTCATATATGAAAAGATACCATTATATATAGGTTTTCTGCATGCAAAGAGTATATAATTTGTAAGGAAATGATGCTTTCTTTATATATTTTATATAAGTTTATTATAAGTCATCTAATTAAAATGACTAAATCAGCATAAAAAAACATATATGAATATGTACCATTACATACACAAAAGTTTTTTGTATGTTATGGGATACGATGTCATCATAAACTATGTTTTCTTTATGTTCTTCTATAAGAATTCTTATATTTTAGCCTATGAAATTTACAATAGCAATACATAAAATACATACTTTTAATGTATGAATTTATACAATTTCATACAAGTGTATATAGTAAAAAAAACATATGAATCACATACTGAAGTGACATGACTTAATTTGACCCTATACTGACTGCAATTGGATCAAACTGAGTTAAAACTAGCATGGCACAGACTGCCTGGTCAGCATCCCGGACAATTCATTTCTACCATTACAATTTAATTCCAGTTACATAAATGCAATCTTTAAATGCAGTTTTTCAATACAATACTGAAAATGGCTATTAGACAAACCTTTTAATTTAACAGACTTTATTAGCAGCGAACAATTGTTACAGTGAAATAATGCTAATATTCAGTCAGAGTATGTAAATTTCTCAGATTTTTCAACCCTATTTCTTAACAGTTAACAAAACTGAGTTTTTACTGGTACCTCTACTGTGGTAATTCTTCTATTCTACTACTGTATGAACACGGGCAAAACTAAGCGGGGCCAAGACCCATTCACTTATAACAATTTCCCCATAATGAGTAAAGCCAATCAGTGTGACATCGTCACATTAAAAGAATTTACTTCCAGGTGGATAATGTTGATTGAGTTGCAGCAGCACAACTGTATTTTCTGTGTTATTTATCCAAAGTTAAGGGGTTAGGTTTTTAAGCTCTTGGGATTATTATATGTCAAAACCCAGTTTTTTAAAATTCATCTTGTGCTTTTCCATGTAATTTTATTGTAAAAGATGTTTTTTTATTTGTATGTCTTATATAAGTGGGACCTCACATAAGTCTTGTAAGTGTTTTCTATAATACTTGTAAGATTTTAGTTTCACTGATGGTTGTCCAACTCATACAAGTTTGACATTACACACATCTAATAAGGATATTGTATGTGGAATTACTACCAAATATTGTTCTTATCAGTTTCCAAATCATACAAGTTTCATATTGTATAATTTTACTAAGGATTTTATATCTGGGTTGACCGTCTTATGTGTAACTTACAAGTTTCAGATAAAAGAGATAAAAACTCTATAAAATTTATCTATATCTTTTCCATATGGGATGGGCTGCTGAGAGAGGAGAAGGTCAAAGTGTTTTTATTAGTCTCCATTAGGAGAAATTTGTCTTTGGCAAAGGGGTCTGCTGCACAGACAACACATTCAGCACATTCAATACGTTCCATCCAAAACATTACAGAAAAATAAAAATAAATAAATAAATATAAAAATAAATAAATAATAATACGCAATCAACAAAATCAGACAAAAAGTGCATACCAGCATCTCAGTACAACTTCAGCATCAAATGGCCTTAGACTTTTTCTGTCCATCCTGAGCAATATGCTCATTTATGAGCTTCACTGACAGTGGGATGAACGAGTGTTTGTATCTGTTATGTTTACAAAGGGGAACTCTGTACCTCCTTCCTGAGTTCAGTAAAACATATTCAGAGTGCAGTACATGAGACGTATCTGATAGGATATTGTCTGCAAGTCTGAGGACTGTTTGTTCAAACAAGTCTTGGGGAGTTACAGGTACCGCCATACCAATGATTTTGCCTGCTGTTTTTGTCAGATTTAGTATTTGATTTTTTGATTTAGCAGTTAAGTTGCTGAACCAGCTGGTAATGCCGTACCGTAATACAGACTCAATAACTGCTCTGTAGAAAATCAACATAATATTCCTCCATACACCAAACACTCTGAGTCGACGGAGAAAATGCATGCGCTGGTGGATTCGGGCACAAATGCTTGCCACTTGCGTGTGCCAACTTAAGTTGTTATCATTGTGAACCTCTAGATATTTGTATGAATCCACCTGCTCAATATTACGTCCATGTATAGCTACCAGGCTATGGTCCCCAATGGACCTGGGGTCCACTAGCATCTCCACTGTTTTATTTGTATTAATCTGCAGTTGGTGAGCGTCACACCAATTCACAAACCTGTCTACTCCAGATCTGTGGCTGCTTAAATTGGTATTAGTTTGCAGCAGACTCAGTATTACAGCGTCGTCTGAAAATTTAACAACATACTGGTTTGGCTGGGAGCTGACACAGTCATTCGTATACAATGTAAATAAAAATGGTGAACTAAAACAGCCCTGGGGGGCTCCAGTGCTGCTCACTGCAGTATCAGAGAGAACAGAATTAAGCCTCACCTGTTGTGGCCTATTTGACAGGAAGGAGTGATACCACTTGATTAAGAAGGGGTTCACATTCAGCTGAGCCAGTTTTTGAAGAAGGATGTGTGGCTGAATGCAGTTGAAAGCAGAGCTAAAATCAATAAAAACTAACCTGGCATATGCAGAGGAACTCTCAACATGTTTTAAAACTAAGTGCATTATAGTTAGAATGGCATCACTCGTACTCCGATTCCTTTTGTATTCAAACTGATATTGATCCAGGTGTGGCTCCACCTCTGTACGAAGCTCCTGAATTAACAGTTTCTCCAATGCTTTAATTAAATTAGAGGTTAGAGCCACTGGCCGAAAATCATTGTTCACTTGGGGGCATGCTTTCTTAGGGACTGGAATAATAACGGATCTTTTCCAGAGCTCAGGTACCGAATAAGTGTCAATGGAGAGCTGGAAGAGTTGATGCCAAGCTGGAGTGAGCTCCTCTGCAAATGTTTTTAAAAGAAAAGCAGACATATTATCTGGCCCTGTCGCTTTGTTAGTATACATTGATTTAAAAACCCGAGTAACTGATTGTGGGTTAACTAAGATTCTGTCCTCATGAAAATTACAAATAATCTCCTCTAAAATTTTCCTGCATTCTTCCTGGTTATCACTTTCAAAACGCAGATAAAAATCATTTAGCTCATTGGCTTTTGCAGTTTCATCATAGGTAACCACAGGTTTCCTTTTGGTGTCCATATTTGTCATGCCACGAATAGAGTCCCACAGTCTCTTATTGTTCGCCCTGGAGAGGTCCAGTTCTGCACACTCCTTATGTTGCAGCCGAGCCGCTCTCATCCTCCGATTCAGGTCTTTTTGTGCAACCCTGACCCCTGCCGTGTCCCCTGATTTAAAGGCAGTTTTCTTCCTATTAATACATTCCCTTATTTCCTGTGTGATATAAGATTTATTATTCGGGTATTTCTTTATGATTTTTTGGGGAATGATTGAATCAACACAGAAAGAGATGTAACAAGTGATTACTTCCGTCGCAGAATTGATATCTGCATCCTGGAAGAAAATGTCCCAATCCGTACACAAAAAGCATCCTTTCAGTTACTCTATTTTGTCAGAACATAATGAGCAGGACATGAGACATTACAATCCAGACATTAGCAAGCAATGGCTTGGGGAATTTTTTTCAGCACTGACTGAAACAGGATTTAGTGGCAAAACAGAAACACCAATGAACATCCTCCGGCAAATCATGCAGTTTTAGAGCAGAGAGCAAAACTCTTCAAACTCAACGGAATTCAAACAGGGCTGCATGGGAGGCTGAACCTAGAGACGGGACTGTAACCGAAGATGAGCTGCTTTCAGGCAAAGGCTCCTGACAACCTGGAAATTAAAGTGTGACAAGATATTTGCATGACCTGGCAAAGAAAATATATTGATTTATTTAGGCGTGATGATAGCCAGCAGTGGCTCAGGGCTGCATAACTCTGCAAGCAATTAGTAGTGACAGCAGAAATACAGATAAGAGCAAACCACCGACCACCAGTTATTTGCGAGCTTACCCTGGGCTGACAAGGCTTCAGGGATCTTTGGGCTTTGATAATTGCAGATGCTTCGGTGTAAACGTAGGATGCGTAAGCTGAATATGACCAGCGGCCTCGTTGTTAGAGGCCGTACGTATACCTTACATAGCCGCTGAAGAGCGGCGCTTATTCTGAACAAATGATCTAGGTGTTGCTTGGGGGCTATTTGAAATAGGCTTGGAAAAGATGGGTCGAAACATCTTGCACAAACTGACCCCCAGCTATTAGACCTCTTATATAGTGGAGTTTAAAGAGACAAACATAACCAGTGACGAACATGACAAAGATTGCAGACCCCCCTCCCCTTAAGGAATTGGTGACATTAAGGAAGTGGTGACAATGAGCAAACTTCAAATTAAACCAAGATTTTTTTCAGTAATAAGGTCTGACAGACAGACATATAGCAAAAATTGTTCCCAAATCCCGTCTAGATCCGGATCCAGTGTGAGGGTGCAATCAGGAACCAGTCGCGAGAACCAGGTAATGCAGTAGAACTTGCTTTATTAATAAAGGGGGAGGACCCCCGCAGGGCAGAAGGCAAAAGTACAAAGTTCACACTCCAAAAATCAAAATCAAAATCCAGTTGGGCAAAAATAGAATCAAAAACCAGGGCAGCAATCACAGTAATCGCAGTCAGACAGAAATGGGTCTGGTTCACTGGTACAGATTTGTCAAAGAAGCAAAACCAGAATCCAATGGGCGTAATCCGAATCGTAACCAGGGCAGCAAACAAAGATCTCGTGGTCGGGCAGAAAAAGGTCAAAACTCACAGATGTAACAATAATCCAAAATCACAAAGGCAAAAAGTCGAGAGGTCGAGCGGTCCAGTCAGAAAGATAAACACTGAGTAATCAAGGCGGAATGAAATGTGGCACAAGAAGACTGAGGAAAACGATCTGATGGAGAGTGGCTGTGAGAAGACACCTAATATGCATTTCCAGGGAGATCACATGGTGAGAGACACAGGTGCAAACAGTCAGACTGATTACAAGGGAGCAGCACATCACATGCAATTTGGCAGAAGCCAAAACGCGGACAGGGATCACGGGATAAACCTTTACAAAGATAAACAGCTCCACGGAGTTTCTAACGTGCATAGATACTTAAAGAAGGACAGCGTGATAAGACGTGCATCTTCCACAGAAAATGCAGCAAAGGTAATCAGGGAGAGACAAAAGGCGGAGACTAGAACAGGGCAAGTGCTGAGAGCTTGTTAGTAAGTGAAGCTACACAATTCCTTGGTGCTTGTTAGTAAGTTAGTATTATATACAATGTTAGTTGGTGTTAGTAACTTCTAGCGAAAATAACAAACTCTTAGTATGGTTAGTAAGTTACAAAAGTAAGGAGAAGTAAGTAAACGAGATCAGAAGGAAGGTTGAAATCCAGAATCCAATAAATCACCCGAAGAGTAAAACACACGACTGAGGCAGATTGCAATGACAAGACGTCAGACCAGACGGGGGAGACAAAGTGCAAAGCAAAATGGAAAACATGAACCGGAATGTGACTATGGTAAAATGTAAAACATGGAAAAGTAAAAACTAAGACAATAAATAAACTAATCAAAGTTACCAAATCCCAAACACACATACAAAGAATGGTCAGACATATCAGATATCAAAAAACACAAAAGGCAGTCAGAATTAACAAGGCATGAACATGGTCAAGGCAGAAAAGAACATGAGCAATGGCAGAATCACAACATCCAGATCATCTCAGAGGAGGAGCTAGCAACGGTAGACACCCATGACCGAAAAAAAACCCAAAAAAAAACTTCAAGATGATCTGATAAGCGGTTGACGAGTTATGCGGACAGACATTACAATTACAAATGTACAAATAATTGCAATAGATACGCCTGACTGACTGAACACTGACTAAAATAGGTTTAAGTGGCAAACGTAGAGAAACGCAAAACTTCCTCCAGCAAAATCATGCAGTATCAGAGCAGTAAGAGCGAGACCCTTTCTCATGTAGAATCTAGTGAAATTTAAACAAGGCAAAAGGGGAAGCTGAACCTAGGGAGGGGACTGGAGTACCCAGAGGAAACCCGCGCAAACACGGGAACATGCAAACTCCACATGGAAAGGCCCCAGGCTGGTTTCAAACCCTCAAACTTCTTGCTGGGAGGCAGCTGTGCCAACCACTGTGCTGCCCTGACTTTTGACAATGATGCTAACTTCGGCTTCATTGACGCACAGAACTGCAATATGTTTGCAATGTCAGAACATGCTCCAAATGCAACGGCTACGGCAATGGTTAAATTTTGTGCAGTGCTGAGGATTAGAGCTTAGGCAAAGCCAGAGGCCATTAACATGCGAACCACTGACCTTGAAATAGGCAGCATAGGCAAAAACTGAAGAGAATTGGAGGAACAACCACATTCTAGAATGTCCTGCCAATCCAATGAGTCGAGTCTTGTCCAGAATTTGAAATCCGGCGGCGGCCCTCATCCTGGGATATAACGTCGAGCAGTTTTGGCATGGAGGAGGCCGAACGCAGTAGATGGGAATTGTGTGCCTGACTTTGGGGAAATACCTGAAACATTTGAAAAGATACACTCAGAACAATAGCAACATCTTATGACCATGCGCCCCCAGACCAAGGGCAATTAATATACTGTGAGGAATTTGTGACTGGCTTTACCTTAAATGAAGGACCCAAAACACCTTTTATATTTGCAATTATGTTTTCATCATTTAATCAGAAAGTAAGTGAGTACATAATCAAGAGAAATCATATGCATGTAATCAAATGAAGGCAACAAGATACAGTCGAATGTTCCTCTGCGAGAGGTGGAAGTAGAGCAGGGGAGGGGGGCTTGCGCAGCGTCCGCCGATACTCTGACTCATCAGAGGGCAGTCGAAGGATGGCGATCGAATGCGCTGAAGTTCTTCTATGTTATTTCTTTATAGTCCATCTTCCCTTTGTTCGGGCTCCAGCTGTGTGCTTATCTAATTGATGTTCATGAACTCTATTTGACCAATATCCGCTTATTTGGACCAAACCCCAAAGGACATTCGCAACTTATTTTGTTCTTTGTCGTCTTTCTTTCTGTATGAATTAATAAACGGAAGGAGAATTCTGTAATCTTTTAGACAAGGCCAAATAGATTAGTGGCGCAGCTGGGGCCATCAAGCAAAGCACAGACAGTCTAAAAATACACTGCGCCCCCTTTCTCTGATTGCAGGTGTCTGTATTCTTTCAGTATGAGGTACAGAAAGTCCCTGGAAACGTCCCTGAAAAAGTACCATTCACTCAGATTCACATTGATTAATACAGTGTTTCAGTTAATTTCAGTTTAAGCTTGATTATTAATACATTCAGATATATAATACTTGATTAATTATATATTCAGATACGTAATGAATACAACAATTCTGCAGTGGCTAATTATGATCATGCTTATAGTAATACATTGATAGTACATTTCAATGCTCATTCATTTGAAGAAACTTGATTATTAAGGTTAAATAGATTCATATTTTCCTTTGACGCCATTCAGTGATTAAGTGAACTTTAATTAAGTGAATTCTATCAAAATTATTATAATAGCATGACACTCCAATGTTTTTCCAACTATCTGTAATGTTTAACACGTCTGTAGAATAGTTCCTGAAACCGAACCACATTCACCACAACTGCAACCATGAGGTTCTGTAGCTTTACGTCTGCGTAACTTCTGATACTACTGGGCTTTTCGCGCTATTCGTGCCCAGAACTACTTTCACTCTGTTGGAGGTAAGCACGTATTGAAAGCGCTCCACGAACAATTTTTATATCTTAAAAAAAAAAAAAACATGCTAGTTTTATAAGTAGTAATTAAATAAGTTTCTACTCAAGTTATGGTTACTGATACCCTTGAAATGTAAGGCTGTAAAGCAGTTTGCAGGAGTTTCACTGAGATATAGCATAATTTGGCGCTAACTTGAAATGCTTGCTAAGCCATTATCCTGATTTTGGTTTTACGCTACAATAGACCTGTGAATGCAGATGCGACCGCTGGAAACTCATGAAATGCGTGTTTTATTGTGAATGCAGGTACGTAGTCATTCTGCAGAATCCTGAAGTGTTTCCTTCTTGTGCGGTGACCAGAGCTCTGGCTAAGAAAATGACCGAATTGCAGGATGTTGATGTTGAAGGTGACATTGTGGATTTGTCAGGGACATTTCTAGATTCCAAGGAGGTTTTTCTGATTCCAGTAAGGATCTTGCTCAACATTCTGATGTGAGGTTAGAGACGCCAGTACCGTCTAAAACAGTGGTTCTCAACTGGTCTGGCTTCAGGACCCACCATCACCCCTTAATGATAAGCCGTGACCCAAATAAAAAAAAGTCAACTTTTCAAATTGATTTAACATAACATTCAGTCACACTTCAGTAACTGCACTCTTAAAGTTTATTCAGTCACTTATTCTGGCAAAAAAAAAATTTAAATTAAAAACAAAATAAAAAGTGCAAATATGACAACAGTGCACTATGGAATAAATTCAGTTTCTTCAGTTTTTATCCACAAACTCAAAATAAATTAAACAAAAAGTGCAATTCAAAAAGATTCAAGTATACAAATTAACTTTTCTTCTTATTGGCTTATCAGTTGGTAAATACTGAAAAACATTGTGCTTTGAAGAATATTAAGCAGCAGTAACTTCAGCCTTGCTGACATCATAGATCTGTGTCTGGAGGACTTAATGGGAGAGCTGGGGATGTTTTTTGGTCCCCACAAGAGTCTTAAAGTCTGGAGTTATAGTGGACAAAGCAACTCTGAGGTCATGTTCAATGTCCAGTCTGTTTCTGTGTTTTGCCTTCAGCTGAACCAGAGCTGAGAAGCCACGCTCACAGAGATAGGTAGTGCTGAATGGCAGGAGGACTTTTACTGCTCGAGTGGCAAGGGCTGGATGCTCGCTCATCACACTGCTGCACCAGAACTGGGAGAGGCTTACCTCCGTGAACTGGCGCAGCCCGCGCAGTGGTAATTTCGTCCGGCGCAGCCCGCGCAGTGGTAATTTCGTGAGGTACAACACCGTGCGCAGACGAACGTGCGCCGAGATGGGTGTGGCGGCGTAGTAGGGGGAGGTGTCACTTATTCAGCAAGACGCAGTGACAATTTCGTAGAAATGTCTTCGCGGGCAGTTGCGCTGAAAGCTCGCCAGCTCCAACCTGGTTCACTTTCTGTGCAGTGGTAATTTGGCTGACCGGCACACAGTGCGCACACCTTACCGAAACCTCACAGGCAGGTTTCCAGAATGTCGGGCACATTTCAATACAGTAAATAATTACAGCAACCACTGCTTAATGTAACTATCTGAATCAGCACATAAATTATAGTATCTATATCGATTGTGCACATGTCAGATCAAAGGCGGTTGGCACGCGTGATGGAAACTCGACCTGACATAATCAACGCAACTGAATCAATGATGCAAATTAACGACTTCACATCTTTCTCAGCCAACCACAAACTGCCTCGGTATAAGGCAGTGCGTATATAATGCTTGCGTTCTATGCTCGGTAATGCCGCTTGCACACTGGACGCGAAACACATTTTTCGCAGGACTGAGTACAGTTAAAGTCAATGCAAAGAGCTATCGACTTTTCTTGGTCTTTTTATTCGTCTGTTTTCTTCCTTTGAAGATAGACAACAGTCTTTATTCGGTCTCTCTTTTGAAAATTAGTCAGATGAATCGAACAGATTCACGTTTTATTTCCACAGCAGAGATAAAATAGTGCTTGCAATCAGAGAGCAAATCAATTCCATGACCATCGACAGTGTGAATAAATTATCGCATGCACGATCAAGACTGTCCGACGCGAAATGCAAAATACTCCATGTCCGGCACCCAGCAAAAATAAAAGTAGCCTATTGATATGAGAACAGATTTATAACGGAATAAAGAATAAAAATACATATACATCAACCAACAGAACATCCAAAAAAGATGACCCGCAAATAAATTAATCGCAGTGTTCGTTGGATTTTCTGTTGTTAAAATGTTTCTTTTAATTCTTTATTTCGTTATCAATCTGTTCTAATCGTTCTCTTTTTTTTTTGGCTGTCAGACACGGAGGCATTGTACATTGTCCCGTGCCAATGTCGACTCGCTTTACTGAGCAGAGCTTAAACAGAAACATTGATTGAAATTCTCGGTACTCATCTTGAAGAAATAAGCCCTCTTATCAAAACATTCACGTTTAATATCTAAAAGAGTCAGTAGATTTGAAGAAATTAAAAACAATAATAGACTGTCGGACACAGAGATATATTAAAACCCTTTCAGACTTTCGGACTCAAGACACTGCTTTTAACGCAATCTGTCGAGCAAAAAATTTGTTTCGCATCCAGTGTGCAAGTAGCTTAATACTAGGCTACTATTATTGTCACTTAGGTTTTATCGTTTTTAGTGGGGGAAAGGAATACAGCCTGATTGCTGTGATCTCGTACTGAGTGAAGATCACATATTGAGAATAAATGTGTAACGTATCTTGCATTGTTGTCCATGCATGTTGATCCAAAAATTTTAAACAGCAACAGGCTGTAATAATAGGAACACGCTATCCATCGTTTCTATTGCCAATGAGCAATATTTGACTCGGCTGTGTTGTACCCAAACACGCCTTTGCCAACTTGCGCTGGAAGGAGGGTCACAGAGGCGGGACAGAGGAGTACTTGCGCCAGGCTACGCTGGGCACGAAATTGCAACATACATCTGGACACACCCCGTTGGCGCGGCGCATCCCCCATTCGCCTCGCCTGCACCGCGCCTGCGCCTGGTCTACGAAATTAGAGCCCCTAGTGTTAAGGAGTGTGAATAGACGGCACTCCGCTGCATAAAAAAAATCCTCTTCAAAATAAAAGCACAGATTTTTTTATTGACCCGGCAAAGGCCTGCGACCCAATGAAAACGGGTCCGCGACCCACTTTTGGGTCGCGACCCACCAGTTGAGAATCACTGGTCTACAACAGACATGTCCATGTCCAGAGAGAAATTGATCCAAGAACGAAAGGTTGATCCTGATTTGAGCTCTCTGTTTGATGCTCCTCTCCCTGAAGAGGAGTTGTCCAAGGTCCCAGTTGGATAGTTCTTCAAGGGTGGAGTTTTAATGAGAAAGTGGAGACTACTCGATATCCCGGCCTCTGACGACTGGGCAGTCATACACCAGATTGTGATTCCCAAGACGTATCGTCCGGAGGTTCTGGTTCTGAGGTTGGCACGAGTTTCCCTTTGGAGGGCATTTGTGTGTGAACAAGACCTGTGTAATGCGAATAGAAGCCACTAGATGGCCGTATTTACCTTTTTTTTTGTTAAGCCCAGACTGGAGATAGGTTTGGGCATGTTTTAGGCATGTCTGGGACAAGTCCCAGAGAAAAATAAAAAAAGCCTAAAAGGTGGGAGGGGTCTGCAAAAGAGTATATAAGGAGGAAAATTGAGACAGTAAGGTAGTAGGAGAAATTGCAAGGAGAGGGATACATGTGACCAGACCTGTCATTCTGTTTAAGACCTGTGAAGCTTTTAGTGGATTTTTGCCTGTGTTAGAGAATTTTCCTCACCCAGGACATCACCAAGCAACCCACCAAAGGGACTGTAAATATTTAGGTTTTTGTATAAAATCAATCTTGGTCTGTAGATAGAAGATTAGTTAAAAGTGTTTGTTAAATTAAATGTGTTTTAGTTTTAAAATTTTGTCTGTCATCCTTTGCTGTCGTAGATGTCATGACAAATTGGGGCCATAACAAATTGGGGGCTCAAGTCCGGGATAGACCATCGTGTGAGTCATTTATTGAAAATCTAGCATTTCAAATTGTTAAATCGTTTTTTGAATTTTCCTATATATATATTTATATATGTATAGGATATAATAAATTTCGGGCTAGCCAGGAGGTAAAACTGGTGCCTACATTCGCAGAAAAGGATGTTGACAACTATTTACACTGTTTTGAAAAGGAAGCAAAGAGTTGCCAGTGGCTAAAGGAACACTGGCCTCTGTTGTTGCAAATTGTCCTCAAGGGTAAAGCTCAACAAGCCTATTCAGCTTTGTCTGCAGATGATTCCTCTGATTATGAGGTTGTCAAAAAGGTTATCTTGAGAGCTTATGAGTTGGTTCCAGAGGCTTACCGACAGAAATTCAGAGGTCTAAAGAAATCTGACAATCAGACTTGTGTGGAATTTGCTAATGAGAAGAAGGTTTGCTTTGAGCACTGGTGTACATCTATGGAGGTTAAGGATTATTTCAACTCACTAAAAGAGATGGTGTTAGTTGAATAATTCAAGAACAGTGTTAAGGATGATATGAAGACCTACCTTAATGAGAAGCAAGCACTGAATTTGCAATCAGCTGCCAAATTTGCAGATGAATATGTTCTCACACATAAGTCCAAATTTCAGTCTAGCAGTAACAATAGATGGTTCCAATTTCAGAAAAAAGGTAATGGTGATACCCAAGATTCCTCACCCAAAACCCAAAAGAAAAATCTGCTGATGGTGCACAGAAATCCAGTCACAGGTCTGATCAAAGTGTGAGAGCTGACAGTGACAAAAGGGGTCTAGTTTGCAGTTATTGCAAGAAATCTGCTCATGTTCCAACTAACTGTTGGTTCCTTAAAGCTAAGAAAGAAAGAGAAAAGGATACGAAATCAAATGCCTTTGTGAAAACAAGGTTAGAAACCCCTGTAGTAGATGACTAATCTGCTAAATTGCCTGGTCCTTGTGGGGCTAAGAAGGCTGATACTGCTGACTTTGTGAGGGAGGAATTTCTTCCATTTGTGTCAAAGTGATTTGTGGCTCTGAATGAGCATTCTCCTCCTGTCCCCATATATATCCTAAGGGATACCAGAGCTTCTCAGTCACTTTTATTAATGGACTCCTTGGAGTTATGTGATGAGACCGCTTCTGGGGATTTCATACTTGTACAAGGTATTGAAGAAAGGACTGTATCTGTACCCCAGCGCTCTATATTCTTGAAGTCAGATTTAGTTACAGGACAGGTAAAGGTGGGACTTATGTCAAGTCTACCTATCTAGGGTGTTTCTCTGTTGCTAGGCAATGACCTTGCTGGGGGCAATGTAGTTCCCCCTGTTCATCTTACTTCACAGCCGAGCACTGAAGATGGCGATCAAGACCAAAGGGACTGTAAATATTTCAGTTTTTGTATAAAATCAATCTTGGTCTGGAGATAGAAGATTAGTTAAAAGTGTTTGTTAAATTAAATGTGTTTTAGTTTTAACATTTTTGTCTGTCATCCTTTGCTGTCATAAATGTCATAACAAATTGGGGCCATAACACCTGCATCAAGATCATGAGGCACTTCTACCGGTCGAAGATAAGACAGGATGTGGCTTCCCTCTGTCGGACATGTCACACATGCCAAATGGTGGGAAAACTGAATCAGAAGATCCCCGTCACGCCACTGAGGCCCATTCCAGCCTTTGAGGAACCATTCAGCAGAGTCATCATTGACAGTGTTGGCCCCTTGCCTAAGACACGGTCCGGTAACCACGACCTGCTGACGATTATGTGTGCATCTACACATTTTCCCCAGGCAATTCCACTGAGGAACATCAAGGCTTCCAAGGTCATGAAGGCTTTGATCAACCTCTTCAATTTGTTTAGTCTGCTAAAGGATACCCAGTCAGATTAGGGATCCAACTTCATGTCTGGCCTGTTCCAAAGTGTGGTGTGTCAACTTAGAGCCAAGTAAATAACATCAAGCACCTACCATCCAGAGTTTCAGGGGGCGCTAGAGAGGTTCCACTCCACTCTGAAGAAAATGATGAGGACCTACCGCTTCCAGAATGAGAAGGACTTGGAGGAGGGCATCCCACTGCTCATGTTTTCTGCTCAAAAGTCGTTGCAGGAATCCTTAGGATTCAGCCCATTTGAGCTGGTGTTTGGCAACAGAGTCCGAGGTCCACTGAAGCTGTTGAAGGAGAGATGGCTGCTGGAGCCCAGTGAGAATGTCAGTCTGTTGGATTATGTGTCCAGGTTCAAGGAGAGACTACATTAGGCTTGTGAACTGGCACAAGAAAACCTCAAGTCTACTCAGCGAAAGATGAAGCGGCTGCATGACTGAGATGCTAAGGAGTGGAGCTTCAACCCCGGAGCCAAGGTGTTATCATTGTTACCCATTCCTGGAACCCTTCTGCAGGCGAGGTATCATGGTCCATATGCGATCACCCGTAAGGTTAAAGATGCTTTTTTTTCACATTACATACCCAAGATTCCTCACCCAAAGACAAGTCTGGTGATGATGCTCAGAAATCCAGTCACAGGTCAGATCAAAGTGTGAAAGCTGACAGTGACAAAAGTGGTCTAGTTTGCAATTATTGCAAGAATTCTGATCAGGTTACAACTAACTGTTGGTTCCTTAAAGCGAAGAAAGAAGAAGAAAAGGATACCAAACCCAATGCCTTTGTGAAAATAAGGTTAGAATCCCCTGTAGTAGATGACCGACTTGCAAAATTGCCTGCTCCTTGTGGGGCTAAGAAGGCTGATACTGCTGACTTTGTGAGGAAGGAATTTCTTCCATTTGTGTCAGAGGGATTTGTGGCTCTGAACGAGCATTCTCCTCCTGTCCCCAAATACTGTATATCCTAAGGGATACTGGAGCTTCTCAGTCACATTTGTTGATGGACTCCTTGGAGTTACGTGATGAGACCGCTTCTGGGGATTTCATACTTGTACAAGGTATTAAAAAGGAGGACTGTATCTGTACCCCTACGCTCTGTATTCTTGAAGTCAGATTTAGTTACAGGACAGGTAAAGGTGGGACTTATGTCAAGTCTACCTGCCAAGGGTGTTTCTCTGTTGCTAGGCAATGACCTGGCTGGGGGCAATGTAGTTCCCCCTGTTCATCTTACTTCACAGCCGAGCACTGAAGATGGCGATGAAGACCCATCCCTGTATCCTTCCTGTGCAGTGACCCGTGCAATGGCCAGGAAGGCTCAAGAAGATGATGATGTGGCGCCGTCCAGCACATTGAATAGTCCTGACTCAGGTGGTTCGCCTCATGACTCTGTTCGGCCTACTATGGTTTCTCCATTTGAGGACTTATCAGACATGTTTATCAGTTCTTTGTTGAGCCAGCCCGATGGGTCTAGTGATTCTGATGGGTCTGGAGACTTGTCTCTGTCCAGAAAGCGGTTGATTGAGGAGCAAACTAATGATCCTGAAATTTGCGTACTGAAGAGGAGAGCCCTTCCTGATAAAGAAATAGACGCAGTTCCAGTTGGGTATTATCTTAAGGATGGTGTGTTGATGCGGAAATGGCGCCCTCCAGATATCCCTGCCAATGTAGATTGGGCAGTAGTTAGGCAAATTGTTCTTCTGAAGGTCTACAGGAATGAGATCTTAACAATGGCTCATAGTTTACCTTTAGGAGGTCATCTTGATGTTAACAAGACTGTTGATAAGATCATGAAACACTTCTTTTGGCCTGGGCTTCGGAAAGACGTTTCCAACTTTTGCAAAACCTGTCACACTTGTCAGGTAGTTGGAAAACACCAGTTAGACCCACCTGTAGCTCCATTGCAGCCTATCCCAACATTTGGGGAGCCCTTCTCTAAGGTCATTGTTGATTGTGTTAGTCCATTACCTAAGACTAGATCTGGAAATCAGTACTTGTTGACAATCATGTGTGCATCTACCAGATTCCCTGAAGCCATAGCTCTACGCAACATCAAGGCAACTGCAATCTCAAAGGCTTTGATAAAGTTCTCCACGTTGTTTGGCCTTCCCTGGGAAATTCAGTCAGACCAAGGTAGCAATTTTATTTCTGGTTTGTTTCAGCAGGTTGTGTATGAACTAGGTGCGAAGCAGATACTTTCTAGTGCCTATCATCCAGAGAGTCAGGGTGCCATAGAGCGGTTTCATTACACTCTCAAGACCATGATGAGGACTTATTGTTATGACCATGAGAAAGCCTGGGATGAAGGTGTTCATTTGCTTTTGTTTGCAGCCAGAGAAACAGTGCAGGAGTCTACTGGATTCAGTCTGTTTGAGCTAGTGTTTGGCCATGAAGTGAGAGGACCTTTGCTATTGTTGAGTGAACAGTGGCAAGAGAAAGAGACACATAGTCTAATAAACTATATTAGCAAGTTCATGGAAAGACTGCATGCAGCTTGTGACCTAGCCAAAGAGAACTTGAAATCAAGTCAGGGAAAAATGAAAACTTGGTATGATCATAAGGCTAGAAGCCGTGAGTTTAAACCAGGAGACAAGGTCCTTGTGTTGTTTCCCTTGCAGTCCAATCCATTGCAGGCTAGATTTCATGGTCCTTTTAAAATTCTGACAAACCTCAATGATCTCAATTACATTGTGAAGACTCCAGAAAGGAGAAGTTCTTTTGTGTAGTTCTTTTGACTTACGCTGCCATGTCGGCTTATGGAAAGAAAACAACAAAAATGGTGGCGCGCCTGTCATGTATTTCGGTGTGCAAAGCATATCCTATTGGTTGATTACCGCTAGTGAAATTTTTATCCCCACTTGAGTTCCGGACCGCAAGAGAAACTCATTTGCGTAAAGCTAATCAGCGATCTTGTACTGAACCACCGAAGAAGTATCTTGAGACATTTTTTTTGTCTTAACAAGCCTTGCACCAACGCACAGTCTCGGAACCACTGACTGCGCAGTCCATACTCAGAATACTGCACTTACATTGAAGATGCCTGCCTTGCTCTCAGCAAAACTGTTGGGCAAATCATTCGTCTTGCCTGCCATTTAGACAAATGCCAATGAATCCAATGAATATAAAGTAGTAAGAATGAAAGTTGTTAAGTGCCGTTAATTAATCGTATTCGCACTTTGCTGTCGGGTGTTAATATAGGTTTTTGCGATTAAGATGCTTTCTTTCTGCATCATCGTAAGTAGGGGGCAATAGCTATACTCGGGCAGAGGGGTGTGAAACAGCCTAATGATTTTATACTAAGAAAGAGGTTTTGAATAAATCTTTGTGTCCTTGAAAATGCAGTGGCCGTTTCCAAACTTGCCAATCATTTTAAATGTTTCTAGCTAGGATTGATAATCATCTGTTCAGAGCATTCATATTTTCTGGAATAAGCTGACGCGATCTCGCTTATTTATACATTATTAGTGCAAGGCCAGGGAAGAGAGACAAATATGTAACTTTCTCGAGACACTCCTTCAGAGGTCCGGCACAAGTTTACTGATTGGATGTTCGCAAATGAGTTTCAGTTGGGGTCCGGAACTCAAGTGGGTATAAAAATTTCGCTTCCCGCTCCTGTCTGCTCCCGTTAACTTTTTACTCCCGTACCGTCCCAATCACGTGATTAATAGTAAAGTTGACTCCCATCCCGCGGGAATCCTGCGGGAATCCCGTGACCCGGTGGGATTCCCGAACAAATGTCAGCCTCTGATATACACAAGTGTCAACTTAACCTTTTTTGTATTGAAAAGAAAAATTTTGCCTTTATATGTCAAAATTTTTCCCTTTTGGAATGGAGGTGTAATGTGGAAAGAAGCCACTAGATGGCAGTATTGACTTTTTTTTGTTAAGCCCAGTCTGGAGCTAGGTTTGGGCATGTCCTGGGCACGTCTGAGAGGGGAAAGTCCCAGAGGGAAAAAAAAAAGTCTAAATGTGGGAGGGGGCTGCAAAAGAGTATATAAGGACAGAAATTGAGAGAGTAAAGTAGTCGGAGAAATTGCAAAGAGAAGGACACATTTGACCAGACCTGTTACTCTTTTCATGACCTGTGAAGCTTTTTGTGGATTTTTTCCTGTGTTGGAGCATTTTCCTCACCCGGAACATCACCACGCAACCCCATCTCAAGGGACTGTCAATATTTTTTTTCCTTGTATATTATCAATCTTGGTCAGTAGTAGAAATTGTAAGTTAGTGTTGGTCTTTGTTTAATTAAATCTGTTTGAGTTTTTAAAATTTTGTCTGTCATCCCTTGCTGTCGTAAATGTCATAACCAATTGGGGCTATAACAGTATACATTCCAAAACAAAAAGCAGAAGTAGCAGCCTAACCTTTTTCATGAATCCCTCCTCCAGAGACCAATTTATCCAGTAGAAGGAACCCTCCGGTCTTGTTTCATTTGAAATCATTTCCATTGACCAAGTCCTTATCTCATTTAAATCCTCTAAATGTAACTGAACACTTCAAAGCCAGTCTTGCGAGTCTGTTTTTCTATAAATTGCGTCCATTTCAGGTGCGCAACGTAAACAGGATACAACCGAGCGTGCTGATACGCATAGGCTTGTATGCTCCGTGTTTATCCAATCAATGTGTTTCACTTACTGTAGAACATTTCAACACTCGGTAATTGGATAAGAAACAACCCATTAAAACATGGTTACCGGAGAGGTTTCACGAGGGCGTGAAGTATAACTGTGCAGTTATGCAGAAGAGCCGGAGTATATCATTTAGTGATTGGCTATCAACACCAGTACTTTGGTGGGTATAAGGAAGCGCTGAATTTGTCGATGAAGGAATCTACACGTAAAGTAGCTATGTTTGACTCGGATCATTTGAGGGATTCGGATCATTCTGAGTCACTCGGTAATATGAGCCGGGTTGTGCGAGTCACTTGAGTCACTTGACACAAAATGGCCCGATTAAATGTTTGCAAAAACCATGGTACATTGACTCGAGCCATAAAAAAGCATACACACTTACCTTTATGTGTTACTGCCTACCAATAGAATATCCAGCCTGTAGCTGCCCTGGCTACTAGTTTTCCAAAAGGGATCTTATTATTATTGTTGTTGTTATTATTATTATCATCATTATTATGTAATAATGTGTAATAATATGTAATAATATTACTGTCATCACAACATGCAGAAACCCCCACCTCCAAGAAAAAATTAATCTAGAAATAAAACATTATTATATTACATTAAATTACATCATATTATTTTACATTATACAGTGGTCCCTTGCTATAACGGGACAGCTCATTGTGCTATGCCCCCTAATTGGCTACGGGACTGTATAACATTGTCAATCAATATCCTCTGTGTCGGGTCTCCTGTACAGAATGCATTCAGCATGTAAAATTTACATAAATCTTTGTTCGCTTCGTTACAGCCTCAAATCATTTATATAATAATTGTAAAAAAATAAAGCTAAAAATAAAGAAGTAATCCTACTTCGCGGCTTTCGCCTATTGCGGCTTATTATTTTTAGAACGGAACTCCCGCGATTAACGAGGAACCACTGTATTACAGGATTTAATGTTTGTGAGGAATTCGACATTATAACTGGCCCAAATGCAGAATACAGTCTGCAATTCAGAATGCAGAACGCATTACTTGAAAATGAAATGTGTATTGTTTTTCCTTCCCGCTGGAATACGTTTTCATTGTTTGTCAATAAAGGAATAGCTTCAGCAAAAAGACAGGTCATCAATCGTATTACGTCTGCAAAAAAAACACCGATGTTCTAAATAGTGACGCTCCCAGGGTAACCAGTAACCACTACGAAAGAATATTTATTTTTATTTTTATTATTATTATTTTATTCTTTTATGGTGAAAATGGATATGGGGTGGATCACAGTATTCATTGACACAACATAGGCAACAAGCTTCTACGACAGTCATACAAAACCCAAAACCAGTGAAGTTGGCACGTTGTGTAAATCGTTAATAAAAACAGAATACAATGATTTACAAATACTTTTCAACCTATATTCAATTAAATACACTGCAAAGACAAGTTACTTAATGTTCAAACTAGTAAACTTTGTAATTTTTTGCAAATATTAGTTTATTTGGAATTTGATGCCTGCAACATGTTTCAAAAAAGCTGGCACAAGTGGCAAAAAAGACTGATGAGCATTCCTCAACTCTCTCAAACACTTCTTTGGAACATCCCACAGGTGAACGGGCTAATTGGGAACATGTGGGTGCCATGATTGGGTATAAAAGCAGCTTACCTGAAATGCTCAGTCATTCACAAACAAGGATGGGGCGAGGGTCACCACTTAGTGGACAAATGCGTGAGCCGATTGTCGAACAGTTTAAAAACAACATTCCTCAACAAGCTATTGCAAGAAATTTAGGGATTTCATCATCTACGGTCCGTAATATCGTCAAAAGGTTCAGAGAATCTGGAGAAATCACTGCACGTAAGCGACAAGGCCAAAAACCAACATTGAATGCCCGTGACCTTCGATCCCTCAGGCGGTACTGCATCAAAAACCGACATCAGTCTGTAAAGGACATCACCACATGGGCTCAGGAACACTGCAGAAAACCACTGTCAGTAACTACAGTTCGTCGTTACATCTGCAAGTGCAAGTTAAAACTCTACAATGCAAAGCGAATGCCATTTATCAACAGCACCCAGAAACGCCGCCGGCTTCGCTGGGCCCAAGCTCATCTAAGATGGACTGATGCAAAGTGGAAAAGTGTTCTGTGGTCTGACGAGTCCACATTTCAAATTGTTTTTGGAAACTGTGGACGTCGTGTCCTCCGGACCAAAGAGGAAAAGAACCATCCGGACTCTTCTAGGCGCAAAGTTCAAAAGCCAGCATCTGTGATGGTATGGGGGTGTATTAGTGCCCAAGGCATAGGCAACTTACACATATGTGAAGGCACCATTAATGCTGAAAGGTACATACAGGTTTTGGAGCAACAAATGTTGCCATCCAAGCAACGTCTTTTTCATGGACGCCCCTGCTTATTTCAGCAAGACAATGCCAAGCCACATTCTGCACATGTTACAACAGCATGGCTCCGTAGTAAAAGAGTGCGGGTACTAGACTGGCCTGCCTGTAGTCCAGACCTGTCTCCCATTGAAAATGTGTGGTGGATTATGAAGCGTAAAATACGACAACGGAGACCTCGGACTGTTGAACAACTTAAGCTGTACATCAAGCAAGAATGGGAAAAAGTTCCACCTGAAAAGCTTCAAAAATTGGTCTCCTCAGTTCCCAAACGTTTACTGAGTGTCGTTAAAAGGACAGGCGATGTAACACAGTGGTATAAAGGCCCCTGTGCCAACTTTTTTGCAATGTGTTGCTGCCTTTAAATGCTAAGTTAATGATTATTTGCAAAAAAAAAAAAAAAGTTTCTCAGTTTGAACATATAACATCTTGTCTTTGCAGTGTATTCAATTGAATATAAGTTGAAAAGGATTTGCAAATCATTGTATTCTGTTTTTATCTACGATTTACATAACGTGCCCACTTCACTGGTTTTGGGTTTGTAGAAGTCAACAACATGGCTAACTCATGTCTGTGTGCGAGACCGCCA
The DNA here is from genome assembly GCA_029721435.1 of Gymnothorax reevesii. Taxonomy (NCBI): domain Eukaryota; kingdom Metazoa; phylum Chordata; class Actinopteri; order Anguilliformes; family Muraenidae; genus Gymnothorax; species Gymnothorax reevesii. Next base: position 713,394 of record CM056590.1, on the reverse strand, counting down.
TTGGGGTATGCAGGGTATTCCCTCTGCTACAGTTTGTGCAGGACCGCGAGCAAGCAGGGATTCATACTCAAGCTAACCGAAAGCAGGCAGCCGAGTGAAGCCATTAGCTAACCGAGAGCAGCGAGCCGCGAGAGAGGTCATGAGCCAACCGAGAGCAGCGAGCCGCGAGTCGAAGCCATGAGCCAACCGAGAGCAGCGAGCCGCGAGTGAAGCCATGAGCCAACCGAGAGCAGTGAGCCGCGAGGGAAGCCATGAGCTAACCGAAAGCTGCGAGCCGCGAGTGTAACGAAACTCAGGATCCACCATGAGTGACGGATCTCGGTTAAGTCGGTTGGATCCTTGTGACGGATCTTGGTTAAGTCGGTTGGATCCTTCCAGTTGAGGCAAAGACTCAGATAAGTTAAGTTTCGTTTTTCTGCCGAGTGCCAACTGAGCGAGTGAGTGACTGAGTGCCTATGCTTGCGCTACTGCTTGGATCCACTTGTTGTGCTCAAGTCGCATGTGTGTCATTTCTCTGCCAACTGTAGGACACAACTGAGCCGATTAAATAGACGTCTAGATCTGTGGTTCGTGAGTGATATTAGAGGGCCAGTTAATTGAGCCGGATCCCGGATCTTCTTACGGCTCGAACGTAAACCCACGATAGGGAACTTCGCATTTTTTGCATGTGATGACTGTAATTGACAGTAGTATGTGAGAGAATCAATACCATGTCGAATGTTTTGCGTCAAGAAACCGATTTTACGAAACCACTAATTGGAATACCGTTGACTCACTGTAGCAAAAGTGGTTGCTACATAGGATAATGATTTTTTCTGTTGCAAGAGATCTTTTTTTTAAACTGCTGGATCGATACTATGGGCAAGGATATTGACCAGTTTGCACATCAGGCTTAGCTGAGGAGTTTAGTTCATGCAACTCTTGAAAAACAAGGAGTAGAGTGAACTTCCCCATATTCAGAACCGCGTTCGAGGACCGCTTGCTTTATGAATATTCAATAACTGATCCGGGGGTGTCATCTAGTAATCGAGTACAGTAACAGCATGCTTAAATTTGCAGTTCCATAGACGCAAGCATCTACCTACATCTGCAGAAAGGGGTTAAATCTGTTAAAGTTTTACAATTTTGTCCGTCATCCCTTGCTGTCTGATATCTCATAACAAATTACTACCATACTATCCAAATAGCAGGACGGAAAGGTAATCTATATTTTTTATAATATTAGCAGCGCTAAATCTACCTCGCTGTTGAAGTGGGGAAAGGGAACATATTCTCTTCCCATTTTTGGAAGGGATCGTGTCTGCTGGTGGCTGAGCGACAACAGGAGGGTCAACACTCTCATTCTCATTAGATGAGAATCCCTGAAAATCAGGGTCCTCCTCAACAGACACATTCTCCTCTATGTCACTTTCAATGTCAAAGGACACTATGGACAGTAAATGTTTTCCCAGAGGACATTTTCAGGTGAGAGAGCGTGCAGATTGCAGTATACTTTGCTCCTCTATTATTTTGCATGAACTACCAATATCCTTGTGGGCATACCCATCCTCCACAGCACGGTAAATATCAGTTCAACCAGGAGAGACTCAAGTGAAATCAAGAAATATTTATTATCCTTTGAGGATAAAGGGGTAACATGCTTATAATCGAATCAAGTCTTTGGCGCTTGGACTCTTAGGGAAGACTCGAAGATCAGGAGCACTGCCCGGAGCAGCCGCAGGAAAACCCCCGAAGAGTCCAGACACTGGTGGTGGTGGTGGCTGAAGACTGGTGAAGCAGGACTGGCGGAACAGGAGGTCTGATGAGTAGGGTGGCGTTGGGGCGGAGGAGGGTCAGCGAGCGGCAGTATGGGCGAACTAGGGCGGACAAAAGAACATATTTAAAAAGGCGGCGGCAGAATGATTGGCTAGCGATGCGACTGAGGTGTGCCCTGGTTGGATAGAAGCAATCAGCTGCAATGTCAGCTGACTGCTCATTGACAGCCCCGGATATTGTCTGTGGAGAATCACGAGTGAACATGCATGACCAAAATGGACAGGGTTGACGAGCGCGAAAGAGAGAGTCTTCCTGACTGAACTTCCGCTAAGCTTCATATCTATTTTGGCAGGCTTGAGTATAGTAAGTCACACATACACACACTCACCTTAATGCCCATGGTGCGGGAAAGTTCTCATGAGAATATTGTTTACCTCTCCCCCATGTCACGTTAGCCCAAAAATGGAAAATTATGGTCCCTCTACTCACTTCAACAACAAGGTAGACGTGTGTTGCACCAGATACACAGTCAGCCATGTTGAAGACATAGAGTCATTATTCGAGCTCTTCATATAACTATCATTTGAAAATATTGTACTAGAGATGATAATTTTAGAGGGGAGGCATGGAAAGACTTGGATGTAATCAACTCCCAAGCCTACACTGGCTTCCTCATTTTGGCAGGGGTTCACAAGTCAATTTGTTTCCCACGTGCCCACACCACGAGAAGTATCAAAGTTCTCGAGGGAATAGCTGTTTTCCTCACCCCCTTGTTAGGTATCAACTCAAAAGTATCAACTCTGCACTTGCAGGTGTGGGGATGTTTGGTCATACACACAGACAGACAACTTATACACAGCTAAAACAGCTTGGGGTCAAATTCACCATAAACACCAATGCGTGCAATATGTGTTCAGCACATTGAAAAAATATCATCATTAAAATTTTATGATTAATCAGCTGTCCCCATAAAATTAGGAAGAGTCATGAAATATGAAGTAAAAAGGAAAAGGTCAACTATTATTTTTTGAATGATAAACATTGAATGGGGTCAAATTGACCTCAAGGATAATATGAGGGTTAACAGCTGCTCGGGTGGGTCACTCGGTTAGACTTGCGAAGTGGAATTCAGTTCAAATCCGGAACTTAGCAGTCGGCTTTAGTGGGTACATTTTTCAGAGCAACGTATAATTGTCTTTGCACTGCAGTAAAAGAAATTGGGAGGGACTACCCGGGTTGGGATATAAATGCTTTGTTCATTGCTCAAGCACCTCCTTGTGCTAAAATGTTATGCTAAGTTGTAAAACTCCATATCATTCGAAAGTTTGAGAGCTCAGCATTCTCAATGCATGAGCCATTTTATGATGCGAACATGATAACGAAAATTTCATTTAAATTGTTTCAGAACAACCTCAGCCTATGTCCCATAGGTTCAACTGTATACCATTGTTCTAATTTGTCAAAACATGATGTATTCCAGGTTACTACCCCGATAGCGGTCCAGATTTTAAAAAAAGAAAATAAAAGTTTTCTATTGGACAAACGTCACTATATCGACATTGACATAGGGGTAGTCGCCAATCTTCATTAATTTCATTATAATTACCCTTTCTACTCAATGCAGTGCTGCATATTGTGCAGTAGCCAATTAAAATCAAAGAGTATGACCCCTGGTTATGATGTGGTGATCTTAAAGAAAAGTAAGCATTTATCAGTCCTCACTCCAGTTTAACAGGAAAATCCTTTTTTTTAGGTTACAAAGACAGCCAGTGGTCTGAAATTCGGTGTGCATGGTAGCCAAGGGATTAATTTTTACCTGAAGGAATTTTGTCAATGGTTTCTAGCAAGGGGGATTTTGTCAATGAGGCAAAGGTGTTTTGGAAGCGGTTTATTTAGCAAATACTCTCGCACGCCAGTCCTGGGAACCGGAAGGCTGTATTGGAGTGAAAATGTAGTGACAAATGGGGAAAAAAGATCTGAAATAAGGAAATGCTGAAAAGTGAACTTAGTACAAAAGGGACTGGAACTGTGGTCAGGAACAGGGAAATTTGGACTCTCCAAAAGTGCGTTGAAACACGCACAAACATAATCAAGATAAAGTCTGTGAAATATTCATTTTTGCTTAAAGAATTGAAATATTTGTACCTGCAGTTGCTTTGGCATGTGGCTGTGGCTGTTGGGTAATGAGGCTAGGTCATAGCACTACAGGGGAAAAAGAGAGCAAAGGATCCTTTTCTGACTGACAAAAACTTACATTTTTGGTGCTGTTACTCAATGTGGGTAATACTGTCAGCAATTCTGACTGTTTGAGAGAAATCTACTGAGTGTCACCTTTCAAACAAAAACACGATTATACCTGTTGTAAAAGTGGCTCAAGAACAGTGAGAATTTTAGTTTGGAAAGAAATTTGCTCAAAAAAGAGCTGCACTTTAAAGGGTAAATAGGGTAAATGACTGAAAATGGGTCAAGACTAATGGTTTATTAAGCAAGTAGATTTTTTGAGTTTGCCCTATTTGCTGCTGAGTGTATGCAACAGCTTTATATGAGTCACTTTCAGTTAAGGTTACAATAAACTGTTTCACGGAGGTAAAATTATAAATTTCTTAAACCTTTTACAAAATAAAGGATTTATGAAAGTTGAACTATCCTACACATGGCAAAATGACATATACAGCAAAGTGTCTAGAACATGTTTTGAAAAAATATGTTTTTTTTATTTTAAAGATTTGAGCAATTTGCGTGTTATAGCTCAACAGACTTTTGTTGGTATTTTCTGCTGGTATTCTGTTAGTCCTATTATTATCAGGAACAGCTTCCATTAGGTGCCTAAGTGCTCATAAATTCATAGAAATAGAAAGTACTGCTAGAAGTGGATTTAATATTACTCAATCCCATTCAGTCTCAGAAGTGTGTGAGGGCGGACTCCTGGATCAGTTCAAATCGTCAATTATCCATGTGACTTAGCTGTCTAAATTCTTGGTAAGTACAGCTATACGCAATGAAATAAATCACATCACATTTATGGAGTACAATATATCTGCAGGGACTAGATACAAACACCTGGAAACCAACTTCACTGTAATATGATGGTGGATTGTGCACGTTATATTTGACAGATGATTCTAATCTGCAAGCGAGACAAGGCTTAAAAAATGCATTGAACACAAAAACAGGACTAGTTCTAATCTGAAGAGCCCAATCATTGATACACTGAAGATCTCTTTAGCTTTTAGACCTTTTAATCCAATTGGTTACCCAGCTGCTAGTTGTATAGAATTCTTATGTGTTAATTAACCCATTAATGTTTGACAGATGCACTAACACGCACAAGAATAACTTTTGAGTTGCTTTTTTCCCAATTTACTGGGGATATGGAATACTTCCCTCTATATGTGACAATAGTTCCGATAGGCTAATATATACTGCTCAAAATAAATTAAGGGAACACTTAAGCAACACAATATAACTCCAAGTGTTCCACTTATTTTTTGAGCAGTATATTTTAGGATGGATGGAATTATGTGGAATGTGCTAATGAGAAGAAGGTTTGCTTTGAGCGCTGGTGTACTTCTATGGAGGTCAAGGATGACTTCAACTCACTAAAAGAGATGGCGTCAGTTGAAGAATTCAAGAGCTGTGTTGAGGATGATATTAAAACCTACCTTAATGAGAAGGAAGCACTGAATTTGCAATCAGCTGCCAAATTTGCAGATGAATATGTTCTCACACATGTGATGTGAATAGAGGCCACTAGATGGCAGCATTTACCTTTCTTTTATTGAGCTCAGACTGGAGCTAGGTTTAGACATGTCCTGGACATGTCTGGGGCAAGTCCCCGAAAATAAAAAAAAAGAGGTCTAAATGTGGGTGGGGTCTGCAAAAGAGTATATAAGGAAAAGAATTGAGACAGTAAAGTGGTAGGAGAAATTGCAAGGAGAAGGATACATGTGACCAGACCTGTCATTTCTGTTCAAGACCTGTGAAGTTTTCTTTTGTGGATTTTTGCCTGTGTTTGAGCATTTTCCTCACCCAGGACATCACCAAGGGACTGTAAATATTTCAGTGTTTGTATTCAATCCTGGTCTTTAGTTGTAGTCAGTAGATTAGGTATAGTTAGTTGTTAGTTGTCTTTGTGAATTAAATGGGTTTAAGTTTTAAAACTGTGTCTGTCTTCCCTTGCTGTTGCTGTAGCTGTGTTGCTGTAAATGTAATAACAAATTGGGGCCATCACAAATTGGGGGCTCGTCCGGGATAGAACATTGTGAGAGTCATTTATTGAAAATCTAACATTTCAAATTGCAAAATTGTTTTTTGAATTTTCCCATATAAATATATTGACAGATCAACAGCAATGGATAATTTCTTGGCATCACCAACCGTTGAGGTTTTGAAGTCTTTTAAAAAGACAGAACTGCTAGAAATTTGCAGACATTTAGAGCTGACAGAGGTAAAACCAGCCATGCGAAAAGCAAGACTGGCTTGAGAGATAGTTGAATATTACATTGATGAAAATGTGTTTGCACCCGGAGATCTGGAACAGTTTCCAGTGGAAAATCCAAATATAGAAATGGAACTTAAATTAAAAATGCTAGAGATTGAAAGGGAGGAAAAAGAAAAACGAAGAGAATTTGAGAGGGAAGAAAGAGAGAAAGAAAGGGAAGAAAAAGAAAAACAAAGAGAATTTGAGAGAGAGAAAGAGGAAAGAGCAGAAAGAGAGAGACAGAGACAGAGAGATTTTGAATTAGAGAAATTAGATAGAGAAGAAAGACTCAAAATGGAGCAACTAAAAATTAAAATTGAAACTAAAAATAAATTTTGTGCCAGTCAGGAGGTAAAACTGGTGCCTCCATTTTCGGAAAAGGACGTAGACAACTATTTCCAGTGTTTTGAAAAGGTAGCAAAGAGTTGCCAGTGGCCAAAGGAACACTGGCCTCTGATGTTGCAAACTGTCCTCAAGGGTAAAGCTCAACAAGCCTATTCGGCTTTGTCTGCAGATGATTCCTCTGATTATGAGATTGTCAAAAAGGTTATTTTGAGAGCTTATGAGTTGGTTCCTGAGGCTTACCGACAGAAATTTAGAGGTCTGAAGAAATCTGAAAATCAGACTTATGTTGAATTTGCTAATGAGAAGCAGGTTTGCTTTGAGCGCTGGTGTACTTCTATGGAGGTCAAGCACGATTTCAACTCACTAAAAGAGATGGTGTTAATTGAAGAATTCAAGAACTGTGTTAAGGATGATATTAAGACCTACCTTAATGAGAAGCAAGCACTGAATTTGCAATCAGCTGCCAAATTTGCAGATGAATATGTTCTCACACATAAGTCCAAATTTCAGTCTAGCAGTACCAATAGATGGTCCCAATTTCAGAAAAAGGGTTACGGTGATACCCAAGATTCCTCACCCAAAGACAAATCTGGTGATGGTGCTCAGAAATCCAGTAACAGGTCTGATCAAAGTGTGAAAGCTGACAGTGACAAAAGTGGTCTAGTTTGCAGTTATTGCAAGAACTCTTGTCATGTTACAACTGTAATGTGAATATAGGCCACTAGATGGCAGTGTTTACCTTTTTTTGTTAAGCTCAGACTGGAGTCATGTTTAGACATGTCCTGGACATGTCTGGGGCAAGTCTCAGAAAAAAAAAAAAAAGAGGTCTAAATGTGGGTGGGGTCTGCAAAAGAGTATATAGGGAAAGGAATTGAGACAGTAAAGTAGTAGGAGAAATTGCAAGAAGATGACCAGACCTGCCATTCTGTTCAAGACCTGTGACGTTTCTTTTGTGGATTTCTTTGCCTGTGTTTGAGCATTTTCTTCATCCAGGACATCACCAAGCCACCCCACCAAAAAGGGACAGTAATTATTTCTGTTTTTTTTCTTATTTATCAATCTTGGTCTTTAGTTGTAGGTTGTTATTAGTCTTTGTCTTTGTTAAAAATTAAATGTGTATAAGTTGTTAAAACTGTGTTTGTCATCCCTTGCTGTTGCTGTTGTGTTATAAATGTAATAACAAATTGGGGCCATAACAAATTGGGGGCTCAAGGTCCGGGATAGACCATTGTGTGAGTAATTTATTGAAAATCTAACATTCCAAATTGTGAAATTGTTTTTGTGAATTTTCCTAGATATATATTGACAACAGCAATGGATGATTTCTTGGCATCACCAACCGTAGGGGTTTTGAAGTCTTTTAAAAAGACAGAACTGCTAGAAATTTGCAGACAGTTGGAGCTGACAGAGGTAAAACCAGCCATGCGAAAAGCAAGACTGGCTAGAGAGATAGTTGAATATTACATTGATGAAAATGTGTTTGCACCAGGAGATCTGGAACAGTTTCCAGTGGAAAATCCAAATATAGAAATGGAACTTAAATTAAAAATGCTAGAGATTGAAAGGGAAGAAAAAGAAAAACAAAGGCAGTTTGAGTTAGAAAAATTAGCAAGAGAAGAAAAACAAAGAGAATTTGAGAGAGAGAAAGAGGAAAGAGCAGAAAGAGAGAGACAGAGACAGAGAGATTTTGAATTAGAGAAATTTGATAGAGAAGAAAGACTCCAAATGGAGCAACTAAAAATTAAAATTGAAACTAAAAATAAATTTTGTGCCAGTCAGGAGGTAAAACTGGTGCCTCCATTTTCAGTAAAGGATGTTGACAACTATTTCCAGTGTTTTGAAAAGGTAGCAAAGAGTTGCCAGTGGCCAAAGGAACACTGGCCTCTGATGTTGCAAACTGTCCTCAAGGGTAAAGCTCAACAAGCCTATTCGGCTTTGTCTGCAGATGATTCCTCTGATTATGAGGTTGTCAAAAAGGTTATTTTGAGAGCTTATGAGTTGGTTCCAGAGGCTTACCGACAGAAATTCAGAGGTCTGAAGAAATCTGAAAATCAGACTTATGTTGAATTTGCTAATGAGAAGCAGGTTTGCTTTGAGCGCTGGTGTACTTCTATGGAGGTCAAGGATGATTTCAACTCACTAAAAGAGATGGTGTTAGTTGAAGAATTCAAGAACTGTGTTAAGGATGATCTTAAGACCTACCTTAATGAGAAGCAAGCACTGAACTTGCAATCAGCTGCCAAATTTGCAGATGAATATGTTCTCACTCATAAGTCCAAATTTCAGTCTAGCAGTAACAATAAATGGTCCCAATTTCAGAAAAAGGGTTACGGTGATACCCAAGATTTCTCACCCAAAGACAAAGACAAATCTGGTGATGGTGCTCAGAAATCCAGTAACAGGTCTGATCAAAGTGTGAAAGCTGACAGTGACAAAAGTGGTCTAGTTTGCAGTTATTGCAAGAAATCTGGTCATGTTACAACTAACTGTTGGTTCCTTAAAGCTAAGAAAGAAAAAGAAAAGGATACCAAACCAAATGCCTTTGTGAAAACAAGGTTAGAAACCCCTGTAGTAGATAACCAATCTGCTAAATTGCCTGCTTCTTGTGGGGCTAAAAAGCCTAATACAGCTGACTTTGTGAGGGAGGAATTTCTTCCATTTGTGTCAGAGGGATTTGTGGCTCTGAATGAGCATACTACTCCTGTCCCCATATATATCCTAAGGGATACCGGAGCTTCTCAGTCACTTTTGTTGATGGACTCCTTGGAGTTACGTGATGAGACCGCTTCAGGGGATTTCATACTTGTACAAGGTATTGAAGGGAGGACTGTATCTGTACCCCTGCGCTCTATATTCTTGAAGTCAGATTTAGTTACAGGACAGGTAAAGGTGGGACTTATGTCAAGTCTACCTATAAAGGGTGTTTCTCTGTTGCTAGGCAATGACCTGGCTGGGGGCAAAGTAGTTCCCCCTGTACATCTTACTTCACAGCCGAGCACTGAAGATGGGGATGAGGACCCATCTCTGTATCCTTCTTGCGCAGTGACTCGTGCTATGGCCAAGAAGGCTAAAGAAGATGATGTTGTGGTGCCGTCCAGTACATTGAATAGTCAGGACTCAGGTGGTTCGCCTCATGACTCTGATTGGCCTACTATGGTTTCTCCGTTTGAGGACTTATCAGATACTTTTATCAGTTCTCTATTCAGCCAGCCGGATGGGTCTGGTGATTCTGATGTGTCTGGAGACTTGTCTCTGTCCAGAAAGCGGTTGATTGAGGAGCAAACTAATGATCCTGAAATTGGTGTACTAAAGAGGAGAGCCCTTCCTGAGAAAGAAATAGATGCAGTTCCAGTTGGGTATTATCTCAAGGATGGTGTGTTGATGCGGAAGTGGCGACCTCCTGATATCCCTGCCAATGCAGATTGGGCAGTGGTCAGGCAAATTGTTGTTCCGAAGGTCTATAGGAATGAGATCTTAACAATGGCTCATAGTTTACCTTTAGGAGGTCATCTTGGTGTTAACAAGACTGTTGATAAGATCATGAAACACTTCTTTTGGCCTGGGCTTCGGAAAGACGTTTCCAACTTTTGCAAAACCTGTCACACTTGTCAGGTAGTTGGAAAACACCAGTTAGACCCACCTGTAGCTCCATTGCAGCCTATCCCAGCATTTGGGGAGCCATTCTCTAGGGTCATTGTTGATTGCGTTGGTCCATTACCCAAGACTAGATCTGGAAATCAGTACTTGTTGACAATCATGTGTGCATCTACCAGATTCCCCGAAGCCATACCTCTACGTAACATCAAGGCAACTGCAATCTCGAAGGCTTTGATAAAGTTCTTCACGTTGTTTGGTCTTCCCAGGGAAATTCAGTCAGACCAAGGTAGCAATTTCACTTCAGGATTGTTTCAGCAGGTTGTGTATGAACTAGGTGCAAAACAGATTCTTTCTAGTGCCTATCATCCAGAAAGTCAGGGTGCCTTAGAGCGGTTTCATTCCACTCAAGACAATGATGAGGACTTATTGTTATGACTATGAGAAAGACTGGGATGAAGGGGTTCATTTGCTGTTGTTTGCAGCTAGAGAAGCAGTGCAGGAGTCTACTGGATTCAGTCCATTTGAGCTAGTGTTTGGTCATGAAGTGAGAGGACCTTTGCTATTATTGAGTGAACAATGGCAAGAGAAAGAGCCGAATATCAGTCTGTTAGACTATGTTGGCAAGTTCAAGGAAAGATTGCGTGCAGCTTGTGACCTTGCCAAAGAGAACTTGAAATCAAGTCAGGGAAAAATGAAAACTTGGTATAATCATAAGGCTAGAAGCCGTGAGTTTAAACCAGGAGAAAAGGTCCTTGTGTTGTTTCCCTTGCAGTCCAATCCATTGCAGGCTAGATTTCATGGTCCTTATGAAATTCTGACAAAACTCAATGATCTCAATTACATTGTGAAGACTCCAGATAGGAGAAAACCAAAACAATTGTGTCATATTAACATGCTAAAGCCTTATCATGACAGAAATGCTAGGGTTGCAGCTGTCACTTCAGATTCTCCAATGGTCGAAAAGTGTGAAGATGAGGGGGAGTTTCAAGATGATGAACCAAGAATTAAAGCTGAAGTTCTTTCATGTAAATTGTCAAACACTGAAGTGTTGCAAAATCTTGATGTAAAACTCCAGCACTTAGAACCCTCACAGAGAGATCAGTTTGAAAGGTTGATCAAGAAATATGAGGATTTGTTTCCTGATGTTCCAAAGAGAGTTACTATAGCCTCTCATGATGTAGATGTTGGTGATGCCAAACCAATAAAACAGCATCCATACCGGATGAATCCTGAAAAGAGAAAGATTGCTGAGAAAGAGGTTGAGTACATGTTAAAACATGATATTATCAGACCCTCCAACTCCGATTGGAGTTCACCCTGTGTGCTAGTTCCAAAACCTGATGGAAGTACTAGATTCTGTACAGATTATCGCAAAGTCAATGCTGTAACTAGAACTGATGTGTTTCCAATACCTAGGATTGATGATTGTATTGATAGTGTAGGGCAAGCAAAGTTTCTGACCAAGATTGATTTATTGAAGGGTTATTGGTGTGTGCCTTTAACTGAGAGGGCCAAGAGCATCTCTGCTTTTGCCACACCATCTGGATTGTACCAGTATGAAGTCCTACCCTTTGGCATGAAAAATGCCCCAGCCACGTTCCAAAGGATGATACAGTCTACAATCGCCGGATTGCCACACACGGGTGCGTACATCGATGACCTGATCACTTGGAGTGACTCCTGGGAAGAACATCTAAAAGATGTAGAGACGTTGTTCCAGCGCCTGACCCAGGCTAACCTGACTGTTAACCTGAGCAAGAGTGACTTTGGTTGTGCTACTGTCACCTATCTTGGCTACGTCATAGGCCAGGGTAAGGTGGCACCCATAAATGCTAAAGTCCAAGCCATCATGGACTTTCCAGTTCCTGACAACAAAAAAGCTTTGCGCCGCTTCCTTGGAATGATCGGGTACTACCGCAAGTTCTGCAAGAACTTTGCTGAGATTGCTCTCAGTCTAACTAACCAACTGAAGAAAGGCGTAAAGTTCACCTGGGATGATGCATGCCAGAGAGCCTTCGATCACCTGAAGTCTCTGCTGTGTCACTTCCCCGTGCTCAAATCTCCTGACTTCAACAAACCGTTCTCCATCGCGGTCGATGCTAGCGACCAAGCTTGTGGATCTGTGCTCCTACAGAAAAGTGACTCTGATGACATTGAGCATCCCGTGGCATACTTCTCCAGGAAGTTCAATCGCCACCAAAGGAACTATTCCACAATAGAGAAGGAACTGTTGGCTCTGGTCCTTTCTTTACAACACTTTGAGGTTTATGTTTGTACAGGACAAAAGCCAATGATTGTGTACACTGACCACAATCCGTTAATGTTTTTGAGTAAGATGAAAAACAAGAATCGGAGATTGTTGAATTGGAGTTTGATTTTACAGGAGTTTGACTTGGAAATTAAGCATGTGAAGGGTACAGACAAAGTAATTGCTGATTGCTTATCCCGTGTTTGAATGTGTATATATATATCATGTGTTTGAATATTGTATGATATGTATATATAGACAAGTGTTCACTTAACCATTTTGTATTGAAAAGAAAAATTTTGCCTTTATGAGTCAAAATTTTTCCCTTTTGGAATGGAGGTGTAATGTGAATATAGGCCACTAGATGGCAGTATTTACCTTTTTTTGTTAAGCTCAGACTGGAGTCATGTTTAGACATGTCCTGGACATGTCTGGGGCAAGTCTCAGAAAAAAAAAAAAAAGAGGTCTAAATGTGGGTGGGGTCTGCAAAAGAGTATATAAGGAAAGGAATTGAGACAGTAAAGTAGTAGGAGAAATTGCAAGAAGATGACCAGACCTGCCATTCTGTTCAAGACCTGTGACGTTTCTTTTGTGGATTTCTTTGCCTGTGTTTGAGCATTTTCTTCATCCAGGACATCACCAAGCCACCCCACCAAAAAGGGACAGTAATTATTTCTGTTTTTTTTCTTATTTATCAATCTTGGTCTTTAGTTGTAGGTTGTTATTAGTCTTTGTCTTTGTTAAAAATTAAATGTGTTTTAGTTGTTAAAACTGTGTTTGTCATCCCTTGCTGTTGCTGTTGTGTTATAAATGTAATAACAAATTGGGGCCATAACACAACTAACTGTTGGTTCCAAAAAGCTAAGAAAGAAAAAGAAAAGGATACCAAACCAAATGCCTTTGTGAAAACAAGGTTAGAAACTACCCCTGTAGTAGATAACCGGTCTGCTAAATTGCCTGCTCCTTGTGGGGCTAAAAAGCCTGATACAGCTGACTTCGTGAGGGAGGAATTTCTTCCATTTGTGTCAGAGGGATTTGTGGCTCTGAATGAGCATACTACTCCTGTCCCCATATATATCCTAAGGGATACCGGAGCTTCTCAGTCACTTTTGTTGATGGACTCTTTGGAGTTACGTGATGAGACCGCTTCAGGGGATTTCATACTTGTACAAGGTATTGAAGGGAGGACTGTATCAGTACCCCTGTGCTCTATATTCTTGAAGTCAGATTTAGTTACAGGACAGGTAAAGGTGGGACTTATGTCAAGTCTACCGATAAAGGGTGTTTCTCTGTTGCTAGGCAATGACCTGGCTGGGGGCAAAGTAGTTCCCCCTGTACATCTTACTTCACAGCCGAGCACTGAAGATGGGGATGAGGACCCATCTCTGTATCCTTCTTGCGCAGGATACATGTGACCAGATCTGTCATTTCTGTTCAAGACCTGTGAAGTTTTCTTTTGTGGATTTTTGCCTGTGTTTGAGCATTTTCCTCACCCAGGACATCACCAAGGGACTGTAAATATTTCAGTTTTTGTATTCAATCTTGGTCTTTAGTTGTAGTCAATAGATTAGGTATAGTTAGTTGTTAGTTGTCTTTGTGAATTAAATGGGTTTAAGTTTTAAAACTGTGTCTGTCATCCCTTGCTGTTGCTGTAGCTGTGTTGCTGTAAATGTAATAACAAATTGGGGCCATAACACACATAAGTCAAAATTTCAGTCTAGCAGTCACAAAAGATTTCTGAAGAAAGGTAACGGTGATACCCAAGATTCCTCACTCAAAGACTATGGGCTCTAATTTCGTAGACCAGGCGCAGGCGCGGCGTATGGGGGCTGTGCCCCGCCAACGGGGTGTGTCCAGGCGTATGTTGCAATTTCGTGCCTGGCGTAGCCTGGCGCAAGTACTCCTCTGTCCCGCCTCTCCCCCTCCTTCCAGCGCAAGTTGGCAAAGAAGGCGACACAGCCGAGTCAACTCTTGCTCGCTGGCAAGAGAAACGATGGATGCGTGTTCTTATTATTACAAACTGTTGCTGCTTTAAATTTTGGGATTAACATACATGGACAACAATGCAAGATACCTTACACATTTATTTTCAATATGTGATCTTAACTCAGTACGACTTCATAGCAATCAGGCTGTAGGCTATTCCTTTCCCCCACTAAAAACGATAAAACCTAAGTGACAATAATAGTAGCCTAGTATTAAGCCGCTTGCACCCTGGACACGAAACGAATTTTTTGCTCGACAGATTGCATCGTGTCCAATAGTCTGACAGGGTTTTAATAAATCTCCGTGTCCGACAGTCTATTATTGTTTTTAATTTCCTCAAATCTACTGACTCTTTTAGATATTAAACGTGAATGTTTTGATAAGAGGGCGCAGTTCTTCAGGATAAGTATCGAGAATTTCAATCAATGTTTCAGTTTAAGCTCTGCTCAATAAAGTGAGTCGACATTGGCACGAGACTAGGTACAATGCCTCCGTGTCTGACAGCCAAATAAAAAAGGACGATTAGAACAGATTGATAACGAAATAAAGAATAAAAATAAATATTTTAACAACAGAGCATTAAATGAACACTGCAGTTTATTTATTGGCGGGTCATGTTTGTTGCTGATATATTTTTATTCTTTATTTTGTTATAAATCTGTTCTCATATCAATACTTTTACTTTTTGCTGGTTGGTGGACATGGAGTATTTTTGCATTTCGTGTCGGACAGTCTTGATCGTGCATGCGATAATTTCTTCACACAGTCAATGGTCATGGAATTGATTTGCTCACGCACTATTTTATCTCTGCTGTGGAAATAAAGCGTGAATCTGTTCGATCCATCTGACTAATTTATAAAAGAAAGACGGAATAAAGACTGCTGTCTGTCTTCAACGGAAGAAAACAGACGACTAGCATAAAAAGACCAAGAAAAGTCGATAGCTATCAATTTGCATTCTGTGAAGGTGGAACACAAGCATGGCCAAGTTTGCACGTCTAATAATACCTGGAATACTAGGAAAAATTAGAACTTTTATGACTTTCGGAGCTATATTAAAACCGCGTCTTTGCATTGACATTGTCTGTAATCAGTCGTGCGAAAAATTCGTTTGGCGTCCAGTGTGAAAGTGGCTTTACTGAGCATAGAACGCAAGCATTCGATATATATATTATACAGTTTGTAGTTGGCTGAGAAAGATGTGAAGTCGTTAGTTTGCATCACAGATTCAGCTGCGTTGATTAAGTCAGGTCAAGTTTCCATTACGCGTGGCAACCGCCATTAATCTGACATCAGGACAATCGATATAGATACTATAATTTATGTCCTTATTCAGATAGTTACATGAAATAGTGCTTCCTGTAATTATTTCTTGCATTGAAATGTACCTGACATTCTGGAAACCTGCCTGTGAGGTTTCGGTGATGTGTGCGCACTGTGCCCGGTCAGCCAAATTACCACTGCACAGAAATTAAACCAGTTTGAAGCTGGCGAGCTTTCTGCACAACTCCAGCGGAGACTTTTTCGACGAAATTGTCACTGCGTCTTGATGAATATGTGATACCTCCCCCTATTACGCCGCCACACCCATCTCGGCGCACGTTCGTCTACCAAAGGCTGCGCACCTCACGAAACTACCACTGCGCGGGCTGCGCCACACTACGCCACATGCACTGCGCCAGGAAATTAGAGCCCAAAGACAAATCTGGTCATGGTGCTCAGAAATCCAGTAACAGGTCTGATCAAAGTGTGAAAGCTGACAGTGACAGAAAGTGGTCTAGTTTGCAGTTATTGTAAGAAATCTGGTCAAGTTACAACTAACTGTTAGTTCCTTAAAGCTAAGAAAGAAAAAGAAAAGGATACCAAACTAAATACCTTTGTGAAGACAAGGTTAGAAACCCCAGTAGTAGATGACCGATCTGCTAAATTTCCTGCTCAGGCTAAGAAGCCTGATACTGCTGACTTTGTGAGGGAGGAATTACTTCCATTTGTGTTAGAGGGATTTGTGGCTCCAGTCCCCATGTATATTCTATAAGATACCGGAGCTTCTCAGTCACTTTTGTTGATCGACTCCTTGGAGTTCCGTGATGAGACCACTTCTGGGGATTTCATACTTGTACAAGGTATTGAAGGGAGGACTGGATCTGTACCTCTGTGCTCTGTATTCTTAAGTCAGATTTAGTTACAGGACAGGTTAAGGTGGGACTTATGTCAAGCCTACCTATCAAGGGTGTTTCTCTGTTGCTAGGCAATGACCTGGCTGGGGGCAATGTAGTTCCCCCTGTTCATCTAACTTCACAGCCGAGCACTGAAGATGGCGATGAAGACCCATCCCTGTATCCTTCCTGTGCAGTGACTTGTGCTATGGCCAAGAAGGTTTAAGAAGAAAATGATGTGGTGCCGTCCAGCACATTGAATAGCTATGACTTAGGTGGTTCGCCTCATGACTCTTTTCGACCTACTATGGTTTTTCCATTTGAGGACTTATCAGGCACGTTTATCAGTTCTGTG
Source organism: Gymnothorax reevesii (assembly GCA_029721435.1). Classification (NCBI taxonomy): domain Eukaryota; kingdom Metazoa; phylum Chordata; class Actinopteri; order Anguilliformes; family Muraenidae; genus Gymnothorax; species Gymnothorax reevesii. The sequence goes on along the minus strand of CM056590.1, from coordinate 696,472 downwards.
TTCAGCCAGCCAGATGGGTCTGGTGATTCTGATGTGTCTGGAGACTTGTCTCTGTCCAGAAAGCAGTTGATTGAGGAGCAAACTAATGATCCTGAAATTTGTGTACTAAAGAGGAGAGCCCTTCCTGATAAAGAAATAGACGCAGTTCCAGTTGGGCATTATCTCAAGGGTTAGGGTGTGTTGATGCGGAAGTGGCGCCCTCCTAATATCCCTTCCAATGCAGATTGGGCAGTGGTTAGGCAAATTGTTGTTCCAAAGGTCTACAAGAATGAGATCTTAAGAATGGCTCATAGTTTACCTTTAGGAGGTCATCTTGGTGTTAACAAGACTGTTGACAAGATCATGAAACACTTCTTCTGGCCTGGGCTTCAGAAAGATGTTTCCAACTTTTGCAAAACCTGTCACACTTGTCAGGTAGTTGGAAAACACCAGTTAGACCCACCTGTAGCTCCACTGCAGGCTATCCCAGCATTTGGAGAGCTCCTCTCCAAGGTCATCATTGATTGTGTTGGTCCATTACCCAAGACTAGATCTGGAAATCTGTATTTTTTGACAATCATGTGTGCATCTACTAGATACCCTGAAGCCATACCTCTACGTAACATCAAGGCAACTGCAATCTCGAAGGCTTTGATAAAGTTCTTCACATTGTTTGCCCTTCCCAGGGAAATTCAGTCAGACCAAGGTAGCAATTTCATTTCCGGATTGTTTCAGCAGGTTGTGTATGAACTAGGAGCAAAGCAGATACTTTCTAGTGCCTATCATCCAGAGAGTCAGGGTGCCTTAGAGCAGTTTCATTTGCTGTTGTTTGCAGCAAAAGAAGCAGTGCAGGAGTCTACTGAATTCAGTTTGTTTGACCTAGTATTTGGCCATGAAGTGAGAGGACCTTTGCTATTGTTGAGTGAACAATGGCAATAAAAAGAGCCTTCAATCGCCTGAAGTCTCTGCTGTGTCACTTCCCCGTGCTCAAATCTCCTGACTTCAACAAACCGTTCTCTATCGCGGTCGATGCTAGCGACCAAGCTTGTGGATCTGTGCTCCTACAGAAAAGTGACTCTGATGACATTGAGCATCCCGGAGCATACTTCTCCAGGAAGTTCAATCGGAAGTGAGCTCTGGTTCTATCCTTACAACACTTTGGTGTTTATGTTTGTACAGGGCAAAAGCCAATGATTGTGTACACTGACCACAATCCGTTAATGTTTTTGACGCTAGCTGGGGCTCCCAGCTCGACCTAGCCGCGGATCCCCCGTGTGAGGAAGACGTCCTAGAATTGGACTATGGGGATGATGAAGATGGCGTCTCTGAACTCCTCATATCAGAGGATGAAGAAGATGACGACGTTTTCATTACTCCGGCTCGGGCCGCGCAGCCCGCGGCCTCCGTCACCTCTCGGGATGGAGATGAGAGTAGCACACCAGCTTCTCCTTTCCCCAGCTTGGACATGCTCGATGTGTGCAAACGCGCTGCTGCCCGGCTGGACATCCCCTGGCCCATTGTCGTAGCGGAGACCACCAGATCCCGCTACGAGGGGAAGAAATTGCCCTTGGCCAAGAGTGCGACGAAACAACTTCTCCCCATCTTCCCGGAGCTGCTAGATGAGGTTCGTGGAAAGACCGCCCTTAAAGCAGCAGGAGCCCAGTTCCCGGTGCCTGGTCCCTCGATTGTGAGGTGATGGAGAGCCTAGGTTTGCTCCGCATGCCTCCGATGGAGCCACTCGTGGCGGCGCACCTTCACCCCCGCCCGTCAGCGGTGTCCTCCCGGAGCCCTAGTCTGCCGTCCAAGTCGGACCGTTTTCAGTCAGCCTTGACTGAAAAGGCGTATAAGGCAGCTGCGCTTTCGGCCAGAGCGCTCAATGTCCTCTCCCTGCTCACGGCTTATCAGGCTGAGTTGTGCGAGGATTTTGTGCTAACTCAGGACCCAGCTAAATGGGACTAAATACCGGTCGTCACCGATCTGTGTCTCCGTATCCAATGCTGCGCGGTCCAGGCCACGGGAAAAGCGCTGGGGACCATGGTCCTGCAGGAACAGGCGCGGTGGCTCAACCTCGCCAACCTGTCGGACAGGGAGAAGGACGACATCCTGGACATGCCCATTGTCCCGGAGGGGATCTTCAGTTCCGCGTTGGCTTCTATGCAACGGCGGTGCGAAGCTAAAAAGAAGGAGGATGAAGCTCTCCAGCTCTGCCTCCCTCGAAAGCCCCCTGCTCCTCTTCCGCCTGCACAGTGTAAGACCTTCGCACAGGCTGCTTCACAGGTTTCACAGTTTAAAATACCGAAACTGCTGAGGCCCCAGCCCGCCCCGCCTGCCAGGTCGGCCCGGCTGGTCCAAAACGCCCTCGGCTCCGGCTGAGGCTGCGCCTGCGCATGCCGCCAGCAACCAGGCCAGGAAAAAGAAGAGAGCGGCCTGACCACCCCTCTCTCCACTGGTGATGCAGCTGGAAGTTCCCCGTTCTCCGGCTCCACCTATTTGGGTTTCGGGCGTGCGCCCAGGGGCTCCCCACGCCCTTATCTCCCGGCTGCCTCGGACCGTGCCAGTGCAAGCCGGGAGGAATGGACATTTGACGTCGGGGGGTTTAGCGGTTGCCCCTCTCTCATGTCCACAAGCTTGCACATACACTCAAGATTTCTCAAAGAGAATAAATTGTGTCCCGCTGTCGCAGCCAGGCCGAGTGCCGAGGGCGCAGCTGAAAATAAAAGCCAAATCTGTCAAAATAAGCACGCCGCCCGGGGGCCTTGTCATTCCGCCACAAGAGGGCGCCACCGCACCGCGAATGGGCCCTCTTGTGGTGGGAGGACTGCAGGGCACGTCACCCGGGGGCTTCATCATTCCGCCACTAAGGGCGCCACTGCACTGTGGCTGGGCCCTCTTGTGGTGGAAAGGCTGCAGTGCACATCACCTCTCTCCCTCAGATGGCGGAGATGGGCCGCACTGGCAGCCCCACCCTGGGTGTTAAGGACTATTTTGAGGGTGTACAGGCTGCAATTTGCCGCTGTCCCCCCACGATCCGCCGGTGTTATACACTCCCAGGCTCAGGGAGAGTCAGCTCGTGTTTTGCAGGAGGAAATTATCTCACTGTTAAACAAAGGAGCAATCTATGTCGTCCCTCCCGCACAATGTCAGAGTGGTTTCTACTCCAGGTATTTCCTAGTCCCCAAACGGGGGGGAACGGTATTCGCCCTATCCTGGATTTACGGGCTCTGAACAAATATCTCAGGAAATACAAGTTCAGGATGCTCACACACGCATCCCTGTTGCGTCTTGTACGTCAGAACGATTGGTTCACTTCAGTCGATCTGAAAGATGCGTATTTCCACATCCCAATCTATCCTCCCCACAGAAAGTATCTGAGGTTCACTTTCCAGGGGATCTGCTATGAGTATCGCGTGCTCCCTTTCGGTCTGTCATTAAGCCCGAGGGTGTTCGTGCGGTGCACGGAGGCAGCAATAGCCCCGCTGAGACGGCGGGGCATCCGTCTGTTCACTTATCTGGACGATTGGCTGCTTTTGGCGCAATCGGAGCAGGAAGCCAGGACGCACAAGCGTATTCTCACACAGCACCTAGTCGATCTGGGTTTTGTGATAAACGCGGACAAAAGCATACTGTCCCCAGCGCAAGATGCAATCTTTCTGGGGTTATCCCTGAATTCGGTGTCTTTCACAGCGCGCCTCTCGGCGGAACGGGTGAAAGCTTTCAGGGCATGCCTCGCGCTCTTTTATCCAGGCAGGTCTGTTCCATTCAGATTGTGCCTTCGGTTACTCGGACTGATGGCGTCTGCCATCCTCGTGATCCGTCTCGGTCGCCTCCACATGAGAGAATTCCAGCTTTGGGTGGCCTCATGCGGACTAGATCCCGTGCGTCATGGCGCGCGGAGAGTCCTGGTCACACCGGAGTGCGCCAGGGTGCTGCGTCACTGGCGGGCCCCGTCCTTTCTGACCCATACCACGACGGTGGCATATATCAACCTCCAGGGGGGGTTGCGCTCCCGTCAGTTGCACATGCTGGCATGAAAACTGATCCTGTGGAGCAGCGGCCGTCTCCTCTCCTTGAGGGCGATGCACGTACCGGGGGTCTTGAATACAGGCGCGGACCTGTTGTCCAGGGGTGCGCCGGTGTACGGGGAGTGGACTCTGCACCCGGAGATTGTAGAACAGATATGGGCCCGGTTCGGTCGAGCCGCGGTGAATCTGTTCGCGGCGAGAGAAAATGCGCAGTGCGCGCTGTTTTACTCTCTGCGCGGCATGGATGCTCCCCTTGGCGTGGACGCACTAGCACACGCCTGGCCGCACAAGCTTCTTTACGCGTTCCCTCCCCTAGCCTTGATATCCCCCACTCTATTCAGAGTGACGGAACATGGTCACGCACTGATATTGATTGCTCCGCATTAGCCGGCGATGCATTGGCTAGCAGAGATATATCGGTTACTGTGCGCTCAGCCTTGGCAGCTCCCGCTGCGCAGGGACCTGCTATCGCAAGTTGGAGGGGCAATCCTCCACCCGCACCCAGAATGCCTGGCGTTGTGGGCGTGGCCCCTGAGTGGCTCAGTCTCTCGGCTGTGGGATTGTCACAGCGTGTGATTTCCACTATACAAAACGCTAGGGCCCCATCCACAAGGTCTTTGTATGACTGTAAGTGGAGGGTGTTTGAAGGGTGGTGTCACAGGAACAGCCACGTTTCTTTTCAGTGTCCAGTGAGTGCGATATTGTCATTCTTGCAGGACCTGATTGACAAAGGCAAAGCCTTCTCCACAATTAAGGTGTACTTGGCAGCGATCGCCGCCTGTCACGTGGGGTTTGGGAAGCGAACGGCGAGTCTGCACCCACTGGTTTGCCGTTTTATTAAGGGAGCCCAGGCTTCTCCCCGTGTCCAGACCACTGGTGCCACCGTGGGATCTGGCTGTGGTTCTGGAGGGGCTTAAGGGCCCTCCTTTTGAGCCACTAGAGGGGGCAAACTTGAAGCACGTGTCTCTCAAGGCTGTGTTGTTGCTGGCTCTGGCTTCAGCTAAGCGAGTTAGTGACATCCATGTGCTTTCAGTGCATTCGTCATGCGCTCAGCTCTTCCCGGGAGATGTAAGGTTGATTTTGAGGCCCAACCCGGCTTTTGTGCCTAAGGTGATGGGCTCATGTTCTCCTATTGACCTTCTGGCCTTTGCTGCCTCACCAGAGGAGCAGCAGCCGCATGCGTTATGTCCAGTCTGCGCGGTGCGCACGTACATGGACAGGACAAGGGTTTTCAGGAGAAGCGATCAGCTGTTCATCTCCTGGGCTAATCCTCATAAGGGGAAACCTATCACTAAGCAGCGCCTATCCCATTGGGTGGTGGAAGCGATTGCTTTGGCCTATACGTGTTGGGGTTTGCAGCCGCCTGTGGGCCTGCGTGCGCACTCGACTCGAGGCTTGGCCGCATCCTGGGCCTTATTCAGGGGAGTTTCTGTTCAGGACATCTGTGCAGCGGCGAGTTGGTCCTCGCCTCTCACTTTTGTCCGCTTTTATAAGCTGGACGTTTCTGCCCCGTGCCTAGCATGCGCGGTTCTGCTGTCCTGACTGAACAGATTGCTTCTCTGTGGGTTGGTGGACGCTGGATAAGCTTGTCTGGCAATACGGGAGCTACGATATCCCATTGTGAGACATCGAGTGAAATATTATGAAAGAGAACTTTAGGTTATTGACATAACCCCGGTTCTCTGAGTAATATGAGTGAGTTGTCTCACCAGACAACCCTTCTTGCTGGGGCGAGTGAGAAGAGGTGCTTATCTTGAATGACGTGGTGCCGTCCGCATGAACTATTTAAGGTGGGTGTACCACCTGGGCGGACGAACACGTTCACCAGCCAATCAGGATTGGCGTAATGAGATTAATGCTTCTGAGGCTGCAGCGAGGCGTGCATCCCATAGTGAGACATCTCACTCATATTACTCAGAGAACCGGGGTTATGTAAATAACCTAAAGATTTGTCCAATGATTAGATGAAAAGAAAAGTTTTATGAAAGGAGACAACAACAGTCTTTCATGGTTATCATGATAAAGAAATGCATCTGAGATGTCAGATTTTACAAATGGTTTGGTCCTAGCTGAGGTCATTTCAGAAAAGTTGCCCCATTAGGCATTCTTGTTTATTGTTGCTTTACTATTGCTGCATGTTACATGTTTGAACAAGGTTTATAAACACATTGTTTTTTTGGTAACCTGCTGATATGAGTCATGGTAAACGCTGTTGATTGATCAGAAGACTGGTGGTTGGAGCCGCTGGGTATCCAATTGGATAAGAAGGTCTAAAAGCTAAAGAGATCTCCAGTGTATCAATGATTGGGATCTTCAGGTTAGAACTAGTCCTGTTTTTGTGTTCAGTGCATTTTTTAAGCCTAGTCTCACTCGCAGATTAGAATCGTCTGTCAAATATAACATGCACAAGCCACCATCATATTACAGTGAAGTTGGTTTCCAGGTGTTTGTATCTAGTCCCTGCAGATATATTGTACTCCATAAATGTGATGTGATTTATGTCATTGCGTATAGCTGTTGTTATGGCCCCCATTTGTTATGACATTTACGACAGCGAAGGATGACAGATTTGACACAGATCCACAAGCTTGGTCGCTAGCATCGACCGCAATGGGGAACGATTTGTTGAAGTCAGGAGATTTGAGCACAGGGAAGTGACACAGCAGAGACTTCAGGCGATAGAAGGCTCTCTAGCATGCATCATCCCAAGTGAACTTTACGCCTTTCTTCAGTTGGTTGGTGAGACTGAGAGCAATCTCAGTTCTTGCAGAACTTGCGGTAGTACCCAATCATTCCAAGGAAGCGGCGCAAAGCTTTTTTGTTGTCAGGAACTGGAAAGTCTATGATGGCTTGGACTTTAGCATTTATGGGTGCCACCTTACCCTGGCTGATGACATAGCCAAGATACGTGACAGTAGCACAACCAAAGTCACTCTTGTTCAGGTTAACAGTCAGGTTAGCCTGGGTCAGGGGCTGGAACGTCTCTACATCTTTTAGATGTTCTTCCCAGGAGTCACTCCATGTGATCAGGTCGTCGATGTTCGCACCCGTGTGGGGCAATCCGGCGATTGTAGACTGTATCATCCTTTAAAGTGGCTGGGGCATTTTTCATGCCAAAGGGTAGGACTTCATACTGGTACAACCCAGATGGTGTGGCCAAAGCAGAGATGCTCTCAGTTAAAGGCACACACCAATAACCCTTCAATAAATCAATCTTGGTCAGAAACTTTGCTTGCTCTACTCTATCGATACAATCATCAATCATAGGTATTGGAAACACATCAGTTCTAGTTACAGCATTGAGTTTGTGATAATCTGTACAGAATCTAGTACTTCCATCAGGTTTTGGAACTGGCACACAGGGTGAACTCCAATCTGAGTTGGAGGGTCTGATAATATCATGTTCTAACATGTACTCAACCTCTTTCTCAGCAATCTTTCTCTTTTCAGGATTCATCCGGTACGGATGCTGTTTTATTGGTTTGGCATCACCAACATCTACATCATGAGAAGCTATGGAAACTCTCTTTGGAACATCAGGAAATAGATCTTTATATTTCTTGATCAACCTCTCAAACTGATCTTTCTGTGAGGGTTCTGAGTGCTGGAGTTTTACATCAAGATTTTGCAACTTCTGAATTTGACAATTTACATGAAAGAACTTCAGCTTTTATTCTAGGTTCATCATCTAGAAACTCCTCTCATCTTCACACGTCTCGACCATAGGAGAATCTGAAGTGACAGCTGCAACCCTACCATTTCTGTATCTGGAGTCTTCACATTGTCATTGAGATCACTGAGTTTTGTCAGAATTTCATAAGGACCATGAAATCTTGCCTGCAATGGATTGGACTGCTAGGGAAACAACACAAGAACCTTGTTTCCTGGTTTAAACTCACGGCTTCTAGCCTTATGATCATACCAAGTTTTCATTTTTCCCTGACTTGATTTCAAGTTCTCTTTGGCTAAGTCACAAGCTGCACGCAATCTTTCCTTGAACTTGCTAACATAGTCTAACAGACTGACTTGCAGTACTTTCTCTTGCCATTGTTCACTCAATAATAGCAAAGGTCCTCTCACTTCATGGCCAAACACCAGCTCAAACGGACTGAATCCAGTAGACTCCTGCACTGCTTCTCTAGCTGCAAACAACAGCAAATGAACACCTTCATCCCAGTCTTTCTCATAGTGATAACAATAAGTCCTCATCATTGTCTTGAGAGTGGAATGAAACCGCTCTAAGGCACCCTGACTCTCTGGATGATAGGCACTAGAAAGAATCTGCTTCGCACCTAGTTCATACACAACCTGATGAAACAATTCGGAAGTGAAATTGCTACCTTGGTCTCACTGAATTTCCCGGGGAAGGCCAAACAATGTGAAGAACTTGATCAAAGCCTTCGAGATTAAAGTTGCCTTGATGTTACGTAGAGGTATGGCTTCAGGGTATCTGGTAGATGCACACATGATTGTCAGCAAGTACTGATTTCCAGATCTAGTCTTGGGTAATGGACCAACACAATCAACAATGACCTTGGAGAATGGCTTCCCAAATGCTGGGATAGGCCGCAATGGAGCTACAGGTGGGTCTAACTGGTGTTTTCCAACTACTTAACAAGTGTGACAGGTTTTGCAAAAGTTGGAAACATCTTTCCGAAGCCCAGGCCAGAAGAAGTGTTTCATGATCATGTCAACAGTCTTGTTAACACTAAGATGACCTCCTAAAGGTAAACTATGAGCCATTGTTAAGATCTCATTCCTGTAGACCTTTGGAACAACAATTTGCCTAACCACTGCCCAATCTGCATTGGCAGGGATATCAGGAGGGCGCCACTTCCGCATCAACACTACATCCTTGAGATAATACCCAACTGGAACTGCGTCTATTTCCTTATCAGGAAGGGCTCTCCTCTTTAGTGCACTAATTTCAGGATTAGTTAGCATTAGTTTGCTCCTCAATCAACCGCTTTCTGGACAGAGACAAGTCTCCAGACACATCAGAATCACCAGACCCTTTAGGCTGGCTGAACAGAGAACTGATAAGAGTATCTGATAAGTCCTCAAACTGAGCAACCATAGTAGGCCGAACAGAATCATGAACGCGAACCACCTGCGTCCTGACTATTCAATGTGCTGGACGGCACCACATCATCTTCTTCTTTAGCCTTCTTGGCCATAGCACGAGTCACTGCACAGGAAGGATACAGAGATGGGTCTTGATCACCATCTTCAGTGCTCGGCTGTGAAGTAAGATGAACAGGGGGAACTACATTGCCCCCAGCAAGGTCATTGCCTAGCAACAGAGAAACACCCTAGATAGGTAGACTTGACATAAGTCCCACCTTTACCTGTCCTGTAACTAAATCTGACTTCAAGAATATAGAGCGCAGGGGTACAGATACAGTCCTCCCTTCAATACCTTGTACAAGTATGAAATCCCCAGAAGCGGTCTCATCACATAACTCCAAGGAGTCCATTAATAAAAGTGACTGAGAAGCTCCGGTATCCCTTAGGATATATATGGGGACAGGAGCAGTATGCTCATTCAGAGCCACAAATCACTTTGACACAAATGGAAGAAATTCCTCCCTCACAAAGTCAGCAGTATCAGGCTTCTGAGCCCCACAAGGAGCAAGCAATTTAGCAAAATGGTCATCTACTACAGGGGTTTCTAACCTTGTTTTCACAAAGGTATTTGGTTTCGTATCCTTTTCTCTTTCTTTCTTAGCTTTAAGGAACCAACAGTTAGTTGGAACATGACCAGATTTCTTGCAATAACTGCAAACTAGACCCCTTTTGTCACTGTCAGCTCTCACACTTTGATCAGACCTGTGACTGGATTTCTGTGCACCGTCAACAGATTTTTCTTTTGGGTTTTGGGAGAGGAATCTTGGGTATCACCATTACCCTTTTTCTGAAATTGGAACCATCTATTGTTACTGCTAGACTGAAATTTGTGACTTATGTGTGAGAACATATTCATCTGCAAATTTGGCAACTGATTGCAAATTCAGTGCTTGCTTCTCATTAAGGTAGGTCTTAAGATCATCCTTAACACAGTTCTTGAATTATTCAACTAACACCATCTCTTTTAGTGAGTTGAAATCATCTTTAACCTCCATAGATGTACACCAGTGCTCAAAGCAAACCTTCTTCTCATTAGCAAATTCCACATTAGTCTGATTGTCAGATTTCTTTAGACCTCTGAATTTCTGTCGGTAAGCCTCTGGAACCAACTCATAAGCTCTCAAAATAACCTTTTTGACAACCTCATAATCAGAGGAATCATTTGCAGACAAAGCTGAATAGGCTTGTTGAGCTTTACCCTTGAGGACAATTTGCAACAACAGAGGCCAGTGTTCCTTTAGCCACTGGCAACTCTTTGCTACCTTTTCAAAACACTGGAAATAGTTGTCAACATCCTTTTCTGTGAATGGAGGCACCAGTTTTACCTCCTGGCTAGCCCGAAATGTATTATATCCTCTACATATATAAATATATATATAGGAAAATTCAAAAACCGATTTAACAATTTGAAATGCTAGATTTTCAATAAATGACTCACACAATGGTCTATCCCGGACTTGAGCCCCCAGTTTGTTATGGCCCCAATTTTTTCTGACATTTACGACAGCAAAGGATGACAGACAAAATTTTAAAACCTAAACACATTTAATTAAACAAACTCATTTAACTAATCTACTATCTACTCTACTGACCAAGATTCATTATAAACAGAAAAAAAAATATTTACAGTCCCTTTGGTTGGGTTGCTTGGTGATGTTCTGGGTGAGGTAAATGCTCCATCACAGGCAAAAATCCATTAAAAACTTCACAGGTCTTGAAAAGAGTGACAGGTCCGGTTAAATGTATCCTTCTCCTTGCAATTTCTCCAACTAATTTACTCTCTCAATTTTCCTCTTTATATACTCTTTTGCTGGCCCCTTCCACATTTAGACCTTTTTTTTTGTCATTCTCTGGGACTTGTCTCAGACATGCCCAAAACATGCCCAAACCTAGCTCCAGTCTGGGCTTAACAAAAAAAAAAAATCAATATTGCCATCTAGTGGCGCTTTTTCGCATTACACTGTACTTACCAAGAATTTGGACAGTTAAGTCACATGGATAATTGACGATTTAAACTGATCCAGGAGTCCGCCCTCACACACTTCTGAGACTGAATGGGATTGAGTAATATTAAATCAACTTCCAGCAGTACTTTCTATTTCTATGAATTGATGAGCACTTAGGCACCTAAAGAAAGCTGTTCCCTGCCTGATAGTAATAGGACTAACAGAATACCAGCAAAAAATACCTGTCGAACTGTAACACACAAATTGCTCAAATCTTTAGAATAAAAAAAAACACATTTTATCAAAACACGTTCAAGAAACTTTATTGTGTATGTCATTTTGCCATGTGTAGGATAGTTCAACTTTCATAAATCCTTTATTTTGTAAACGTTTTAAGAAATTTATAATTTTACCTCAGTGAAACAGTTTATTGTAACCTTAACTGAAAGTGACTCATATAAAGCTGTTGCATACACTCAGCAGTAAACAGGGCAAACTCAAAATCTACTTGCTTAACAAACCATTAGTCTTGACCCATTTTCAGTTATTTTTCCTATTTACCCTTTAAAGTGCAGCTCTTTTTTGAGCAAATTTCTTTCCAAACTAAAATTCTCACTGTTCTTGAACCACTTTGACAACAGGTATAATCGTGGTTTTGTTTAAAAGGTGACACTCAGTAGATTTCTCTCAAACAGTCAGAATTGCTGACAGTATTACCCACATTGAGTAACAGCACCAAAAATGTAAGTTTTTGTCAGTCAGAAAAGGATCCTTTGCTCTCTTTTTCCCCTGTAGTGCTGTGACCTAGCCTTATTACCCAACAGCCACAGCCACATGCCAAAGCAACTGCAGGTACAAATATTTCAATTCTTTAAGCAAAAATGAATATTTCACAGACTTTATCTTGATTATGTTTGTGCGTGTTTCAACGCACTTTTGGAGAGTCCAAATTTCCCTGTTCCTGACCACAGTTCCAGTCCCTTTTGTACTAAGTTCACTTTTCAGCATTTCCTTATTTCAGATCTTTTTTCCCCATTTGTCACAACATTTTCACTCCATGACAGCCTTCCAGTTCCCAAAAAATTCTACAAATAATCCACTGTTCAATCCTATAAAACACTCTAATGTCACTAAGTAACTCTGTTGCCAAAACAAAAACTCTGCCTCTACTGACCAAAATCACTGCATTTATATACAGTGGTGCTTGAAAGTTTGTGAACCCTTTAGAATTTTACATATTTCGCATAATTATGACCTAAAACATCATCAGATTTTCACACAAGTCCTAAAAGTAGATAAAGAGAACCCAGTTAAACAAATGAGACAAAAAATATTATACTTAATTTATTCATTGAGAAAAATGATTCAATATTACATATCTGTGAGTGGCAAAACTTTGTGAACCTCTAGGATTAGCAGTTAATTTGACGGTTAAACTAGAGTCAGGCGCTTTCAATCAATGGGATGACAATCAGGTGTGAATGGGCACCCTGTTTTATTTAAAGATCAAGGATTTATCAAAACCTGATCTTCACAACACGTTTGTGGAAGTGTATCATGGCACGAATAAAGGAGATTTCTGAGGACCTCATGAAAAGGGTTGTTGATGCTCATCAGGCTGGAAAAGGTTACAAAACCACCTCTAAAGAGTTTGGACTCCACCAGTTCACAGTCAGACAGATTGTGTACAAATGGAGGAAATTCAAGACCATTGTTACCCTCCCCAGGAGTGGTCAACCAACAAAGATCACTCCAAGAGCAAGGCGTGTAATAGTCGGTGAGGTCACAAAGCTTCTAAGCAACTGAAGGCCTCTTTCACACAGGCTAATATTTATGTTCATGAGTCCACCATCAGGAGAACACTGAACAACAATGGTGTCCATGGCAGGGTTGCAAGGAGAAAGCCACTGCTCTCCTAAAAGAACATTGCTGCTCGTCTGCAGTTTACTGAAGATCACATGGACAAGCATGGGCTTCAGTTTGTTTTGAAAAGTGGGAGGGACAATAACTATCAGAATGAGTGTATTTTTAGAAGTGGTGGGGACAATGAAATTAATTAATGTTTTCGCCTTTGGTGAAATGCCACCATCACATGCATAATAATAATAATGCATCAATTTTATACAGCGCTTTTCTGGACTCTCAAAGATGCTTCCCAATGGATACATTATTCGTTCACTCACACATTCACGCTCTGATGGTGGTAAACTACGTTTTTGTAGCCACAGCTTGCGGAAGCAGGCCGCCAGTACGCGCCTACGGCCCCTCCAACCACCACCAAACATTCACCCACAGCCATCCAGGAGTGTTATTGCATGTTTTGTGGGTGGTGGAAACCGGAGTACCCGGAGGAAACCCACGCGAACACGGGAAGAATATGCAAACTCCACACAGAAAGGCCCCAGGCCGGATTCGTACTCGCAACCTTCTTGCTGTGAAGCAGTAGTGCTAACCACTGTGCCGCCACAACATGCATGAGCGTATTTCATGTTTTAAGTCAATATTCGAGTTTCCATTTCATATCAAGCAATTTTTTTGGCAAATTTTAGACAATTCGCTTCAAAGGAAATGCGACTGACCTGCGTTTCCATCAACCGGCTTGGAGCAAATAAATCACTTATAACCTGTGTACCGTAGATAGGCCCTACAGTACAACATTAGAAGAGGAGGTCGCAATTTGATCAAAAAAAAAAAACAGAAAAAATGCACATAAAAATAGTGCGAAGGAAACCCCACGACTGTCATGTACTGAATTAGAAGATAAACCTAGTTTTTTTTTTTTCAACTGCGGGGAATTCGATCGCAGGATTGATACCTGGAAATTACATTTCATTCCATTGTTTAAATAAACTGTCGATGCAGCCAACGCCAGCGATGGTGAATGATTACCAGCAAAACCGATGAAGTAATTTGCAGAAATTGGCGTTTATCAATAAACGTAGCAAAATTGGGAAATTGCAAGGCGCCAACCGAACACCGAAATGACGGAGCAATGAGTAGTAATGGGTAACAGTTACCATCAGGTTCGAATTACACATTGGCTTTCGGAGGAGCCCCATTTTCCGCTGGGCACCACTATTAAACCAGGTCACATGCACATGCATAAATACAAGTTTGTAGCAGCCCAGTCATTAACGGGGTTACTGCGAAAAATATTGTACGAATACCATTGTTAGCAGTTAATACCACTAGTAATATTTCATTGAGGCACAAGCGAACGTCACATTTCTGGGAAGAAAACAAGAACGAAATTGGTCATCAGCTGGGAAGGTGTGATGACCAAGGCCACACAAATGGACAGTTGAGGGTAAAACCATGCACACTCACCTCACTACTTTGTTCAATGCACAGTTACCATGCTGGTGGGGGTGGTTTCCTCCTGGACGGGCAAAAGGTGTGGCACAGGAGTGTTACCTGTTAAATCCTGTGGCCTGCTCATTAGGCCGTACCATCTGCAGCCATGTCAGAGGGTTTTTTGGGTTTAGTTTGTTTTTTCTGTGTATTAGTTTTAGTAGATACCATTTTGATTTCTCCTTTAGTGTTAGTTGGTTTGGCCAAACCGGCATTATGTTCCCTCGCATTTCATTTTGTTAGGTCGGTTTTCAGTGGAAAAAACACAAACAGTTTTTTTCACAAGGAAAAGAATTGAGGAGGGGATGAAGTTGAAGATGTATGGGGAAACTTTAGAAAGGGTTTGATCATTTAAATTTCTGGGAGTTCTTTTTGATTCACGGCTAACATGGGCAGATCATATTTGGAGAATTGAAGAAAAGTGCAAAAAGGTAATAAATGTTATGAGATGTTTGACTGGAAGGGAATGGGGTGCAAGTTGTTCAGCATTGAAGAGGCTATATGTAGCAGACTAAGGTCTGTAGTTGATTATGGCAGTGTGGCTTATGGGTCAGCAGCAATGTCTCTTTAAACAAATTAGATGTAATTCAGGCACAGGCTCTGAAAGTGTGTAGGGGGGCAATTAAGACTTCACCAGTTCCTCTATTACAGGTAGAATTGCGTGAAATGCCTCTAGAAATTAGGAGAAGGCAATTACTGACAAACTACTGGGCTAATTTGAAGGGGCACAATGATTCTCATCCCACGAGGGGAGTCTTGCAGGAGTGCTGGGAGGATGGGGGGAGCCAGAGGCAAAACTTTGCTAGAGTAGCGAATAATATTACAAAAGAATTTGGAGTATTTAATCTGAATATAAGTCCAACGGTAGTTTACCCAGAGGTGGCTCCATGGATGCTTGAATGGCCTGAGGTTGATTGGTTATTTGATTGGTGTTAGAGGCTAAAAGGTCAGGTCAGACACAGCAATGACCTCTCTGACCCGTTCCCCGTTATGAATGGTGTAAAGCAAGGCTGCGTCCTTGCCCCTACACTGTTCACCATCTTCTTCAGCATGATGCTCCAGCAGGCAACACAAGACCTTGATGTAGAAGACAGCATCTACATCCGCTTTCGTACCGATGGCAGCCTCTTCAACCTGCGACGTCTGCAAACCCACACAAAGACCATGGAGCAACTGATCGAGAGCTGCTGTTTGCAGATGATGCTGCCCTCGTTGCCCACACTGAGACAGCCCTGCAGCGCTTGACATCTTGCTTCGCAGTGGCTACCCAGCTCTTTGGGCTTGAAGTCAGCTTGAAGAAGACCGAAGTACTGTACCAGCCTGCTCCAAAAGAGGAATGTCAGCCCCCTCGCATCACCATCGGTGAAACGGAGCTAAAAACAGTGCACCAGTTCTGCTACCTCGGATGTACCATCTCCTCTGATGCCAAGCTAGACAAGGAAATCGACAGTAGAATGGCGAAAGCAAATGGCGCCTTCGGCAGACTCAATAAGCCTGTGTGGAACCGCCTTGTCTCTGCATCAAAACCGGAACATACTTTCTCCTGCAGCCGCTGTGGAAGAGTCATCAGACTGTCCAGCCACGAGCGTGCCTGCAGCAGGCGTGGATCCTGCCCCTCTTTTTTTATTTTTTTATTTACTTTTTATTGACATTCAGTGACAGATGTATATACACATGCTTTAATTATTAGTCACAGGGTATCAACCTGAATGTCCTTTTTTTCCCTGTTGGTGGGAAAGGGCCTTCCTTTGCCATCGGGCCAATGTTCATTCCTTCTTTTGGCAGCATAGGAAAAAACACCCGACTATTTTCATTGTCTCTATTGCCATTTACGTTTTTTTTTTTTTACCCAAATAGTAATAGTAACAGCAAACTCACCATCAGTCCCATTTATTCATCAGTCTATTAGAGTTCTGCAGTCATTTATTCCTGCTCTTGGCGTCTAAACGCTTGGAGCTTTTCTTTGTAATCCCGGGTCCGATCCCTGTACGCCTGGCCCCTTATTTTCCTCTCTGTGCGCCATGATAGGCGTTGGATCTGCTCCAGAAAAGTCTCCGAGCGTTTGATGACCGTCACCGGGAATCCCCTCTTTGCCATGTCTTGAGTCGCCTCCTCCACCGATCCATATAGCACAGTTCTCTTCGGGTAAAAGACTCTCATCTTTGCTGGGAACGGGGTTTGGAAGCGTATTTTGTTCTCTTTTAGCACAGCTTTCACCTCTGCATATTCCCACCGTAGCTTCAAAACCTCAGGTGCATAATCATAATCGAGGTTAACCCTGTTTCCAAGGTACTCAAACCCACGTTTCTGCCTGGCTAGTTTCAATATTTCTTCTTTCGTTCTGTAGCTGGCCATTTTGGCAACGATGGACCCTGGCGCCGCATTTGGCGGTGGTTTTGGCACCAGTGCGCGATGCGCTCTCTCCACTCGTAGCTCCGCGGACTCCAGCAACTCCAGTTTATCCCTTAATAAACGTTCCACGAAAACGACCACAGATGCAGCATCGTCTCCCGATCCCTCTTTGACGCCATGTATTCTGATATTTTCCCTTCTAGATCGTCCCTCCAGGTCCGTCAACTTGGCATCCATTTCGATGTGCAGTTTAAGCATCTCAGTTACTCCTGTCTCATTAGCTTGTATTCGGGTTTCAGCCTCCATAATCTTTCCTTCCGCCTCTTCAACTCTCTTGTTTGTTTTATTTATTTCCTCCTTATTTCCCGTTCAGCTGCACACAGTTATCTCTCCTGAATTCCCTTAGTTCTCTGAGTATAAGGTCGAGGCTCGCGTTGCTAGCTTGTTCCCCTTCGTCTGTTAGCATGTCGTTATCCTCCATGGCACTGCTAGCAGGTGAAGTCTGGTCGACTCCGTCTCCCTGGTGTAACTCGCACGGCACTGATTTCTTACTGTTTTTTCCTCTTGGCATCTTGATGCCCTCACTTTAATGTCTTACTCTCACAAAAATCTTAACAAATTTGTGTCGCTATGGGCTGTTTTTAACTCAAAAGTCGGGAGCACGTTCTCCTACGCCGCCATCCTCTAGTGTGCCAAACCAGGATGTCCGATCCTGCCCCTTTTAATCTTCGTTCGCGAAGTCTAGCCATGATTATAGAGGCTAAAAGAAAGGAAAAGGGTATGAGTGATTTGGTGAGTGCGTTTAGATCTCATGTAATGACAGAGTATAATGATTTTACACATATATACATGGATGGTGCTAAACAACCTGAGACAGGTGGTACAGGATTTGGGGTGGCAGTACCGGCGAAAAGAATTGGGATTAATAGAAGAACATCTAATAAGTTAGGAGTGTACACAGTGGAAATGGTGGCAGTGCCGGTTGCTTTACGGTGGGTGGAGAAAGTTGGTCTGGATAAGGCATTGGTATGTTCAGATTCATCTTCAGTGCTAGCAAGTCTAAGGCCATTCTATTCAAACAGCCGTCAAGACATACTGTATTTAGTCCTTCAGTCAATAACAAGAATAGTTAATCAGGGAGGTCAGGTAAAGTTTATGCGGGTTGCAGCGCATGTAGGGGTGAGGGGGAATGAGAGGGTGGATCAGTTGGCGAAGAGAGCTTTAATGAAAGGAAATGTAGATATGCAGCTCAGTATCAGCAAAGCAGAATTTAAAAGTGTAGTCTGGGAAAAGACCAATGCAATGTGGCAAGAAAGGTGGGATGGAGAGGAGAGAGGGAGGCGTCTTTATCAAATGCAAAAGGGTGTTAGAGGTGGGAGGATGAGCAGTGGATACAGGAGAGAGGAGATTGTGTTGACAAGGTTAAGGTTGGGGCATAGTGCACTAAATAAGACATTGAAATTGATGGGGAAGCACCAGACAGGCTTGTGCAAGGAATGTCAGGATGAGGAGGAGTCAGTGGAGCATGTAGTTCTGAGGTGTAGGTGGCATGAAGTACAGAGAGAGGAGATGATGAATAAGATGAAGGATGTTGGGGTACAGGAATTTATATTAAAAGGATTGCTAAGTATGGCAGAAGGGGCACAGATTAGGGCACTAATAGATTTCTTAAGGGGGACAGGGGTTTATGATAGAATCTGATGGATAAGCAGGGATAAAAGAATTGGGGGGTTGTAGATGAAATGGGTGTGGAAAGGTAAAAGTAAGGGTTTATATATATATATATAATTTTTTTTTTTTGTGTATAATATTGTGTTTGATTAAGTCAGGTTATGGAGTTAGAATGTAAGGCTATTGTCTGGTCCACACTCTGGAACAGAAGGTGGCGGTAAAGTACCAATAGGCTGGATTTCAACCGCCGTTATATCAGAAGAAGAAGAAGTAGATTTGTTTGGACAGTTTGTTCAGTTAACACAATTTTGTTGCTGTCATTTTTTGATTATAGTTATATTTTGTTGACCTCTTTTATGGGCCTAGTTGTTACATTCTTGATTTATATTGTTTGGCATTATTTTTTGGGTAAATAAAAACCCTCTTTTCAACAAATTCCTGTTCTCCTCGTTGCCTTACTGCTTAGTCCCTGACAATTGGTGGCAGCAGAGAGATCATCCAGTGGAGGAAACAGGATTTTTTTCCCCCCTTTTTCTTCATTTTTTCCCCCTTCTTTTTGCTGCCCCCCGGCCCAAAAAGGATAAATGAATCGAGGAGGAAAAGGTGGAAGGAGACCAGGAGGGCCTGCAAGCCTAACAGGTGTCCAGGAGACGCAAGCCGGTGAAGAGGAGGAAAATGGAGCTTCAGGAGTGGTAGAGAGCACTGAGGGTGAAGGTCGGGAGCCAACTCTGTCAGATGTGATGGCCATTCTTCAAGCTCACATGGGGCAGCAGGAGGCCCGAGAGGCAAAGCAGAATGAGGTAACTGCAATACAAGAACAGCGTTTTAAAGCGCTTCAACATCAGTTTCAGTTTTTGCAGTTAGAAATTCAGGCCCAAATATCTCCAGTGCCAGATCCTCTGTTAGCAGACACTGATCCATTAGGTTCAGAGGTTCAGTCATCTACCATGCACCCTCCTCAGGCCCAAGCTGAGCCCGCCAACCCAATCATGGCCCCTGCAGGTCAGTCTTATACACACTATGAGCCCAGATTGTAAAAATTGACTGATAATGATGACATTGAACTTTTTTTTATTTTTTTTATTTCGGCATGATTGTAAATCATTTCATGACAATTTCAACATGACACAACATGTATCATGACCGAAAGGGTCGCGGGGGAAGCGAAATCGCTTATCAGAGTCCCGCCCCCAGCTTCCAGTAAAAACAGTTTGGTTATGGTTAAAATATCATAAGGATTATAAATCACAGCAGAGTTAATGTCCATGTACGCTAGCGTTTTAACATCAGAATCATGAAATTTATGAATACCATAAAAATTATATTTTTAATTCTTAATAAAGATTAAGTGAGTGTTCATATAACTTAGATTCAAGTGCCACTCTTGATCCAAAGCGACATTATCCCGAATCCCCCATTCTTGATCATTTGATTTGTTCCTGCTAATTTGGAGTAGATGAGAGGAAGCAATGATACCGGATCTATGCTTGGATCTCTTGATCAGTCCTTATTTTCATCACCTGGGTTCACCCTTCCCTTATCGGATGTAATGACTTCTCGCAGTTTGTCCAGTCCATCGTTGCCTTCCTTAACGTCAAGCCCAATTTTATTGGGCTTTCTGACAAAGGTGGCCATGCCATTCCAGATTTTCTTTATCCTAAAGTCAATCAAATGCAGTCCAGACCCCAATTATAGCAGACCCACTATCATGAATCCAGTTATATAGACATCCTCTACATCCTCGATGTCCAGGACTGTCAATTCGGACAGTTAGTCTGAAGCGCCCAGTGACAGGATACAATTAACAAGATTGAACATGTTTATAGTTACTCAGATATGCACATTTCAACAAATATTTGAAGACCTTCAGCTCTCCAGCCATTCTTATATTATCATCAAGTACATTCCATGCCCTGACTCCAGCCACCGATAGGGAATGCTCCCTACGTGTCGTTCAGACCTTGCTTGATTGTAATAACATCCTACTTCTGGTGTGCTGCATGCAGTCACGCTGAAGAAATAGGTGTAATGTGAATGTGATTTTCTTATCACATTTGAACGCATTGCTGTAGCATGCTGATGGCAGAAATCAGATTGGGTTTTTCATTTGATCCCGTTGCTAACAGGCAAAGCTAGAAGTGCGTATGTGCATATGGACATTGATGACTCTCTTGACTGTGACCAAGTCAAATCTGCCATTCTTTCTAAGTATGACATTAACCCTGAGACCTACAGGCAAAGATTCCGCTCCCTAGAGGTCAACCCTGATGGGAGCCCTAAGGAGTTATATGCAAGGCTCAAGGAACTGTATGGGAAGTGGATCCAACTAAAAGGTAAAACCGTCCAGGAAATTGGTGAAATGATCATATTAGAACAATATTTGAGAATGTTGTCCCTGAGCTTCAGGTCTGGATCCGAGAGCATGATCCAGAATCAGCACTGGAGGCTGCTAAGTTGGCTGATGTCTTTGTGGCTGCCCGGAGGAAGGGACAACCATGGAGCTACAACTCGTGGAGAACAAAGGACAACCGCAAACCAGCCCAACAGTACCAACAGGGGTCAGCAATCGGTGCGGGTAAGCCCCCCATGGGGGAGAACCAGCCAGCTAGCCGACCATTGAAGGATTCTGGTAAAAAGCTAATTTGTTATCTTTGTGGTGTAGAAAGCCACACGAAGCCCATGTGCCCTAAAAACTCTTCTAAGATGACACAAATGTGCTTTGTGCCACGCTTTCATGTGGAACCTGAGGTAAAGAAAGACCAGTCTATTAAAATGACAAACATTGAAGTAAATGGAATGACTCTCAAGGCCCTCGTGCGCAGGAAATTAGTACCTCCAAATGTAATCAGCACCAGAGACATTATACCTATTTGTTGTGTGCATGGAGATGAGAAGTGCTATTCAACAGCTGACCTGTACATAACAGTAGATGGGCAAACTTACCTGTTGAACATTGGAGTTGTTGATAACTTGCCTTTTCCTGCTGTGCTAGGACGAGACCTCCCAGTACTGTTTGATTTGTTGGAATCTGACCGGGGCTGAAAGAGTTATCTTGTGGTCACCAGAGCACAGGCAAAGGAATCTGGTGAATACTCTGAGACTCTCTGTGCCCTACCCTTCTACAATGATGAGTTGGATATCACACTCGGGAAGTCTCGCAGTCAGAGAAGGCAGGAGAAATTCCAACATACAGTTGTGAAACCACAAGATAACATGGAGCCGGAGTTACCACTAGGATTTAAAGTGCTGGACAACATCAGTGAGATGCAAAAAACTGATCCATCTTTAGTATCTCTCTTTCAGAAAGTGAAGGAGAAGGAGTTGGGAGCTGAGCTGGACTTCAACAGAGATGTTCTGCAAAATGGCATACTCTACCGTGAACAAGGGTCAGTGTTGCAACTAGTGGTTCCCAAAGCAGCTAGAGACACCATACTCGCCTTGGGGTATTCTGTTCCCTGGGCTGGCCACCTAGGTAAGCACAAAACCACAGCACGCATCAAACATCATTTCCGCTGGCCTAGCCTACGCAGGGATGTCACTCAATTCTGTAGAAGTTGCCCTCAGTGCCAAATAACATCTGCTAAAACTCCCTCCAGAGCTCCACTCCAACCACTACCCATCATTGGCATCACATTTGAGCGCCTGGGGATGGACATTGTGGGTCCACTTGAAAGGAGTAAAGCCGGAAATCGTAACATGCTGGTTATAACGGACTATGCCACAAAGTACCCCGAAGTGTTTCCATTGAAATCCATAAAAGCCAAATCTGTTGCTTTCTGTCTGGTGCAGTTATTTTCCAGAGTAGGCTTCCCTCAAGAAATACTGACTGATCAAGGAACTAACTTCATGTCCTCTCCGCTGAAACAGGTTTACCAGTTACTGGGCACAAGGGGGCTGAGGACTACACCACATCATCCTCAAACTGATGGTTTGACAGAGCGCTTCAACCAGACCCTAAAGCAGATGCTCAGGAAATTCGTCAACAGCAGTGGCACAGACTGGGATCAGTCGCTGCCATATCTGCTTTTTGCTTACAGGGAAGTACCCCAAGCCTCCACTGGTTTCTCTCCATTTGAACTTTTATACGGGCATGAGGTCCGGGGACCTCTTTCATTGCTGAGAGAGATCTGGGAGGGAGGCAAGGTGAGGGGGGATACTGTTAACATTATATCCTATGTTGTCCAGATGAGAGAGTGATTGGAGAAGATGAGTGAGCTTGCCCAGTCTGACATGGCGGAGGCCCAGCAGCAGTAGAAGTCCTGGTATGATCAGTCAGCCCGGCAGAGATCCTTCGACCCAGGACAGAAAGTGCTAGTGCTCCTCCCCAGTGAGGACAACAAGCCTCTGGCAAAGTGGCAAGGACTATCCGAGATCATGAAGAAACTTGGGCCCACCACATACCAGGTATCAACCCCAGGGCAGCCTCGGTCAAGTAGGGTACTGCATATAAATCTTCTGAAGGAGTGGGTGCAGCGACCTGAAAAGAAAGAGGTGATGCTCATTAGAGGAGTGCTGGAGGACAAAGAAGTGGATGAGCAATACTTACCTTCAGTTAGTGCTTCAGTGGATCACGACCTCAGCCACCTCTCGGATGATAAGCAGCACCAGATGAGAGAAATCTAATTCAGATGTATTCCAGGAGAATCCTGGGAGGACAAATATTGTTGAACAAGATATTGTTGTTAAAGAAGGAGCTTCTGTGAGATGGCTTAGTTACAGGATTCTTGAACGCCTGCTAGCTTCATTGAGAAAGGAAATTAACCTGATGCTTTCCCTGGGAATCATTGAGACTTCAAAAAGTGAGTGGTGAAACCCAGTGGTTCTGGTGCCGAAAAAGGATGGCAGCATGAGATTCTGCATCAACTTCAGGTACCTGAATTCAGTTTCTCAGTTTGATTCCTATCCCACTCCAAGAATTGATGAACTGCTGGAAGGACTGGGGAAAGCAAAATACTTGACCACAATAGACCTCTGCAAGGGTTACTGGCAGGTTCCACTTGCTGAATGATCCAGGGAGCTGACGGCCTTCAGGACACCATGGGGCTCTTCCAGTTCTGCCCTTTGGCCTGCATGGGGCTCCAGCTACCTTCCAGAGGCTCATGGACCAGGTACTGTGTGAATTTATTGACTTTGCTGCAGCATTTTTAGATGACATTGTCATTTACAGTACCACCTGAGAGGAGCACTTGGAACATCTGCATGCTGTCTTGGGTCGTCTCCCACTGCCAGGCTGACTGTCAACCCGTCAAAATGTGTCTTTGCTGCTACAGAGACTGAATACTTGGGCCATGTCATCGGGAGTGGGGTGATTCAGCCAGAGGTCAGTAAGATCCAGGCCATTGAGTCATGCCCTCTGCCACAGACAAGAAAGCAACTGCAATCATTTCTGGGCATGGCAGGCTTCTATCACCGCTTCATACCGCAGCTCTCGACCAGGACAGCTCTACTCACAGATCTGACTGGATCCCGGTGTCCCAATCAGATCCAGTGGACAGAGGAGGCGGAGGCAGCTTTCCATGACATCCGACAGTCATTGAGTAAAAAACCTGTTCTATACAGTCCAGACTTTGATGAACTTTTCATTCCGCAAACTGATGCTTCTGACAGGGGCCTGGGGGCTGTGCTGCTCCAGGGACCACCAGGCGACCGCCATCCAGTTGCCTTCATCAGCCGGAAATTGTTCCCCCGAGAGGTCCGGTATTCAACGGTGGAAAAAGAGGCTCTGGCTATCAAGTGGGCCCTTGACTCCTTCCTGTACTACCTTCTCGGTAGAGAATTCATCCTGGAGACGGACCAGAAAGCTCTTCAGTGGATGGAAAGGATGAAGGACACCAATGGGAGGATCACACGGTGGAACCTGGCACTTCAACCATTCCGTTTCAACATCCAGCACATCCCAGGCAAAGACAACATCACAGCTGATTACCTCTCTCGCAGTTCCAGTGAGATTTCTGAAGGTGGGGAGAGTGTGATGGCCAAGGCCACACAAATGGACAGTTGAGGGTAAAACCATGCACACTCACCTCACTACTTTGTTCAATGCACAGTTACCATGGTGGTGGGGGTGGTTTCCTCCTGGACGGGCAAAAGGCGTGGCACAGGAGTGTTACCTGTTAAATCCTGTGGCCAGCTCATTTGGCCATACCATCTGCAGCTATGTCAGAGGGGGTTTTTGGGTTCAGTTTGTTTTTTCTGTGTATTATTTTTAGTAGATACCATTTTGATTTCTCCTTTTGTGTTAGTTGGTTTGGCCAAACCGGTATATATGTTCCCTCACATTTCATTTTGTTAGGTCAGTTTGTTCAGTTAACACAGTTTTGTTGCTGTCATTTTTTGAGTATAGTTATATTTTGTTGACCTCTTTATAGGCCTATATGTTACATTCTTGATTTATTTTGTTTGGCATTATTTTTTGGGTAAATAAAAAAACCCTCTTTTCAACAAATTCCTGTTCTGCTCGTTGTTTTACTGCTTGGTCCCTGACAGAAGGAATTCTATATTCAACCAATATCAAATGAAATCAACTGGATCATGCTCTCGGATCCATCAACGTTCAACTTGATGTTTGGGTACCCAGAGAAGCATTCAGGAGTGTTGACTACATCCAGTCAAGACAATTTTGAGTTTAATTTCTAGAGCTGCAGTACGCGGTAATAGCATTTAATAGCAACAGCCATGTTACAGATGACATATCAGGTTGCTAGGGCATGCGCAACTTTCTCCTCTACCGAGATACTTGGGTCACTTAAAATATCCGAAAACTTGTGCAGCTGCCTCACTAGAGCATTATTTCACATAAAGGCAGGATATGATAGTGACTTGAGAAAGCACACGATGAGATGGATGAAAGCTGCAATATTTGACAATATTTAAAGGATTTCTGCACTAACTCTCCTATGCTGCAATCAATACGTAAAATCCAATATATGTACAGTAAAAATAAAAAATGTGTGTGTTTAGGAAACATTTTTCAAAACAAGGCTTATGTTGTCAGAGACTACGGCTGGGGGTATATCCCCGAACGCCACCATCTCTCCAATTCCCCAATCCTTGAATATACCTTGAATAGACTTTCATTTGAACTTCAGGTCAATCGGTCAAATGGTTCTGAAGATATGGCCAAAATGGTAATTGACATAGTATTCAGCTCCGTCCATACGTCCGTACGACCGTCTGTACGTCCCGAAACCTTTTCTGCGCGATATCTCAAGAAGTAAGCATCGGATTTTTTTCAAATTTGGTGTCAACATGTATTAGGGTAATGTCTCAGCGCCAGTCGAATTTGGTGACCTTCGCAACATTTTCAAGGTCACACCGAGGTATGATAGATTCTGACACTGAAATGCTTGTCTGCGCGATATCTCAAGAAGTAAGCATCGGATTTTTTTCAAATTTGGTGTCAACATGTACTAGGGTAATGTCCCGGCGCCAGTCGAATTTGGTGACCTTCGCGACATTTTCAAGGTCACACCTAGGTATGATAGATTCTGACACTGAAATGCTTGTCTGCGCGATATCTCAAGAAGGAAGCCTTGGATTCTTTTCAAATTCGGTGTCAACATGTATGATGGTGATGCCCCGGCGCCAGTCGATTTTGGTGACCTTCGCATCATTCTCAAGGTCACACCGAGAGAATGTCGATTTTCACACTTTTGGCATGTTCATGCTAAATCAGACCATTCCTTTCAGCTGACAGGGTTTGGAAGTACATAATTATCCCCCGCCGCGCGGAATGCGCGAAGCGGCGGGACATAGTATTTACGACCGTCCGTCCGTCCGTCCGTCCTGAATCCTCGTCAGCGAGATATCTCAAGAACGAATTGACGGATTTCCTTCAAATTTGATGTCAACATGTATTAGTCTGATACCCCGGCGTCAGACGATTTCCGTGACCTTCGCGCCATTCTCAAGGTCACACTGAGAGATTGTGCATTTTCACACTGATAGCCTTGTCAGCGAGATATCTCAAGAACAAATCGACGGATTTACTTCAAATTCCATGTCAACATATATTACGGTGATGCCCCAGCGCCATTTGATTTCGGTCACCTTCGCGCCATTCTCAAGGTCACACCGAGAGATTGTGCATTTTCTCACAGATAGCCTTGTCAGCGAGGTATCTAAAGAACGAATCGACGGATTTACTTCAAATTCCATGTTAACATATATTGGGGTGATACCCCGGCGCCAGTCCATTTCGGTGACCTTCGCGCCATTCTCAAGGTCACACCGAGAAATTGTTCATTTTGTGGCGGGGGACAAAGACACGTTAGTGTCAAATACTTGTTTTCCATCACAAAGCGCCACCTGGTGGCAAAATATTGAACCATATAGGTATGATGTCATCATGTGACACGTTGTGAGGTCATGACCTTGCAGTTGCACATAGTTTCATGTCAATTGGAGAAATAGTTCCAAAGATATGGCAAAAATGGTGAATTTTATGTGACAAAGCTCAACCTTGTATCAAAATTTTGAACCAAACAGGTATAATGTCATCATGGGACAAAGCCTCAGATCATGACCTTTCATTTGCACTTCATTTGAGGTCAATCGGACAAATATTTCCAGAGATATGATAAAAACTGTGATTTTTTTCAGTTTTTGGCCCCTGGTGGCCAATCTAGAAATTTTAAATTGCCCAAAATCGAATCAGTTCTTCCTCTGTATGATACGTATTTATATGCAGAAGTTGGAATTTCTAATTGAAATATTACTGAAGTTATCACGTTAACATGTAGGGCGGCGCGGTGGCGGCGGCGGTCGGAACAAGAACATAATATCCCTGGAATGACATTTGGCGTTCGGGGATATAATAACAATTAATTGATGATTGATTGTTGACATTATCAAGTTTCTTTCTTGAAATTGACACCCCTAGTTGGGATGTTGTGTAAAATGTGAATATGAACAGAATAAAATGATCCGCAAATCCTTTTTGACCTATATTCAATTGAGTACACAACAAAGACAAGATATTCAATGTTCAAACTGATAAACTTTATTGTTTTTTTTTTTTTTTGAAACATTCCACAGGTGAACAGGTGAGTGTCATGATTAGGTATGACAGGAGCATCCCTGGGGCTCCCTGGTGACACACTGGTCTTAGCCTGCGCACCATAAAGGATGTGGCTTTCCGGTTCGGTTCCGGTTCCGATGTGGTGACCCGGTTCGATTCTGGCTCGGGTCATTTGCCACGTCTTCCCCATTCTGCTCCCCAGCTTTCCTGTCTCCCCCCACTGTGTGACTATCAAATAAAGTAGAAAATCCCAAAAAATAATCTGTAAACGTGTGGCGCATTATGAAGCACAAAATACAACAATGGAGACCCAGACTGTTGAGCGATTGAAGCCGTACATTAAGCAAAGATGGAATGAATTCCACCTCCATACCTTTTACAATTAGTATCGACAGTTACCAAACGCTGACTGAGTGTTGTTAAAACGAAAGGTGATGTAACACAGTGGGAAACATGTCCCTGTCCCAGCTTTTTTGGGATTTGTGGCAGGCATCAAATTCAAAATGAGTGAATATTTCCTTAAACACAAAAAACTTTATCAGTTTGAACATCAAATATCCTGTCTTTGTAGTGTACTCAATTGAATATAGGTCAAAAAGGATTGCAAATCATTGTAGTCTGTTTGTAATCACGTTTAACACAATTTCTCAACTTCATTGGAATTGGGGTTTGTAAATATTGTGTTAAATGATTAGAAAATCATTGCATTCTGCTTCTATTTACATTTGACACAGTATCCCAACTTTTTTGGAAATGAAGTTGTACAATGATGTCACCTAATGATATTATGAAGGTTTATTACAGCATAAGCCTATTGTTAAAAGAGATCATAAGCCTGTTAAAGAAGAGATGACACAAAAACAGTAGTCATTACAGCTTAAAATGCAACATGAAAACCTCAGCAAAAATAAAATGTTTTTGAAAATATAACTTCTGTACATCCTGAGGCTCTAAGCCTTGATATCTGACACAGCTACTGTGACTTTTTGGAACTAAGGTTGTGTCCTATCCTCAGTTTTTTAGTTGAAAGGTGAAAACACTGTGGGGTTCAGACACGGCTAGATGCATGAGATTACTGGCAGGTTCATTTTTGAAAACATCTGCATTTGCAAGTAAAAAATTGCCCAAAGAGGGAGTCTAAATGCAAGTTGCAAGCATTTTGTAGTGCCGTCAACCATTCTCATTCTAAAAATGACTGACAAACTGCAGCTGCGAAACATAACAAATAAACCCCATGTCCCAAACATGGCAAATATACTCAACAATGATGCAAAAGCTCACTGCAAGCTCTGATCACTGACAAATTGTGTAAAACATGCCTCTGGCAGCAGTGATGGCTTCACAAGAGAGGCTGAATATAGATTTCCTACATATGCTGGAAATCCTTGAAAATGCTTGGATTTAAATATCGTGTTCACAAAATGCAGTGCCGTGTAAAAGTATTTTCTCCCTTCCTCATTTATTTTTTTTCCATATTTTTTACACTTAAATGTTTCTGATCATCAAACAAAGATAACCCAATACAAAGACAACTCAAAGACAAAGATGATCCAAAGACAAAGATAATCCGAGACAAAGACAACCCAAGACAAAGACAACCCAAAGACAAAGATAACTCAAAGACAAAGATAACCCAAGTAAATACAAAATGAAATTTTTAACTGATGATTTTATTTGTTAAGGGGAAAAAGCTATCCAAACCTTTCTTGCCCTCTGTGAAAAAATAATTGCCCCCTAAATCCTAATAACTGGTTTTACCGCCCTCTGCGACAACAACTGCAATTAAACATTTGTGATGACTCCCCCCCCCCGTAAATCATGAATTAATTGTGATGAACCACATTTTTTGAGTCCGATTTCACTAGCCACATCCAGGCTTCATTCCTGTTGAATCAAGAAATCACTTCAGTAGCACCTGTTTCACAAAGTGAAGTAGGCTAAAAGATCTCAAAAAGCAACATATCATGCCGAGATCTTAAGAAACTCAAGAACAGATGAGAAACAAAATTATTGACATCTATCAGTCTGGAAAGGGTTAAAATGCTATTTCTGAGGCTTTGGGACTCCGGTGAAGCACGGTGAGAGCTATTATCCACAAACAGAGAAAACTTGGAACAGTGGTGAACCTTCCCAGGAGTGGCCAGCCTACCAAAATTACTCCAAGACCGCATCGATGTCTCATCCTGGAGGTCAGAAAAGAACCCAGAACAACATCTAAATAACTGAGGCAAGTGAGGCCTGCAGTAAAGGTCAGTTTTCATGATTCAACAATAAGAAAGAGACAGGGCAAAAATGGCATGCATGGGAGAGTTCCAAAGCAAAAACCACTGCTTACCAAAAAGAACACAAGGGCTCATCTCACATTTGCCAAAAAACATCTGGATGATCCCAAAGTCTTTTGGAAAAATATTCTGTGGACTGAAGAGACAGAAGTTGAACTTTATGGAAAGTGCCTGTCCCATTATCTGCTGGAAAACTTACACAGCATTTCATAAAAAGAGCATCATACCAAAAGTGAAACATGGTGGTGGTAGTGTGATGGTTTGAGGCAGCTGTGCTGCTTCAGGACCTGGTAGTTATTGATGGAACTATGAATTCTGCTCTCTACCAGAAAATCCTGAAGTAGAATGTCCAATCATCAGTTCATGACCTCAAGCTCAAGCGCACTTGGGTTATGCAGCAGGACAATGATCTGAAACACACTAGCAAGTCCACCTCTGAATGGCTTAAAATAAACAAAACGAAGATTTTGGAGTGGCTTAGACTTAAATCCGCTTGAGTTGCAGTGGGATGACCTCTAACAGGCCGTTCATGCTCAAAAACCCTCCAATGTGGCCGAATTAAAACAATTCTGCAGAGAAGAGTGAGTTAAAATTCTTCCAAAGCGATGTGAAAGACTCCTTGACAGTCATCGCAAATGTTTGATTGCAGTTGTTGTCGCCTGCTGTTATTAGGATTTAGGGGGCAATTACTTTTTCACTGAGGGCCAGGAAGGTTTGGATTGCTATTTCCCCTTACTAAACAAAATCATCATTTAAAAACTGCATTTTGTATTTACTTGGGTTATCTTTGTCTTACATTAAAATTTGTTTGATGATTGGAAACATTTAAGCGTACAAAATGAGGAAGCAAGTAGGAAATCAGGAAGAAATCAGGATAAAATACTTTTTCACGGCACTGTAGATACAATTGCTAATATTTTAATAATGTGATTAAAATAGCTTGAAATCGCTAACACACTTGCAAAACTGTGATAGTCATTTGCAATTGGACTAGGTAATTTGATTAAGATGTACCAGTAATTTACCACAGCAACAAGATCCAAGAGAAGCTTTTGATTCAAAATTTGATTCAAAATCAGTCAGCTTGACTCTGACTGTGGAAAAGGTTTTGGAACCCTCAAACAACAAAAACACAATTTCGGTTTTCCTAACAACCTGCGACCAAATTAAATTGCAACAGCACAACCAGAAAAAGTTTGAGGAAATTGAATTACCTTGGTCTTGATGGGGAGACATCCAATCAACAACCTTCTACATGGTCAAAATAATATGGAAGCTATCCATTAGAAAAATGTTCTCATTTGCAAGCCATCAACACTATATTTTGACATCTACCAGACTGCAAACTTGGCTTTTTTGAAAACAGCCAGTATCCTGTTCTTAATTTCTTTGGTGCCGAGGGAGTACACAATGGGGTTCAGACAGGGAGGTAAACATGAGGCTAAAGACAAGGTCACCATCCTGACATCTGGATTGAGTCGGAATAGGAAGAAGTCGATAATATTCAGGGCAAACAAAGGCAAGAAGAAAACTGCCACTAGAACTAGATGCTCAGTGCAGGTTGCGAGTGCTTTGTACCTGCTGTCCACACTTTTCATTCTGAACACCACAGTCAGAATACAGCCATATGACATGATAATGAAGCTGAGGGGCACACCAAGAATGGAAAATCCCAGAGAAGAGACAGTGGTCTTCTGCAATCTGTGATCATTGCAGGATAGTCTGTACACAATAGCATAGCCACAGAAATAGTTGTTCACGATCAGTGAATTACAAAAAGACAATTTTGTCATGATCAGAATAATGAACATATTGGAGCTTACAGAAAGCACCCAAATAATTACTAAAATACTGATCATGCTTTTAGGCGTGTTAATTGAATTTTGTCTCAGTGGAAAACACACTGCAATTAACCTGTCATAGGCAAGTACACCGATGGAAAATGACTCTACCATACCAAAACAGTAATAGAAAAACATTTGTGCCAAACACGCATTATAGGAAATAAAGTTATCTTTCAGAAGAAATATCTTGATCATGCCAGGAATAATGGTTGTACTGATAATTAAATCAGTAACCCCTAAATTTGCTACTGCAATATACTTTGGGGTGTGCAGGCGATGATCTGCAGATATAATCATGAGGATGCATGAGTTGGCCAAAATTGTTATAATATAAATGATGGCCATGAAAATTAAATATATCTCAGCAAATTTTAACGATGTAAATCCAACAATATAAAATCCATCTGGCTTGATAACAGAGTAGTTCAAGTCAGAAGACGTGGAAACTCTCATCTCGGTCAACCAGACAACCCGATGGATTGTGGCACCTGTAGCCGACTCCTGTAAGAAACAGCACAATCAAGACATCATCCAGTACATCACCTCAAAACACACTGCTTCTTAAAGTTTAAAAATTGCCATCTCTACATAAAAAATGTGAACAGTGCCATCTAAACACCTGGGTAATGCAGTTAACCAGAGCAGGTAGTCTCTAACAGTCAGTTACTTGATGAATCTGTTGAACAGACTCTCTCTTATACCTTTTAACTCCTCAGATGAATAGTGGAAGATATATTTAGGAAATCTTTAGGGATGTCAAATGTGAGCATTGCTTTTGAAGTTGCTAGAGGGGTTGACCAGCAAATATGCAAACAAGTGCTCCACATATGATTTCCACACATTTATTTCAAAGCATAGCTGTCAAATTTCAGGCATGGGGCCATGATGAAATCAAGAGGAGAAATCTGACTTGTAAAGTCATTTATTAATTTTGAATTCAGATGGATTGAAAGTAATGCATTGTTCATAAATACTCTGAAATGAATTTTCATTCATTTTAACTCATTTCAGTTTCAGTAATCTTTTACTCTGTCTTGCATTCACAATGGAATAAATGTCTTGTTGTAGAAGTGGCACATATGATTTAATCAGTACATCTTTTGCCCAGAACAAGTGTATGCTGAACTGTGACTACTTGCCTCATCTGTCAAATGCACACCATGAGAGCTCACATTGAAATTTCAAATAATACGAGCACAATCATGTGACTGGAATTGAGGTATTAATTTTTTTGTCCAACATTTATTTGCATGCTTATGGTGTATATATCAAGAGTTTGTTTCCAAAACGCAGTAAGTGTCAAAATGACAAAATTTGAGGTAACACCATAGAGCTATAGAGCCCTGTGCTTTCTACACATGGTGATCCATTTTTAGAAATTCAGAGTGAAGTGTATTTTTGTCATTTTCAAAGTTTCTGTTTTTTTCCAACTTTAGTCGGCAGTAAACCAGCAAAGTGCTCATCTTACCAAAGCCTTTGACCTCAAAACCATAAAAGACTAAAATGTGAAAACTTCACTGGAAACTTTTATGTGTTCAAGGACCAGTCTCTACGAATTTCATTAGTAGTTTGGTATTAAACTTCAAGTTGGTCTTTTGCCCTTATGGGGAACTTCCTTGTCTCTATCTATGTTGGTGCCCATTGCATTTTAAAGCTGATTGATTCAAAATGAGTATAATGCATATATCGAGGGGTCAGACCATAATGGTTGTGTGTCCATTTTAGAGTTTTTGAGAAAAATGGTTTTTAAGATTTGCAGGTGTTCTATTGAATCAGGTATTTAACATCATTTTTTTATTAGTCTGTCTTTCCTGCATGGTTCAGAAGTATACTAAACATATAGTTTTTCATGGGTTCATGCTTCCACCACATCAGGGCCAAAGATGCCAAAAAAGAACGTCACCTCTGTGCCCCAACAATTCCAGCACTTGATGTGACAGAACACAATGGTGACAGAGTTAAGTTTGTTTGCAATGGAAGAGAGATGATTCTGTAATCAGTGTTGTGCATGAACGGGAAAAAAGAACAACGTTCATGAACTCGTTCATTATTTTGACAAACGATGAACTGAACGCACGCACTTGCCGAAAACGAACGATTCCCTGAACGAGTTCATTTTGGTAAGGAATAACGGGCCTTGGATATTGGGTGCATCTCAAAGCCTAGACTGTGTCCTGTAATGCGAATAGAAGCCACTAGATGGCAGTATTGACCTTTCTTATGTTAAGCCCAGACTGGAGCTTGGTTTGGGCATGTCTGGGACAAGTCCCACAGAATAAAAAAAAAAGAGGTCTAAATGTGGGAGGGGTCTGCAAAAGAGTATATAAGGAGGAAAATTGAGGGAGTGGAGTAATAGGAGAAATTGCAAGGAGAAGGATACATTTGACCAGACTTGTCACTCTTTTCATGACCTTTGAAGTTTCTTGTAGATTTTTGCCTGTGTTGGAGCATTTTCCTCAACCAGGACATCACCAAGCATCACCAATCCAACCAAAGGGACTGTTCCAAAGGATGATACAGTCTAAAATCGCCGGATTGCCACACACGGGTGCGAACATCGATGACCTGATCACATGGAGTGACTCCTGGGAAGAACATTTAAAAGATGTAGAGACGTTGTTCCAGCGCCTGACCCAGGCTAACCTGAACAAGAGTGACTTTGGTTGTGCTACTGTCACGTATCTTGGCTACGTCATAGGCCAGGGTAAGGTGGTACCCATAAATGCTAAAGTCCAAGCCATCATGGACTTTCCAGTTCCTGACAACAAAAAAGCTTTGCGCCGCTTCCTTGGAATGATCGGGTACAACCACAAGTTCTTCAAGAACTTTGCTGAGATTGCTCTCAGTCTCAATAACCAACTGAAAAAAAGGCATAGAGTTCACTTGGGATGATGCATGCCAAAGAGCCTTCGATCGTCTGAAGTCTCTGCTGTGTCATTTCCCTGTGCTCAAATCTCCTGACTTCAACAAACCGTTCTCCATCGTGGTCGACGCTAGCGACCAAGCTTGTGGATCTGTGCTACTCCAGAGAAGTGACTCTGATGACATTGAGCATCCCGTAGCATACTTCTCCAGGAAGTTCAATCGCCACCAAAGGAACTATTCCACCATTGAGAAGGAGCTGTTGGCTCTGGTTCTATCCTTACAACACTTTGAGGTTTATGTTGGTACAGGGCAAAGGCCAATGATTGTGTACACTGACCACAATCCGTTAATGTTTTTGAGTAAGATGAAAAACAAGAATCGGAGATTGTTGAATTGGAGTTTGATTTTACAGGAGTTTTACTTGGAAATTAAGCATGTAAAGGGTACTGACAATGTAATTGCTGATTGCTTATCCCGTGTTTGAGTATGTAAATATCTTACGTGTTTATTGGCAAATTGTATTATATATATATATATATATATATATATATATATAGTGTCTACTTAACCATTTTTGTATTGAAAAGAAAACTTTTGCCTTTATGAATCAAAATTTTTCCCTTTTGGAATGGAGGTGTAATGGACAAAAGATGCCACTAGATAGCAGTATTGACCTTTTTTTGTTAAGCCCAGTCTGGCGCTAGGTTTGGGCATGTCCTGGACATGTCTGAGTGGGGAAAGTCCCAGAGAATTGAAAAAAGCCTAAAAGGTGGGAGGGGGCTGCAAAAGAGAATATAAGGAGAAAATTGTGAGAGTAAAGTAGTAGGAGAAATTGCAAAAAGAAGGATACATTTGACCAGACCTGTCACGTTTTTTTGTGGATTTTTGCCTGTGTTGGAGCATTTCCCTGTCCCAGGACATTACCAAGCAACCCCATCTCAAGGGACTGTAAATGTTTTTTTTTTATATGTCAATCTTAATCAGTAGTATAAATTGTAGGTTAGTCGTCAGTCTTGGTTAAATTAAATCTGTTTAAGTTAAAAAATTTTGTCTGTCATCCTCTGCTGTCTTAGATGTCATAACAAATTGGGGCCATAACACTACGAGGAAGGGCTCCTCATCGAGGTCCTGAAGCACCTTTAAAAAAGTTGTGTGTCATAGTCGTATCATTCGCTAATATTGCTAAAGGTCATGGATTAGCTGGGCAGCTGATGAAATGACCATGATTTAGTTTTGGAGCGAGACGCCCAGCTGCGTTAGCGCTGATAACCCGTGCATGTGCTGGCCACAGTAACCAAGTAATTCAGCCTCACCGAAGTCAAAATGTAGGGTGATAATGCTTCATATTAAAGTGTGCGAAAGTGAGGTAGGAAAATGTCATGCTGCCCACACAGCATGACATTTGACCGGTGTGCCTTACCTGGCTAATTTGAAAACGGAAGTTCTGTAGAATGCATCATGCATGAGATCAATTCAGTTACGGAAATACTAAAAGTCGGAATGCTCTAGATATGAAATCGGATTTTCACGATTGGAAAATCAGAGTTATATTTCTATTTTTTTAAATTTTGAAGATGAATTAGCGGAAAAATCACATCCCTGTAACTAAATGGCAAAGTTATAACTGTTCACTGTTATCCATTGATTTCTATGAGAACGTCCAAAAATAATACAACTGCTCATGTGTACCGGAAGTCATGGCCAAATAGCCGTAGAAATATATAACCGGTTCACAGCAAAATATCCACTGTGATTTAAAATACTAAAAAAAATTGTATTAATTACGGCAGATACGTCTCAGCTTGAGTCACGTGACACATACGTGCTGCCGCAAGTGATGCGCCGACCGGTAGTTTACGTTCACAATGCCGTCTAGGAGCCCAAGGTGATGTGTAGGCAATAGATATTAGGAAATTCTTCAGAGCACTGGCACCTCCGCAAACTTTTGTGTCTGTGGGTGGGGGCCGGGGGAGGGGGACCTCCTCAACACTGCTTTCCTAGCTGTGAAAGTCACCGCACGCTCCTGAATTGACCATATAGATTAAGTACAGTTAAGTATGTCTGCATGTTTGTATGCGCAGGTCTGTGGGAAAATCAACACTGCCCCCCTGTGATCATCACATGCCTCCCTTACAATATGGTTCTGGAGCCGGGGCTGGTGCTGACGTTGCTTTTGTTATCATGCTACATTTTGGTCAAATCAGTACGTACTGCTCGTATAGTATGCAATTCCGGCAAAAGCCAGCCTTTGATGGTGTATGTGATTAGACCGATGTGCCATAGGTGTGACCCGAGTCTCATGCTTTTAAGTAGCATGCCAGCAATCTTACACAATAATAGTGAAGATTGAAAATTTTAACAACATTACATTTAGTTGCAGAGTCCCACTTTTTAATCAACTCACGCTGTACTGAGAGTCAAGGGTGATATATCATATCAAGGAATATACATGGATATAACATGGAAACCGATTATGACTCTGGACTGCTCATGCATTTCTCAGGAGTTGGAAGCAACAAAATTGTATTAAGACATTTCAAATGTTCTTTTATTTCATTTAAACAATTTAAACATCACCCGATGTGCGGAAAAGGTAGAGCATAGGATTCATAGCACTTTGTCTTTCATAAAGCATTGGCATATAAGCAGAGGGCGAATAATTTTTCAGTTCTGAATTTAGTCGCGGATTGATCGCATGGCGAGAGAGAGGCCGTGGCTTAGATTGAGAAAATATTATTATTATTATTATTATTGGAAAACTTGTAAAAGATGTTATGGCCCCAATTTGTTATAACATATATGACAGCAAGGGATGACAGACAAAATTTTAAAGCTTAAACAGGTTTAATTAAACAAACACATTTAACTGATCAACTATCTACTCTACTGACCAAGATTGATAAATACAAGAAGAAAAATATTTAAAGTCCCTTTTGTGGGGTTGCTTGGCGGTGTCCTGGGTGA
The DNA here is from genome assembly GCA_029721435.1 of Gymnothorax reevesii. NCBI lineage: Eukaryota > Metazoa > Chordata > Actinopteri > Anguilliformes > Muraenidae > Gymnothorax > Gymnothorax reevesii. Next base: position 659,050 of record CM056590.1, on the reverse strand, counting down.
GGAAAATGCTCCAACACAGGCAAAAATCCACTAAAAGCTTCACAGGTCTAGAAAAAAAATGACAGGTCTGGTCAAATGTATCCTCTCCTTGCAATTTCTCCTACTACTTTACTGTCTCAATTTTCCTCCTTATATACTCTTTTGCAGACCCCTCCCACCTTTTAGACTTTTTAAAAAAATTCTCTGGTACTTTCCATCTCAGACATGCCCAGGACATGTCCAAACCTAGCTCCAGTCTGAGCTTAACAAAAGAAAGCTTGATACTGCCATCTAGTGGCTTTTATTCATATTACAAAGAAAATGACTGAGGAAAAGCCAAGGCTAATAATTGTAGTAAAGGGATGTTCTCAGTGCCACCAATTTTCAGTTCTGGTTATGACACTGAAAGTCTGTGCGGTCAAAGTTAACCAAATGATTTATCGGAAAGACGATTGGACAGTTTGTCAAGTTTGGATAAATTAACTAGATTTTACTAATTACTGAGGCAGATAACACAAAAAATTTATGGTTTTTATCAAAGTGTGACACTGGACTGAGATTAGAAGCTCTGTACAGTCTGTTGTCATGAAGTCCCAGTTTGACATGTGTGACGTCAGGCAGCAATAGTTTCCGAGTGGGTCCGGGAAAAAGGTTTAACTTTTGGAGCTGTGAAAAATGCGCAAAACATGCCAAATTACTTCTTTACCAGAATGTAATATAGTGAAATTTCATGCTTTATATTCAGTTTGCACTAACCTGTACTGAAACTTTGTCGTCAAAACATGTACACTTGATCTTTACACACAATGGTATGGCAGAAGGAACTCTCTGAGATTGTTCATTGCAGAATCGTCATCTTATATGATGGTAATTGTTCTTAAGACATTTATGAAGACATTAAATACTGCCTTGGCACTGTAAGGAACGCCATCATGCATTTCAAAGACACTAGTTCACTAGTGGAGAGCGCGACAACTCCATGATGATATGAATAGCACCAGAAGTGAAGAGAATTCAGTATCCAGATCAACAATTTCCAGATTCCTGTGTGAAAATGGTCTGGGGTGTGTTTCCTAAAAGCGTAGTTGCTTACTAGGTTAGCAACTTGCATAGCTTGTCCATTCGCAGTCAATGGGTCCAACCATGTAAGTTAGCATCTGTAATTTTGGAAACGCACCCCCGATCAGTCATGTTGGTGCTCAGAGCTGGCAACATCAAAAAAGAATTGAGTTCACCAAGAAATTCAAGGATTGGGTGCCAACAGACCAGAAACAAATCCTTTGGCTGACTGGATCAAAATTAGAAATTTTCTCATGCAGACGCAGAATTTATGAGCAATATCAAATATGAAAGTCTGCTCAAACAAAGCCGGTGATCTCCCAAGAATCAATGGAATCGTGAATCATAACATCCTTGTGAGGCATGCATTGCCATCTGGAAAGAGACCGATTGGTTAGGGATTTTATTTTAAATAAGATAATGACCCTTGACACAATTCGAAGTAGAGCAAGAATTATCTCAGTTGGAAAGATGTTTGCCTGAAAGTTAAGACTTTGCCTGCTCAAAATCCAGACCTTAATCCGTTTGAGCAAATCTGGGATTTGCTTGATACCAAGATAAGAAATCTGTTTTAACATCAGAAGAATCTCTGTGGGATGAACTTCAAACCATTTGGAATGGTTTAATGAGAGAGGAAAAATTCAAAAATGTTTGAACACTATGCCTAAAAGATTGAACGCTGTAGTCAAATCAAAGGGTGGCCTCGATAGATACTGACTCTCACAAGTAGACATTATTATTTTTGTTTTTACCTTATATTGTTATCTTTTTACTGATTTTCATCTGTATGATCCAATATAACGTGAAATAAATACTTGAATACTGAACACTTGTACTTGCTTTCTGAATTATCATCAGTTAAGTGTATAATCATCACTGCACACTAACACTGGCAAAGCGATTCAGTTAAAAAATGGACTATGCTACCATAAGATGAAAGGGACTCACTAATTTTCTATGAGATTTGCTTTTATCCAAAAAGTTGGACACCCATACAAAGAACTGTGCTTTGATATGTATGGTATGCAGTGATTGACAGAAAATGCAGGAGTCTCGCTCCACCCAATGCAAGTCCTATTACCAGCGTCCCACGTCCAGACGCTGTGGCACCCAAATGTTATCCACCCCCACATGCTCTAGTGCCTGGGAACTGTTGTATGTTTTGGCCTCTAACCATCAGAAGATATGATAATATGGAAACCCGTAATGTTCTGTGATGTAAGGTTTTCAATCATTTGCCACCATCTAAAGGACCCTTGGAAGTTTTCCTTTAAACAGCCCCCCCACGTCCCCCTTACCCAAACTGCAAGTCTGTGACAAACACAGATGCAGCATATCTTCCCTGGTAATGCGAGGCCTGCAGTTCATGCTGGGTTTGAGGACTGTCTGCTTTTAGTCTTCTCTTCAGCATGTAAATATTCAAGTTTAGCTGAAGTCAGATCCTCCAGTTAACTTGGCCGACATATTTCATGCAATTTTGGTTCTGTCACTGCCTTCTGAATTATGATTTTTTTACAAAGAATACAATTTTGTAGCAGCCAACTTTCCCTCTAAGGTGTATTATCACACCTACTAGAATGTTCTTATGGACTAAAGACCAAAGTATGGAATCACAATATGCCATTGCAACTACTTAATGGCAATAATGTTTCAGAAAACTGGCTCAGAGAAGACCTTCTACTGAAAGATTCAGCAGGTTTGTCACTCATCTGTACAAACAAACAGAAGTGTGGTGCCTCTGTGAGGTGTTTTGGCAACTGATTCCCAGTCAAACTCTCTGTCTCAGGTGTGACATCCTTAATTGAGCAGCTAATGAGGAGATGTCTTTTCTCTAAAGACTCATGAGGACTTTTGATGGCGCAGTGATGTACACGCACACACGCCCATGAGATCGCCATCTTCCTCCAGCTCATTAGTCTGAAAGGATGAGACAACAGCACTACGTTCTTTATTTCTGTAAATCATTTACTTTTAGCTGACAGCAGCTCATATGAGCTAAATGTTTGAGCAGATTTATATCCTGATGAAATTCAATTCAATTCAATTTATTTTGTATAGCGCTTTTCACAGAGACTGTCACAAAGACGCTTTACAGTGAGAGTTTTAAGAAATAAAAAGGCAGTGCCCAGCCTATTCCCCACTACAGCAAATGAGGCAAAAAACTCCCAGTAGGGAGAAAAATCCTCCAACAGTGGTGAGAAAAAACTCCCCAGTGGGAAGAAATCTCAGGAGGAACCCGGCCATAGTGGGGGAGCCCATCCTCCGCGGGCTTGCTAATTAAGAACAAAAAAGTAAAAAGGGAGTGAAACGACAGAAGAGTTCCATTTAAGTCCATCTAAACAGTGGCAACGGTAGCTTCAGAAAGTGGCAAGTCGAGGATGGTGCAGGACTGGACCAGGGCCGGACCGGATCGGACCAGGACAGCAGGACAGCAGCAGCCAGCGCTCATGGTGAGGGACAGGGCTCATACGGTCCAGGACTCAAGGAAGTGGAGGGAAAGATCCTCGGAAAGAGACACAGAAGAGAGGGATGTGAGGCACTGGATAACTACTGCATGATAATAAAAGTACCGTCCTCTGTCATGTGCCAAGTGAGAAGTTATAAGCAGACTGGTCAGGAAACAGTCAACACCCCTCCATCCACTTCCTGCAGCACAGAGGCCCAACACTTATTCCAGGCTGTTAGATCACTTTTCATTTTCTAAACAATAGTACCATATGGACCTCCCCGGTGACTAAGGCTGTAGCAAGCCCCACCGGTGCCGTGTAAGTGCAATCTCAGTGCCACCGGTTCCACATGGATTTAAGCAATTTTAACGACCAAAAGCTTGTATCCTTCATCCACTTATTGCAGCACAGAGGCCCTGAAATTCCATCCGACCAAGGCTGCGTAATTTTTCAATCAGATACCACCAACACCATGCGGACCTACCCGGTGACTAAGGCCGTAGCAAGCCCCACTAGTGCCGTGTAAGTGCTATCTCAGTGCCACCGGTTCCACATGGATTTGCGTAACACTACACCAGTACCATATGGACCTCCCCAGTGACTAAGGCTGTAGCAAGCCCCACTGGCACCCTTAATGCATGCTCATTACCACCGGTTCCACATGGATTTACATAACACTGGCTTCCAATATCGTGAACATATCATAAATCAAGGTTGTAGTTAGTCCCACCAGAGCAAACACATAACTAATCATAAACTAATCATAGGCTTGACTAAAAAGATAAGTTTTCAGCCTACTCTTGAAGATGGAGAGTGTGTCTGAAGCCCGAATTTGTCTTGGGAGATTGTTCCATAAAATTGGTGCCTTGTAAGAGAATGCTCTGCCTCCAAGTGTAATTGTAGATATATTTGGAATTTTCAAGTAGTCAGCACCTTGTGAACGAAGTAATCTTGGTGGGGAGTAAGGAATAAGAAGACTGCAAAGATATTCCGGGGCCAAGCCATTTAAAGCTTTGTAAGTTAGTAATAATATTTTGTACTCAATTCTAAATTTTACAGGCAGCCAATGAAGATTTTTGAGCACCGGGCTAATGTGATCATATTTCTTAGTCCTAGTCAGAACCCTAGCTGCAGCATTCTGCACTAATTGAAGACGTTTCAGGGCTGAGCTAGTGCAACCAGACAGTAAGACATTGCAATAGTCCAATTGAGAAGACACAAATGCGTGAACCAATTTTTCAGCGTCTTGAAGAGACAACATCTTTCTAAGTTTAGATATGTTTCGAAGATGGAAAAAAGCTACTCGGATGATATTGTTGATGTGAGCCTGGAAAGAGAGTTCTGAATCAAGAGTCACCCCAAGGTTTTTAACGACAGCTCTGGCAGAAACAGAGAGACCATCTAAGTTAAGAGAAAACTTAATGAATGAGTCCCTCAGAGATTTGGGACCCAGTACCAATATTTCAGTCTTATCTGGGTTTAGTGAAAGAAAATTTTGCATCATCCAAGCTTTAACAGCTTTCAGACACATCTCTATTCTAGTAACCGGATCATTTTCACCCGGTTTAAAGGATATATAGAGCTGCATGTCGTCTGCATAACAATGGTATTTAACATCAAGTCTACTTATGATATTTCCAAGCGGAAGCATGTATAGAGAAAAAAGCAAAGGGCCCAGAACAGATCCTTGAGGTATTCCAAAGTTAACCTTGGAATACTCTGAACACTTGTTATTTACCCGGACAAACTGAGATCTATCAGACAAATAAGACTTAAACCACGAAAGGGCAAGTCCAGAAATACCAACTAATTTTTCCAACCTACGAAGAAGAATATGGTGGTCTACAGTGTCAAAGGCGGCACTTAAATCGAGAAGGACGAGAACAGAGATGCTAGCACTATCCATAGAGAGAAGCAGATCATTTACTACAACAGTGAGGGCTGTTTCAGTGCTGTGATGCTGTCTATAGGCAGACTGAAAACTGTCAAATACCTCATGAGTTTGCAGGAAAGAAGAGAGCTGTTGGGCGACACATTTTTCAATGATCTTTGATAAAAATGTGAGGTTTGAGATTGGCCTATAATTGGCTAGGACTGTGGGATCCAAATCTGGTTTTTTAAGCAGCGGCTTGATTTCTGCCATCTTAAATGAAGTGGGAACAATACCGGAAATCAGAGAAGAATTAATTATGTGAAGAACTGGGCCGCCAAGAATGGGCAGGAGTTCTTTCATTAGCTTTGTGGGAATGGGATCCAAAATGCAAGTAGATGATTTGGAAGTAACAACTAATTTGGCTAGTTCACTCAGGGATATAGGAGAAAGGGATTCAAACTGGTTTGTGTGTAATGTGGAAGACTCCATATCATAAGAAACGCCATAGCAAACTGGTAAGGAAGCAGTGATCTTCTCTCTAATTCTAATAATTTTGCCATTAAAGAAATTTAAAAAATCATCACTGCTGCAAGAAACTGGAATTTGAGGGTTACTTGCAGCATGACTGTTAGTTAACTTAGCCAAGGTTTTGAACAGAAATCGAGAATTATTTTTATTTTCCTGCATGAGATTTGAAAAGTAACAGGACCTTGCATAAGAGAGAGCATGCTTATATGCAACAAGGCTCTCTTTCCAAGCACCATGGAATACCTGGAGTTTAGTGGAGCGCCATTTGCGTTCTAGTTGACGAGATTTTTGCTTTAGTGTCCTTGTCTGGTCAGTGTACCATGGGGCTGGCCTCTTCTTCTGAGTAATCTTTTTATATTTTAGTGGCGCGACTACATTGAGGGTACAACGGAGAGCATCAGCAAACTTTTCTGCGGTATCGTTAATAGAGGAGGCACTGACTGGATGCTCAAAATAAGATGGGAAAACCTCAGTGAATTTTGTAGAAGTTGTTGCAGTAAAAGTACGACCAGTGTACATCCTAGTTTCTAACAATGCAGGGTGGGGCAATTGTAAGCAGAATGTGATAAGAAAATGGTCAGACAAACTGGGATTATGTGAATGAATCCTGACCTGCCCAATGTTAATGCCAAAGCTTAAGATCAGGTCTAAAGTATGACCATGAAAATGAGTTGGGCCAGCAACACTCTGAGCGAAGCCGACTGACTCCAAAATGTTAGTGAATGCGGATGTTCGAGAATCATCTGCCCTCTCAAAGTGCAGGTTAAAGTCGCCCAATATAACTATTCTAAACCTCAAATGTATCAAATTTATACTGTAGTTTTGGCACCGAGTGAATGGAGTCACTATAAATAGCGGCAACACCCCCACCTCTCTGGCCCAGGCGGGGGTTTTGAGTGTATATAAAACCAGGTGGAGATGCTTCATTCAAAGATAAGTTTTCATCTGGTCTCAGCCATGTTTCTGTGAAACACAGTATATCAAGATAACAATCAGAGATTAATTCGTTCACAAGAGCTGCTTTAGAGTTCAAGGATCTAATATTTAATAGAACAATTTTGAGAGAATATTTATTTATTGGTAGATTGATACAGTTGGTGTTAATGCAAATCAAGTTTTTGTGATGTACTCCGCGATTCTTCTTTCTTAATTTAATCGGAATTCGAGGAATAGACACAATCTCTACAGGGTTTGACCTAATCAACGGTTTATCAAAGCTGAATGTCAGGAATTTAGATTTAGCTGTCGGCAGTCAACTACAATAATTTAAGTCGTAGGCCAGATTTCTCGACAGAAGTGCAGTGCCCTCTCGAGATGGGTGAACACCGTCCCTCCTCAAAAGACCAGGTCTTCGCCGGAAAGCTCGCCAATTGTCCACGACACCGACGTTATTATCTGCGCACCACTCAGACAACCAGCGATTGAGCGAGTCCAATCTACTGTACATTTCATCACTACATCGGATAGGGTACGGACCAGAGAAAGTCACTGACCGTGACATCTTTAGAGCTTGGGCGCAGGCCGACTTAAAACTGCTCTTTGTGATTTCTGATTGTCGTAATCGAATATCATTCGTACCGGCGTGGATAATAATTTTGGAGAACTTGCGTTTGCCCTGATCGAGTAATTTCAGATTCGCCTCGATATCAGTCACACGAGCGCCAGGAATACAGCTCACTGTGGTCGCCGGTTTAAACACCCTTACATCTCTAACAATGGAATCCCCGATAATTAGAGACTTTTCCGGTACTCGTTCGCCTGGCTCTAATTCTTCGAGGGGAGCAAATGAATTAAACAGTTTAACGGGAGAGGGACTGGGTGGCTGCTCAAGTTTCTTTCCCCTACGTTTACCTCGAACTGTTACAAACACATCACGCTGTGAAGAAGCTGCTGCAGCAGGTAATGAACGGGAAACAGAAAGAGAACTGACATTAACACTCGTTTCAGGCTGGACCGAGAAAGAATCAATGAACTCCTCATTCGACCTAATGTTCTGCAGCGTTTCTACGCGAGCTTCCAGCTGTAAAAGCTTTTCAGCTAAGCTAGCATATGAGACACATTTCTTGCAAATGAAAGAGCCACTAAGCGCAGAGGAGTCATAACAAAACATATTACATTCAGAGCACCAGACAGGAAAAGAGGTCGGCGAACAAGGGGAAGCCATCATGGTTTTTAACTTACGTTTGTAGGATGCCGCGTTGCCCAAGTCCAAGGTTCACCTCACGGGCGTCTTGCAGAAGTACAGGCCGTCAAAAGCGCGAAATTTTGCGACTGTATTCCGTTAAAGGCAGAAAATTCTCATAAAAAAATCAACGTGATATTGACATAAAAATGGGATAGAAACGCTCTGCACAACAGGTGCTACGAAGACGTATATCTATTATAATTAAGCTATATTTCTGTATTTAGAAGAGTGTGCTGGTTGTAACGATATACAATGTATTTTTAATAAATATTATTATGTTTGTATTATGTATTTGTACTGGATGCCCCCTATATCTTGTCCAGTATGGGAGTGTTTGCTGATTGTCGTTGTAGCCCGACACAAATACATAAGATTTTACTTATCAGGGAATCGATTACATGCGCTTGTTAGTGAACTATAATGAATCAAATATCATAGTGTTGGGCTACAATGAAAACCTGCACCCAAATATGGACAGGCATGTCCACTGCAGATAGGGTTAGACAGGTGTGTCTACTGAAGATAGGTTTACACAGGTTTGTCCACTGCAGATAGGTTTACACAGGTGTGTCCACTGCAGATGGGGTTTAGACAGGTGTGTCCACTGCAGATAGGGTTAGACAGGTGTGTCCATTGCAGATAAGGTTAGACAGGTGCGTCCACTGCAGATAGGGTTAGACAGGTGCGTCCACTGCAGATAGGGTTAGACAGGTGTGCCCACTGCAGATAGGTTTAGACAGGTGCGTCCACTGCAGATAGGGTTAGACAGGTGTGCCCACTGCAGATAGGTTTAGACAGGTGTGTCCACTGCAGATGGGGTTAGACAGGTGTGTCCACTGCAGATAGGTTTACACTGGTTTTTCCACTGCAGATAGGTTTACACAGGTGTGTCCACTGCAGATAGGGTTAGACAGGTGTGTCCACTGCAGATAGGGTAAGACAGGTGTGTCCACTGCAGATAGGTTTACACTGGTTTGTCCACTGCAGATAGGTTTACACAGGTGTGTCCACTGCAGATAGGGTTAGACAGGTGTGTACACTGCAGAGAGGGTTAGATGCCCTTCCTTCTGTTAATGCACATGAGGTCTTCACTCATTAAGTCCACTTCACGGGGAACATAATTTCATGCCCCCATCTGTAGTGGACAGAGCTGGGAATTTATATACTCAAAATCGGTTCAATTATTTAAGTTGATGATCATTTTCTGCAATTCTACCGACAGATTAATGGGGGGAAAAATCAAAGGAAATGAATAACTTATTCCAAATTTATAGGTAAAAAACTGTTGCCTAAGACTTCTGTTGGTACTCTGCACACACTAAAGGGAAATGTAAATCAATTTCCGACCATTTGGGATACAGTTGGGTATTTCATTAAGCAAATCGTTATCGTTTTTGTCTCTGAGGCATAATAGCTCCACCTGGGATTAGTACCCTCAGCTGTACTGTCATTGCCCCACTGCACCTTTAATTCCAAAAATAATTAATAACGTCCTATAATTGACCCCCCTCATGGGATTCTCAGACTAACATGGCAACCAAGGTTGAAATCCTACACTCTCGCTCATTGATGGTGCATGTACAGTACAGTGGGCTCTATAATCACTGGCGCCCCTGACTGGCAATGCTCAAACAATTCTTGAAAAAATATACAGTATGTATAGAGGAACTCTAAATAACAATATGCAGAAAATACTGTACGATATTAATGTTTCAATGGTACCAACCAAAATCGATTCCCTTCAAATCAAGGTTTCACAGTTTAATGGCACCTTTAAGTCACATCTACCAAAATTAAACCAGTTATCAAATTACATAAATTTAAGTGTTAAGGAACTGTATTGAGCCATTGCATCACTTCCTGTTTCACTAGGGTATAAAAATGAGGTAACACACATGCAGTATCCCTTTGTGATCCAACACCATGGAGAAATCAAAACAACTGTCAGTCCAAAAGAGGCAAATGGTTATTGACCTTGATAAATCTGTAGTAATGGCTAAAAGAAGGTTCATGAATGATTACATATGCTACTGAGCACTGTCAGGGCAATTCTTAAAAATTCCAAAGCTATGGAACTGTTGAAAATCTCAAGGGTAGAGGGCGCAACTGCATTTTGCCTCAGAGATTACTGAGGAGAATGGTGAGAGAAGCAACAAAATCCCAAAGAATTGCTGTAACCTTGTGGAATTGCAGACGCTGGTAGCATCTTGGGGTCACCAGGTTTCAAAATGCACCATCAGGCGGCACCTCCACAGCCACAGGCTCTTTGGAGGGGTTGCAGTTTTATTGCTCACTATACATATTAAACATAATATAATGTTTAATATAAACATAAACGTATTTTTGCAGAGCTATTTACCAACATTGCGGTCCATAAGCAGTTGGATAATGGCACAATTTAAAGGGCCATTATTACCGACATGGTGAACTCAGTGTGGACGGAAGAAATGGAGAGTGGGAATGTTGCTACCAGTCAATGTGACACGGGTGACAAGCTAATGTCATCTGTGTCACATTGATTCACCAGAAGTTAAAAATCCTTGAGGTCAGAAAGTAGAAGTCTTGCCATGTTTCCGCTTTTTGGCAGAGGAATTATGCCTATTGGAGAACTCTGGTGACTGGAACAAATATACTGGACAGGTCTTTGACTTTAACCTGGATTTTCCACCTCAGTCCCTCACCCAACCCTTCTTAGAACACTCGTGGGGTCCTTGACAGATCAACTTTATCTTGATCTGAAATTATGCTCGTTTGCAGTTTGATTTGTTTTGGAGTTTTTTTTTCTATTTTCACTGTTAATATACTATTAATATACTGCTGAGCATCTGATAAGGACTGATAAGTAACAGAAGCAAACTGTTAATACTGAAGTAACCCCTGTGTTGACACGGATCTTGCATGGAATTGCATTTAGCACACGGGGTCCGCTTTCCAGCCAGCTGGGCTTGCTGAAATCACCGATTTTTTATTATTTTTTTTAAAGATGGTATAACGTGTTCTATCGTCTTCTGTGTCTACTTAGCATTTTGTTTTACCTAGCTGGACACAGCTAAGCATTTTTGTGGTCATTTCTGCAGTATGAATGAATTTGACTTATATTACAAGGAGAGTTAGCTAGCTAGCTAGCTGCCCGGGATAAACTTCGCCATGCCTCGGGGACCAGCGCAGTTCACCGCTCTTCGTATTAAAATTGAGGCCGCTGCGGCTCGTAGGCCTATTTGCTTGATGCCTGAGGAGCGAGGATAGTCGAGTATTATATTGTTTTCCATGTCTGCTTAGGTTGTCTTTGTATTATTTTTGCGAAATGAACATTACGTAAAATTTCTGTGAACGTTTGTGCTGTATGTATGATCGTGTCTGTGTGTGTGTGTGTGTCTGTCACTCACTCTGTCTGTCAGCCCTGTCTGTCAACCCGTGGCTGGGGCCAGGTCTGCTATCTCTGATTGCCTTGTTTATCTAGTCTTTGAAAACAAAAAAAAAACACTTTTTTGTATTTTACAACGTTTATTTACTAATTATGCTTGTATGAAACAGTATTTTGCATTATCTTAGAGTTCCCCTTTAAATCTATGGCAGGCGAGGTGGGCACTTTTCTTTGCTCATTTAAATTTTTCAACAACCTATCGCCCAGGCTCGAAGTGCACCTGCTTTGATGTTTTATTTTGAAGATACACAGTAGAGAAGGATCCGGAGGCAGGAGAGACGATCCTACCCTCCTCCTGAATCCTCACCCCAATCAAGTGGCAGTCAGACCGGGAAATGGCAAAGGAGACTAGGAAAAATCCTGTCTACCTCAGTGCCAGCGGCTAAGACATACATTCCCGCTAATCTTCAAGAGCGAATGATTCTGTGGGCCCATACATCCCTGTCAGCAGGACACCCTGGAGTAAAAAGAACAACACGCATCATCTGCCAAAAAAATACTGGCGGCACCACCTGGTGACAGATGGTTGCAGCACATCAAGTTAAATGGAACTGGCTTTTACTTTACAAATGTACAACTTACTTGTATAACTACAGTATTCCTATGACCAGCGTAGTTTGGCTCGAGTAATACCATAGCCGTTATATTACAAGTAAGTTGCCCATAAGGGCAAAAGACCAACTTTAGCTGTTTAGCATTAAACTTCAATACTAATGAAATTCATGAAATTCAGAGAGACTGGTGCTTGAACACATAAAACATTCCAGTGAAGTTTTCAAATTTCAGTCTTTTATGGTTCTTGAGTTTTAGGAGGACAAAGGATTTGGTAACATGAGCACATTGCTGGTTTACTGACAACTAAAGTTAGAATAACTGTGGTATAACTACAGCTTTTAAGATTATAACCATAGTATTACTTTTATATCATTGGACATGTGTAGCCAGGGCTCTCAACTTTCGCGAGTTTGGCTTGAGTTTAAATGACATATTCACGTTCCTGTGCTGTAGTCAGAAATTATTCAATCGGCACGTTTTTAAGTGATTCTCAGGTGGAATTGAAGTCCTTCTGCATTGAAGTTGAATCGGTTTCACATGTGTTACGGTGGAAATCGATTTTTCTTCACTCAGGGTTTGGAAGCAAAAGAATTGCATAAAAATGTTTCAAATGGTCTTATTTCATTTCACCAATCTGAACGACCGTGGAACACGCATTGCGTTGATTGAATAATTGCTGACTACAGCACGGGAATGTGAATGAAGAACTAAATCTCACGCCGAATGCGTGAGAGTCGGCTGCCCTGAGTAGTGTTATTATAACCTGCATAGTGTAACTAGAGTAGTACTAATAACATTACCATAGTATTACAAAAACTATAGCCTGCAGTGAACGACAGTATTCCTATAAATATCCACAATATTATCATAGCTTTTGCACTATAACTGCAGCATTGCTGTAGCTTTACACGACTGCAGTACTACTGCATAGTACAATGATGCATATACTTTTCACATTACAACTAGCTTTGCTATATTTTTACATATGCCGACAACTACAATACAGCTAGCTTCATACAGCCTCAAGAATAAATACAGCTTATTGCAGCTTACTGCTAATTGCAGTGTCAACATAACTTTTCCAGCATTATGCGGCACTGTTGAAGCTTTCATATTTTTATGCTAACTTGTGTACATGAACAGCATTAAACCAGCTTAAGTGCTGAAAAAGGTACCGAGAGAATCATAAGCAGTCTTTACATTGCCTGCCAAACTTGTTGTAAGAGGTAATAACACAGGATGTCAAAAGTTTTAAAGCAAGTCCAGTTTTATTTATGTATATAGATATTATGATGGCAAATGTAATTTATAAGACAAGATAATCACAATTTGTGCAGGCATGGAGAAAATATGACAGAATAACATACAGTGAAGTGAATATTTCAAAGGGCATACAGTTTACACAACGAGAAGGTGTTTTGCCACATTTCCTCTTCCAAAATCCAATATATTTTCTATTGGCAGTTGATGGTAAGTTCCTGGAACAAAGTGATAAAATAGGCTCAGCCTAGATAAGCCTGACCACTGCTTTCATGGTCGATTAAGGTCAAATCCAATGGTTGCAACAGATCCTCCCCATATGAGTTTAGTGGTTAGTAGGGAGTATCGCTCACCGTTTGGGAAGCACAAAGTGACAAGGAGATAAAATAAGCACAAATTTCATAAACGTAACCTCAACTTTCAAGGTAACTCAAGGTCAAATCCAGTGGTTGCAACTGTGAAACTACTAGGTTCCACCACATTATACAAGAACTATACAAGAACTGTGCATAACAGTAGTGTATCTATCGTTTCTACATCTACAGCATTACTATAGTCAGCAGTATCAATATGGTCCACCAAATCATAATATAACTGTAGTAATAATAATAATGGCAGCGTGGTGGCGCAGTTTTTAGCACTGCCGCCTCACAGCAAAATGGTTGTGGGTTCGAATCCCCTTGAGCCTGTCTGTGTGGAGTTTGCATGGGTTTCCACAGGGTTACTCCAGTTTCCCCAACCATGATAAACATGTGACCCCTCACCACAGGATGGGTTAAATGCAAAGGATAAATAACCCTACTGGTTTGAATAAAGTCTATCTTATCCAATGGTGGTGAAAATACCATTGATTTACTAAATTGCACTGAACTGTAGAAAGATTGCAAATTTTTGAAATAGTCATTTTTCCTAAGCTGAAATAGGAAGGCCAAAACCATAAGCCGGATTCTGGTATAGTGTAGTTATTGAGTATTTGACAAAGCTGTTCATGAGACTGGAGTGAGTGCAAACCTTTGGGCACGAGGACATGCACTGGATCAGACTGAGTGTAAAAGAACAGTGAGTTGAGACATGCACTGGATCAGACTGAATGTAAAAGAACAGTGAATTGAGACATGCACTGGATCAGACTGAATGTAAAAGAACAGTGAGTTGAGACATGCACTGGATCAGACTGAATGTAAAAGAACAGTGAGTTGAGACATGCACTGGATCAGACTGAATGTAAAAGAACAGTGAGTTGAGACATGCACTGAATCAGACTGAATGTAAAAGAACAGTGAGTTGAGACATGCACTGGATCAGACTGAATGTAAAAGAACAGTGAGTTGAGACATGCACTGGATCAGACTGAGTGTGATACGAGATCAGGTAGACACCAGGAGCGAGGTGAAGGGGAATAAGGAATTTATTAAAACAAAAGCAAAACAGGCACGAGGGCCTACAAAAAACTTGGCCCAAAGGGTTGCAAAAGACAAACTAAAGATGTGCTTCACAGAGCAATGAACTAAAGGGCAAAAAAGGCAAGAACAAAAACCACTGGAATGACCATGAGCGAGGACTTGACTAGAAACAAAACTTGAGACACTGTCTGCCAGCCAACTTCCACCGCATCCAGATAAGGGGTAAGAAATCAAGACATGAAGGGCAACACCTGGAGAAGGAGAAACAAGAGGCATGGCAAGATCATGACATGGACTAATATTGGATGACAAGACTAGCTCATTAAGAGAATGAGCGTGCTCAGCTTAAGTACCAATTAAGTATGCAGCTTGGAAGCAAGCATGAATGTTAAGAACAGAAAAGCACAGCAAGACTTGAAATAGTAAAGCAGGAATCATGACAATCAACTCCCTGTCTAAATTAGTAATATTAGTAATGTGCCTGTCTAAGAATTACACCACCCAGTGAATGTTAGTAAATGTTAGTAACTTAAAAACAGTTAATTGCCAATTAAGCTTAGACAGCCCAGAATCAGCACAGCACAGAAGGAAGGGGGAAATACCAAAGCCAACCAGAGCTCTGAAATGTGCAACAACGAAGGCACGGGGCGGAACGCAGACAAGTGGTGGAGTGGCTTGGCAGACCTGGCGAAAACAAAAACATGGAAAAGTAAAAACATGGACAATAAACATGAATTATGAAATGATATGACCTGATACAAGAAACTGTAAAAACTGTGACTATGAACATGAACTTGAACTAAGAACTATGAAATCTTGAACATGAAACTGTTAAAACCATGAATGCTGTCCAAAGGCCAGGACCCCAGAACACAGAGTGTAAAAGAGCTGTGAGTTGAGACATGCACTGGATCAGACTGAATGTAAAAGAACAGTGAGTTGAGACATGCACTGGATCAGACTGAATGTAAAAGAACAGTGAGTTGAGACATGCACTGGATCAGACTGAATGTAAAAGAACAGTGAGTTGAGACATGCACTGGATCAGACTGAATGTAAAAGAACAGTGAGTTGAGACATGCACTGGATCAGACAACGTAAAAGAACAGTGAGTTGAGACATGCACTGGATCAGACTGAATGTAAAAGAACAGTGAGTTGAGACATGCACTGGATCAGACTGAATGTAAAAGAGCAGTGAGTTGGGGCAGACTCTGGTGCAGCCTGTGCGCCAACCGGCCATCATCACCAGGTGTCAGTAACAACCCAAGTAATCCGCACATACAAAGAAATCAAAACAAGTAAGTACATAAATTAGGTTTTGTGTAATAAAGTGGTATGACACAGGGAATAAGTATTGAACACCTGAACAAAAGGAGGTGTAAAAAGGCATGGAAAGCCAAGAAACCAGCTGAAATCTTCCAGTATTTAGAAAGTAATCCTGCTCCTTAGTGCAAATTAATATTAGCTGGTTAAGTTCTAACAAGTCTTTCTCGAGAATTGATTATATCTTTGCATCCCGCCAAGCTTTAAGACATTTCTAAAGCTACCCTGCTACTAATTGCTCTTTCTGATCATAAAGGTGTGCTCTGCACAGTGGTATTTAGTAATGTCATCGCATGTACCAAGCTGGCTTTTTAACACCACTTTGTTAAAAAGGAGTAATTCAGGACATAGTTTGTGGAGAAACTTCTGTTAACGATCCTAGAATACTGTGGGATTCAATTAAAGTGTTGTGATTTACGAAATGAACCAAGTGCGACAACCAGTAGAATGCAAAAAGGAGGCTTTATTTCTGAAGGGGGAAACCCCCCAACAGAGCTGGCAACGGTACAAAGTCCACAATCCAAAAACAGTATCCAATGGGCGTAATCCAGAATCGTAACCAGGGCACCAATAACAAAGTTCGTGGTCAGACAAAAAGGGTTTGGTACACAGGCGTAGGTTTGGAGGAGAAACAAACTCATAAGCCAAAGACAGTCCGGATCCAAAACCAGGGCAGTAATCACAAAATCAAGGTCGGGCAGAAAAAAGGTCAAAATTCACAGATGCAACAATATCCAAAAAGGGCAAACCAAAATCAATAGTCGAGCAATCCAGTCAGAAAGATAAACACTGAGCAATCAAGGCGAGAAACGTGGCACGAGAAAACTAGGGAGGACGATCTGACAAGAGTGTGAAGCAAACAGACATCTTATATACACATCCAGGAGAACACATGACCAGGGAGAACAGGTGCAATCAAAGGTGACAATGATTAGGGAGAGACACATGAGGGATAAACTAATTACATGAATTTGGCTGTAGCCAAAACGCAGACAGGGATCACAAGACAATCCTATGAACAAACAGCTCCGGTTAAGGAGTACTAAAAGTGCATAGTCTAAAGAAAAGGAAAGCATGAGATATAAGTGGAAAACTGCAGCAGAGATAATTAGGGATAGGCAAGGAGGCGGAGACTAGAATTGGGCGACAGCTGAGAGATCATTAGTCAATTAGTAAGTGCAGCTATACAATCCCAAGTGCTTGTTAGTAAGTTAGTCCAAATATACAAGGTTAGTGTGGATTAGTATTTAGCAAAAACAATAAACTGTTAGTATGTGTTAGTAAGACAGTAAAAGAGAGAGGAAGGAAGAACACGAGATAATGAAAGAAGATTGAAACCCAGAAACCAATAAATCACCCGAATGAGTGGCACACGACAAGGGACCGTGAGCAAAGATACACACATGACAAGACAGGGGAGACAAAGTGTAAAGCATGGAAATGAAAACATGGCATGGAATCTGAAGCATGAAAAAAATAATAAAACGTGAAATCCAAATTACCAAAAACACAATACATGATCCTAAGAATGGTCAGACAGAGCAGTGGTCACTAAACACAAAAATCATAAAGCATGGCAAAGCCAGGTACAGAACTTAAACATGACAGCAGAATCAGAATCCCAACATAAAGGTTTTATTGGAAGCTATTCAACATTATTTGCCTGAAATCTACGCAAGACACGGTTTAATAAACTATATTGACCAAAAGTAAAAACGCGACTTATTTGGAGACAATTTTATTTTAACCTTATCATACCAAACTACTATCAAACCACATGAACAGAAATGTCAACATGTAAACTTGGATGTTCCGGAGAAATTTCGCTGATTTCTCCACTGGACCAGGTTCACTAAGCACCGGAAGCCGGACTGTCCAAGAAAATCAGATGACAGGATCAGTACCTGGTGTGTCCACCATTTGCGTCACGGACTGCATTGCACCTACGTCTCATAGAGGATACAAGTCTTGTCAGGGTGGCTTGTGGGATGTTCTGCCACTCCTCTGTCAGCGCTTGGCGTAACTGGCGTACTATAGCGGGTTGAGGATTACGCCTACAGATCGCCCTGTCCAGGATGTCCCACAAGTGTTCTATTGGCGACAAGTTGGTGAGAACGCAGGCCAAGGCAGAACAGGGATGTTTTCAGCTTGCAGGTAATGCATGCATACTCTGGCAACATGTGGGCGAGCATTATCCTTTTGGTTTTACTTTTGGTCAGTATACAAAAATTAGAAGAGTTTAAGAGATTAGAATCCGATCTGTCGACTAACTACTCTGAACAATTAGCCTCTCGACATGAAGTAGTTAAAAAGGAAATAAATGCTGTTCTCAAACAACAGTCTGCGTTTTTAATTCATAGAGCCAGGCAGCCTTATTATTTTCACGGATCAGCCATTTATTAGCCATGAGAATTAGAGCAATTGAACAGTTTTCAGGCATTCCCTCTATTAAAACCGGGACAGGACATATCACGACTGACCCTTGGAAAATTAATGACACGTTTTGCAAGTTTTATTCAGATCTGTACAGAGCAGAATTATCTTTTTTTTTATGATCAATTTTTTATTGTTCTTTTCCATGTTAGTATAGGCAGAGATTTTACATTCCCATACAAACATCAATAATTGTTGTTTCTGCTCCAACCCTTAACCCAACCCTCCCCCCTAACCCGGTGGTGAACCCAAGGCAAGACCAGCATAAACATCTACAGAGCGGTAACCGCCCTTACACAAACAGATACCGTAATAATAAACAAAACAAACAGAGAAAGACAACAACTAACAAAAAAAAAAAAAGTATAGAAGAATTTTGCACTTCAAACATTACATTACAAATTTCATATTCAATCAATCAATCACCCACCCACCCACCCACGCACCCACCCACACCCACACCCCCCCACACACACACATCCGCACCCATCCACACACACACACTCACACAGCCATTCCACAGGCGATCTCAACATGAACATCATATAAAATACAAACTACTACAATAAGGCACATATCCTTTGCAGAAGCCTTGACCAGCAAGAAACATTTTGTGCTTTGACATGGCGAAGTTGTGCAGTGGACCGCTCCATCTGAGCAATCTCCTTGTAACTCAAAAGCCATTCCCTCACTGACAGCATATGAGGCAATTTCCAGCGACACGCTATAATTCTTTTTGCAGCTGTAAATCCGGCTAACAAAAGTCGTTTTTCATTTACAGTAAGCTTTATTAATGAAGTGTCATTAAGCAGAAGCAAATTTTGCGAGTGAGGGACAGATATACTCAGAAGATTAGACAAGGTACTTGACACATTTAACCAAAATCTATCAACCTCCGGGCACTGCCAAACCATATGGATAAAGGTACCCATTTTATTGCTTGAACAAAACTCACAATAGGGTTCATCTCTAAGCTTCATTCTATGCAATCTCTGCGGAGTGAAATAAGATCTATGAATAAAGTTATAATGTATCATCTGATGGTTAGCATTTCTAGATGACAAAGTTACATTAAGCCAAATAGTGTGCCAATCTATGGCAAAAGAACAATTTATGTCTTTTCTCCAAACACTATCAAGTGGAAGAGATTTGTAAGAGGCCACTGTTATGTATTTGTAAAGCTCTGAGACAATTCCACCCTTTTCCCTATTTTTGCTCAGCAATACATGCAGGGGATGGTTTTCCAAAGGTGCGCCCCATGGTATGCCCTGAGCCCGCATAGCTGCACGTAGTTGCAAATAAAAAAAGAATGACGTGCCCGGGAGGTTATAAGATTTTTGTAAATCATGGAACTCACGGAGACCTTGTTGTCCCACAATATCTTGGATTTGGTGAACACCTTTATCAGACCATTGTGGAAAAATAATTGGTTTACCATCTATTAAAAGGAAATGATTATGAAAAATAGGGGACTGAGAAAAAAATTTGTTACAAATTTTTGCTAGTTTCTGCACTTTGTGCCGTACAATGAACATATTTGCAATAATTAGGCCAAAGACCCGTTTTACTATCTTCTGTGGAGTATTTGAGTAAATAAGAGTTGCTAGATTGTATGGATGTATTATCTGCTCCTCAATAGGGCGCCAAGACACCTGAGATGCTGAATCTACCCAAACGGTAAGTGGCCGCAAGGCAAAGCACCATGCATACCATTCAAAATTAGGAAGGTTAACACCACCTGCTGATTTAA
This sequence comes from Gymnothorax reevesii, assembly GCA_029721435.1. Taxonomy (NCBI): domain Eukaryota; kingdom Metazoa; phylum Chordata; class Actinopteri; order Anguilliformes; family Muraenidae; genus Gymnothorax; species Gymnothorax reevesii. The sequence continues at coordinate 638,829 of CM056590.1, read as the reverse complement.
ATCTCTGCAGCGTAGAAGCCTTGATTTTCGGTTTTTTCTTGTTCCACAAATAAATGCTCGTGGAGGATTTTAACTTCCTCCAGAAGCCGGTTGGTGGGTCAAGGGGTAACGTTGCAGTGATAAAATTAATACGAGGTAATATGTTCATCTTTAAAATAGCAGGTCTCGACTGAAAGGAGGTAGGGAGTTTGCTCCATCTTTTCAAGTCATTATGAATATCATTGAGTACTTTATTATAATTTTTATTAATTAAAGCCTCCAGAGAAGAAGAGATGTTAACTATTTCAAATACTTAGGGGTTTATAACAGGAATGTTAAAGGGAAGTATATTATCCTTCAAGTCCCCCAGAGGTAATAATGAAGATTTCATCCAATTAATTCTATATCCCGAAAGATTGCCAAAGTCTTCAAAGATCTTAAGCAAGGGAGGCAGTGATTTAGGTGAATTTTACCTGATTACAAAAATCAGAATGTCATCCGCATACAAGGAAATTACATGTGGTGTATCACAAATCATCACTGGCTGTACTAAATCCGACAGTCGGATAGCCTGTGCTATAGGTTCTAAGGAAAGAGCAAACAAAAGGGGGGATAAGGGGCAGCCCTGCCGAGAGGATCTAGAGACTGGAAATCTAGATGAGCACAAGTTGCCAGTTAATACCACCGCACTCGGATTGTTATATAATAATTTGACCAGGGAAATAAAACCTTCACCAAACCCCATATGTCTAAGCACTGCCCATAAATAATTCCACTCTAGCCGATCAAATGCCTTCTCTGCATCTAATGAGAGGATAGCTGTTTCATCTGATCTTGAGGCTGAATGGATGAGGTGGAGGAGGCGACGAACGTTATCAGATGCATATCTCAACTTCATAAAGCCAGTTTGGTCATGATGAATCAGATGAGGTAAGTAATTCTCCAAACGGCTTGCCAAAATCTTGGCAAAAAGTTTAATTTCACAATTCAAAAGACTCAATGGCCTATAAGAGGAACAATCAGTAGGCGATTTATCCTTCTTCAACAAAAGAGTTATCACAGCGACATTTGAGCTGGTAGAGAAGGAACCCTTTGATATAGAAAAATTTATCATGTTAAGAAGCAATGGGCCTAATTGAGACCAAAAATGAACAAAAACCGGCTTCCGGTTTGCACCCAACATGGAGTAGCCGCAGGTCCAACACGCTCCATATATTTTACCATATAACTTTGAGTAGGACGCGACACTTTAACTTCTTTGTGGCATAACTCTGCTGTGTATATACTCTAGCACCACTTGTGTGTGTTATGGCGAGTAAAACTCAGAAGAAGTCGACCAAAGCAGTAGCGCAAAATTTAGCTAGCCCATCGCTCAAGCAGACGTTCATGGCTAATGCTAATGCTAGCGCTACCACCACCCACAACCCGGTTCTCCCATCTCCGACACAGCAACCCGAGGAGAACCCTCTTGTCCAGCTACTTAAAGAGGAGATGGATACTTCTCGTCAACAACTGGCTAAAATAATCAAACAAGAGATGGTGTCTTTTCGTGCTGAAATTAAACTAGACTTCGAGGCTCTCCGGCGAGACACAAAGGCTGACATCTCCTCTCTAAAGACAGAGTTCAGAGCTGAAATGGCGTCTATGCGATCCACGCAGACCGAGACAGCAACTACTGTTCGGGAGATCGAGGGCGCTCTGAACCGTCATGATTCAACCATCACCAGCTTGGAGGACGTCATTTCGGAGCTTAAACGGGAGATCGGGAAATTAAAGGACCGGAATGATGACCTGGAGAACAGAAGCCGCCGCCAGAATTTGAGGATTATCGGGATCCCCGAGAGTGCAGAAAACGACAAACCCACTGCATTCATGGCCTCGTTTTTTACCGAGGTGTTGGGCGAGGAGGCACCGAGCCCTTTGGTGCTCGACCGTGCCCACAGAACTCTAGCTGCGAAACCCAAACCTGGCGACCGCCCCAGACCCATGATTGTTCGACTACACTACTACTCGGATAAGGAAAAGATCCTGCAGTTATCCAGAGACAAGGGCGAACTAAAATTCAGAGGCGCAAGGATCCACATATTTCCGAATATGAGCGCCGAACTTAGCCGCCGCAGAGCAGCTTTTAATCCGGTCAAGGCGAAGCTCAGGCAGGCGGGCATCAAGTATGGCATGTTTCATCCAGCTAACCTGCGTCTCACATGTGACGGCATCTCATACTCCTTCAAGGAACCCGCGGATGCGGAGGATTTTCTCGCCAAACGGAGCCTTCTCCCATCGAAGACGTAGGAAAGCGGTACTGGTATTTCGTGATATACTGTTTTCTCCAGCTAGTGCTGTTACCCGTAATGACATTTTATGGTATAACTGTTATCTCTGCTGCCTCGAACTGAATTAAGTTTTAAGTTTTGTACTTCACATCCAAATACCATCATCATTAGTATTATTCTTTTGTTTATTTATCTATTTCATGTCTTCTTGGACTGGAGTTATTATGATCAGTCCCTCATTTATTTTCTATGAGCCTATCAATAACGATGAGGAAAGAGAGACACTTTTATTTCTTCTTTTTTTCCTTCTTTCTTCTTCTTCCCTGGTATGGGATGTATTTGGATGAACAATTAGGCACATCAAGAGTCTAACTGCATATTTTACATGGGTCTTCTTGATCCCAGGCTCAGCTGAGGTACAGTACTGGTATGTTCATAGGTTTGCATTTTGATATGTAGCATACAAGGTCATATTCCCATTCCTAACAGACCACAATATTCTTCAATATGTGTATATTTAGTTTTCTTTACTATCATGAGTGGTTCTCCATGTTTATATCTGGATATTGAAGGCAGGGATTAATTTTTTCTTCATTTGTGACTACTGAAATATTTAACATTTTAAGGAGCAGTGCGTCCTTTGTTTTTCTCAGCGTATGGAAACGCTATGGAAGAGTACCAAGTGTGTATGGGGCTTCTTACCTCTCGTTTGGGGAGAGGTAATTCGGGGAAAGGGGCATTATATTTTTTATGCCTGTGTGTTTAATTTTTTATTTTGTGGCAATGGGTGTGTGGTGGTGCCATTAATATCCTGTGGATGCTCTAACGGTAGTCAATTCCTTGTTTACCACTGATTATGGTTAATTCTGTCCTGACCAGGAGTAATGACGATATCACAGTGAACTGTATTGTTGGAACATCAAGGGAGTTAATCACATTACCAAACGTTATAGAGTTCTGTCTCATTTGAGAAGTCTTCATGTTAATATTGCTTTCCTTCAAGAAACCCATCTCACGACCTCTGACCATAACAGACTATGCAAAGGGTGGGTGGGGCAATTATACCATTCTAGTAATGAATGCAAGTCCAGGGGAGCTGCAATTCTTGTCAATAAGAATACTCCTTTCATTATGCAAACTGTCACCGCAGACCACCGAGGGAGGTATGTTGTGGTCACAGGTACCCTGTATAATATACCTATAATTTTGGCTAATATATATGCGCCGAACGGGGATGATGCACAACTTATGAAGACATTTTTATCCTCATTACCAAATTTAAACACACACAGGCTTATTCTAGAGGGTGACTTTAATTGTGTATTACATCCTGTATTAGACCGCTCCTCTAGCACCCCCTACAATTTAACAAAATCAGCTAAGATAATTAATTCTTTCCTTCAAGTGTATAATATGACTGATCCCTGGCGTTTTCTGTACCCTGATTTAAGACATTATTCATTTTTCTCCTCTGTGCATCGTTCCTACTCGCGCATTGATTATTTTTTAATTGATAACCAGTTGCTGACCTCAGTCAGAGATTGCAGGTATGAAGGTATTGTCATTTCTGATCATGGGCCTGTAGTTTTGCATGTTTCCTTCCCTAAGAAAGTTGTTCGACGCCCATGGCGCTTTAACAATGCTTCACTCAGTGATGAAGGGTTCGTGAACCACATAAACACACAAATAGATTTTTTCTTGTCCACGAATGATACACCAGATGTTAGCAGATCTATTCTTTGGGAATCGCTTAAAGCTTTTCTAAGAGGAGCGATTATTTCATACATCACCTGGCAGAGCAGGAGTAGAAAGCAGTGTCTTAAAGATCTTACAGACCGCATTCATCAGCTGGACTGTAATTATTCGACTGCTCCCACCCCTGAACTTTTAAAGGAGAGATTAGCTCTGCAAACAGAATTCAACATGTTGACCACCCACTATACAGAGCACCTACTGCTTCAATCTCGCTCTAATCTGTATGAACACTCAGATAAGGTAGGCAAGGTTCTTGCCCAACAGATTAGGCAGGTCACAGCCTCTACCCTGATTACAAGTATTCGCAAACATGATGGTCAGATCTCTAATGATGAGCAGGAGATAAATAGTGAGTTTAAAGCATTTTATTCTTCCCTTTACACCTCTGAGGTGATCCACGACCCTTCTAGGATGGAGTCGTTTTTTCAGAGCATGGATCTACCACAAATTAGTGATTCATTTATGGAACAACTGGAAAAACCTCTGTCTCTGGTGGAAACTAGATCAGCTCTTTATAATATGCAAAATGCTAAAGCTCCAGGACCAGACGGATTCACGGTCGAATTCTTTAAGAGAATTGGAGATAAGCTGCTGCCAATTTTACTCACTGTTTTTGAAGAATCCTTTGCCAAGGGCCAACTCCCATCCACGTTCTACCAGGCTTCTATTTCAGTTATATTGAAAAAGGGTAAGGATCCCCTCAGTTGTGGGTCCTACCGCCCGATATCACTCCTGAATGTGGACTGCAAATTATTAGCTAAGATCTTAGCTCACCGCCTTGAAACCACCCTGCCTTCGATTATTTCTCCAGATCAAACTGGTTTTATAAACAATCGCCTCTATTTTTTTAATATTCGTCGGCTTTTAAATATTATGCAGAGCGCTGATCCCGATCAGTCACTACCCGAAATAATTATCTCTCTGGATGCTGAGAAAGCGTTCGATAGGGTCGAGTGGGGCTACCTTTTTCAGTGTCTGGAGAGATTTAAATTTGGTCCAAAATTTATATCATGGTTAAAACTGCTATATAAATCCCCAATGTCATCAGTGCGCACTAATAACATAGACTCCCAATATTTCTCGTTGCAACGTGGTACACGGCAAGGATGTCCAATCTCACCCCTTTTATTCGCAGTAGCTCTCTCTCGAGCCTCTCGCGGTATCACTGCGCTCTTCACCTGAGATTCGCGGCATATTTAGGAGTGGAAAAGAGCATAAGTTATCGTTATATGCTGACGATTTATTGTTATATATCACTGATCCCCACAATACTTTACCGCGTATTATGACTACACTTGACTGTTTTACCAAGCTTTCTGGGTACAAGATTAATGTCTCGAAAAGTGAACTTGTCCCTGTGAACTCTGCTGCACAATTACTCTCTTTTAATTCCTACCCTTTTCAAGTGACGACTGATAAATTAACTTACCTGGGTATAGTTGCAACTCGAAAAATTTCAGACCTCTTTAAACTTAATTTTGCTGCTCTTTTAGAGCGCACCAAGATGGCCTTTGACAAATGGTCTACACTCCCTATCTCATTAGCTGGCAGAATTAACCTAATAGAAATGAACATATTACCCAAATTCTTATACCTGTTCCAAACTATACCAATCTTTATCAACAAATCTTTTTTTTCACATCTCAATAAGATTATCTCTGACTTCATTTGGAATAAGAAACCACCTCGTATTCGTAAGGAATTTTTACAAAGACCCAAATCTATAGGTGGGATGGCTTTACTCCATTTCCAATTATACTATTGGGCGAGTAACCTGAGAGCCTTGGCTTATTGGCTTCAAACCTATGTTAACAATGAGACTCCCGCTTGGGTCCAAATAGAGGCTGATGCAAGCCTCCCATCATCCCTTCCAGCCTTGTTGTATTCGGCAATGCCTATCACACCACGCCGGGCATCTTCTGCCCCCCTAGTCTTTCAGTCTCTGTGTATATGGGCTCAGGTGCGAAAACATTTTGGATGGCAGGCTGGCTCACTTCGTGCCCCAATTGTGGCAAATCATCAGTTTCCCCCCTCACTTGAACATGACTCTTTCTTAGTCTGGCGTGAGAAAGGTATTCTCTCATTTAAAGATTTGTACATAGCAGATACTTTTGCCTCATTTGATCAGCTCAGAGCTAAATTTGATTTACCAAAATCACATTTTTTTAGATTTTTACAAGTTCGGGATTGGATTCGTAACCAAACACGGTCATATCCGGCAATCCCTGAACAGCAGCCCATTGATACTTTGTTTCCAAATGCTCCATCTAACAAAGGCATGATATCCACTATATATATGAAACTCTCATCTTTACAGCTGACATCTCTTGATGCACTGAGACAAGCATGGCAAGCTGATTTGAATATACAAATTACAGATACTGAATGGTCAGATATATTTTCAAGAATACACTCATCATCAATTTGTGCCAGACATAGCCTTCTTCAATTCAAAGTAGCACACAGGCTGCACTTGTCCAAAGACAGGATCGCAAAGATGTACCCAGCAATGGATAATTCGTGTAACAGGTGCAAATTCTCACCTGCAACATTAGCCCATACATTCTGGTTTTGTCCAAGGCTCTCGGGTTACTGGTCATCTATATTCGATGCCCTATCGAAGATGCTTAAGAGACCAATAAACCCAAATCCTCTCACGGCCATATTTGGTATTCAGTGTAAGGACGATCATCTTCCTAGAGCACAATCTGATTGCATTGCTTTTGCTACCCTCTTAGCAAGGAGATTAATCTTACTGAACTGGAAGCAAGCTGCCCCGCCTTCCTACAAACACTGGGTTAGAGATACACTACAACTCCTGAAACTAGAAAAAATTAGACTGGCTTTATGTCGTCCTAATGATGATTTCAACAGGATATGGCAACCTTTTATTACATATCTGCTCGAACAAACATGAGATTTTGTCCTATACGTCATCTGTATTGTTTTGCTACTTTGTGAGAGAAGAAACGTGGTTTTCAGTCACACACCGTATATTCTTTGGTTTGTCTTTTTTTTTTTTTTTTCTCTCTGTGTTTTGTTTTGATTCCTCTCGTAGAGGAATCCACGCTTCTCTTTATTTTATTTTTTTTTTTTTTGCTTGTCCCCTAGGGTTGGGGGTGGGGGGAGGGGGGTGAAAAGTTTTTGTTGTATTTCTGCATATATACTGTTACATTTTCACTTGTGAAAACCAATAAATAAAGTGGAAAAAAAAAAAAAATGAACAAAAACCTCTGGGGGTAGTCCATCCAACCCAGGTGATCTATCTTTATTCATTTGTCTTATAGCTTTTTCCAGTTCTACCAAAGTAGAGGGTGCCTCCAATATATTCGTCGCCTCTGACGTCAATTTTGGTAAATTTAGGGACTCTAAAAATTTTATACAGGCTTGTTCATCATGACTGATCTCTGAGTTGTAAAGATTTTGATAAAATAGTTTGAAAGTGCTGTTAATTTCTATAGGATCAGAAGATAAGATACCATCATTGTTCTTAATTGCTGCGATGTTTGCTCTATTCTCATTTGTCCTTAATTTAAGAGCAAGGAGGCGGCTGGGGCGTGCATCATTCATGTAGTGATTCTGCCTGGTACGATGGATTATAAATTCTGCATTCTGTCTCAACAGGCCACTAAGTTCATCCAGTAACTTCTGGCGCTTATCTGTATTTTCAGCTGAATTGTTATTCAATAATAATTGCTCAACAGCTGCAATTGCAATCTCCAAAGATTCAATGCGGTGTTTCCTTATTTTGTTCAAATTTGATGCAAAAGAAATTGTTTTGTTTCTGATGCAGCCCTTGACTGCATCCCACAATACTCTAGGATCATCAACTGATTTGCCATTGATTTTAATGAATTCGTCCAATTCAGTCTCAAGTTCTTGTTTAAAGGTGTAATTTTGAAGTAAGGTGGTATTAAATCGCCAGCGAGAAGCTTTTGATTTGGCAGCTCTTAAAGAGAAAGTGCACAAAACAGCTCTGTGATCAGACAATGATACTGGGATCATATCAGTATTACAAATATCGCGAAAAAGAGTTTTAGAGGCAAAAATATAATCAATTCTTGAAAAAGTCTTATGTCGGGCAGAAAAGAAAGAAAATTCCTCAGCAGAAGGATTCATCATTCGCCAGACATCAATTACTCCATGATCATTAGCTAATTTCTGCATCGCAATTGATGCTCGCTGCTGCTCTGCACTTCCTCTCAAGCCTGTGCGGTCGATATCGTGAAGCCAAACTGAATTAAAATCCCCAGCTATCAAAAGTTGGTATTCTGGGAGATCTAGCAATATAGAGGCCAGCAAATCATAAAAATTCTGATCAAAAGAATTAGGGGCATAAACACATATTAGAGCTATTTTAATACCATCTAAAGCTACTTTACAAAATGTGATACGACCATCATCGCTTCCACCTGTTCCTAAAATGGAAAAATTTAAATTGCGTTTTGCAGCGATGAGGACACCTTTGCTTTTAGTAGTATGACATGAGGAAGCAATCACATAATAATGTTTATTTTGCAATCTACATACATCAGCCTCCAAAAAATGTGACTCCTGAATAAAAGCAAAATGGACATTTTTCCTATGAAGCATCTCAAGGGTGCTTATACGCTTCTGAGGAGAATTAAGGCCCCGTGAGTTCCAAGACAACACTGTAATCTTATTTGTAGCCATTATTTTTCATGTATAGAAATGCTGACACCAAGAAAGCCTGTACTCCATCCACCCCCCTCCCTTCCACACACATACACATCCACACAAAAATATCAAAAAAATGGAGGGAAAGAAAACAACAAACAAAACAGAAGCAAAAGCAAAAGCAAAAAACAAAAAACAAAAAATACTGATAAATTTTTCCATCCTGCCTTAAGCAAACCCTGTCCCCGCTCTTCATTCAGAAAGAGAGCAGGCCCATGACCCCAAAAAAAAAAAAAAAAAAAGTACACCAGTGTCCATGAAGGAGCAGACTAGTTCGCCCCCCCCACCCTCCATATGAGTTTCATTCAGACTACATAGCAGCAGTGGTCCCTCCGGCCCACAGGGAATCCCCATTATGACGTCATGTCGGATTCAAAGTATTAAATAAGCGATTGAGTCCATAGGCCAAGGAAAAACAAAAAGACAAGAACCCAGCCTGAAATGGCCCTGACAGGGCTCAGTCTTACCATTTCTGGAATGTATTGTGCCCCTCACTAGAGTTTTTTTTTTACTCCTTGTCCAGTGAAGCTAGAAACTTTTCAGCCTCCCCCGAGCTCAGCAAAGGTATAAGTGTCGCGTCCCCGAGAAAGCTTAATTGTAGCCGGGTATAGCAGGAAAGCATGAAAGCCTTTAATACGAGCTGCATGCATAACTGTATAACAAGGTTTGCGGCGCCTAGTGGTCGCCTCACTATAGTCTGCGGCAAACTTCAGAAGGGTACCTGCCACCTCCGGGGGGTTCTTCCTTGCTTCGTTGAGTAGACGGTCTCTGTCCGTGTAACGTAGGCATTTGACATTAAGCGGCCGTGTACGCTGTGTGTTCCGCGAGCCCGCTTTAGTTAAGTGGCCGAGCCGGTGGGCTCTCATCAACTCCGGAGGAGCAGACCCAAAAACTGGAAACCACTTCGGGATATTCTCATCCAAGTACGCGAGTAAATTCGGGCCCTCGATATCCTCTTTCAGATCGAAGATGAGCAGGTTGTCTCGGCGTGCCCTGTCCTCCATGTCCGTGAGCTTTGCCTGGTAAGCTTGCAAGTTCCTCTGACACACAGCTGCAAACTTTTCCGTGTTAGTGACGCGTTCCTCTAGGCTCGCCGTTTCAGAGCGAATGACTTTGATTTCTTCGGTGTGTCTTGATAAGACAGCATTCATGCCGTCAATGCGCTTTTCGAGTCTGTGGGCACGTTCTTCTGATTTCTCCTCAGCCTCCTTGAAATGTTTAGTCAGGAGGTCCTCCATGAGTTTTGCCAGAGCCGAATTCTCCTCGCCGAGCTCTTTGTATAAATGAGCCATTTTCTCTTGTTTAGCGGCGATTTTTTGTCTAGTGACCGGCATTTACTTAAAGTGAAAATGTGCGTTAATCTGGTTCTTCCAATATTCCAAAAATAAATGTGCAATCGTATATTTCTTAGTAAAATTAAGGAGGGTGGACGCCGAAGTTACCTACGCCGCCGCCATGACACCGGAAACTACTTTTCCGAGCAGAAAAATCAGAATTATCTTTTGACGAAAGACAGTGTAATGATTTTTTTAGCTCAGTTGAATTTGTCCCTTCTCACTGAGGAGGATGCCAACAGATTAGCTAGGCCAATCTCACGAGAAGAGCTAAACAATGCCATTCTCAGCATGTAAAAAGGTAAATCACCAGGCTGGATAGCATACGCACTGAGCGAAACTCAACCTTTTGGGACCCTCTCGGTCCACAGCTTTTAGATATGATTCATTATGCAATAGAATAGGGTTGCTTCAGTAGGGATGTTAATATAGCGGTCATCTCCTTGCAACTGAAAAAGGACAAAAACCCAAGAGAATGTGGTAGTTACAGACCTTAAGTTAACTGAATTCCGACGTGAAGATATATGCTCAGGTACTTTCTCACCGCCTTCAGACCCATCTGTCATCGCTAGTACACTGTGACCAGACTGGCTTTATCAAGTCACGTCTGGCCTCGGATAATGTCAGGCGATTACTACACATAATTGATGCAGCTATAGACACCAAAACTCTACAAGCTGTCTTATCCCTGGATGCAATGAAAGCATTTGACTGGCTGGAATGGTCCTATGTATGGTCAGTTTTAGAGGCGATGGGATTTGGGATTCATTCAGTTGATAAAGGTGCTATATGCAAACCCATCAGAAACAATGCTTACAGGTAGAAATTGCTCTCCTCTGTTTTCAATATTCAGATCCTCTTGTCAAGGCTGTCCATTAAGTCCAGCGCTCTTCGCACTTTCCCTTGAGCCCTTAGCCCAGATGATCCGACAAACCACTGCTATTAAGCCTATTTCTATACTGGGCACTGAGCATCATTTGGCACTTTATGCTGATGACGTTTTAATTTTTCGAGAAGATCCATTACAATCTACCCCACACCTCTTATCACTGTTAGACTAATTTGGAGTGTTACCGGGCTTTGAAATCAACTGGTCAAAATCTGCCCTTCTGCCCATAAAACGATGCTGCTAGGATTCTCTGCCTATGAACATCCCTTCTGTTCAACACTTCAGGTATTTGGGTGTTGACATTTTCCCCTCAATGAATCAAATTGTGAAGCATAATTACACAGAAGCAGTGAATACTGTACTAAGTGATCTAGACAGATGGTCAGGTTTACAAAATTCATTTCAAGCACGCATTTCAATTATAAAAATGAACAAATTAACCAGAATAAATTTTATAGGCTCTATGATTCCCCTGTCTCCCCCTTCTGGTTACTGGGTTAAACTGCATGCAGATATTTCCAAATTTATTTGGAAGGGGAAGCGCCCTCAATTTAAATATGCCACTGTCCAACGGGGAAGATTTGACGGACGCCTGGCAGTGTCCAATTTCAAATTATATTTCTGGTCTTTCACTCTCAGACCTCTGGTCACATGGTTTTATTCTCAAGCAAATGTGTCATGGCAGACACTGGAGGAAAGAATGGTGCGCCCTTGGTCTTTAGCAGATGTTTTATTTGCAAATATCTCTGGCAAACAGCGTCAATTACGGTTTGGGCCCATTATAACCCAACTGATACAGCTCTGGCGCTCAGTAGAAAAGTCTTGTAATATCTCCTGTAAAAGGCATCTCCATTCCCCAATATTTAACAACAAAAGCCTGCTGATAGGGGAGAGACCTGTTAAATTTCTTTGGGTGGGCAAATAAAGGTATCCATCTTCTGGGTGATATTTATGATTCAGATGGACACTGTTCCTTTCAGGACATTAAGAATAATTTTAATCTGCCAGGCACATTATTTTTCTTTTATTTACAATCACGGGCAGCTCTTAAGGCACACGGGGTACCATGGCAACACCCTTTACCAATACATCCCCTTCATAAATTGGTAGTTACAAAAAGAGGTCCGAAAGGTCTAGTGTACACCTTATATCAACATTTCATTGAAGCCTCTTATAAAACACTATGAGTATGGAGGAAGGACGTCCAAGCATTGGACCATAATTTTGTCTGGGGCAAGGTATGGAGTAATGTTAAATTACTCACGAAATCCTGATTATCAGCAGATTTATTATAACTTAATACACAGAACTTACCTGACCCCTGGTAAGCTTTATCTCATGAGAATGATTAATGATCCCTCATGTACTCTGTGTCCTTTAAAGACCCCCGGGACACATTTCTCCATATGATGTGGGAACGTCTGCCTGTTGCCAAGTTCTGGCAGGGAGTTGCTTCCAAACTGACAGATCTTATCTCAGAGACGGTGCCTGTGGCCATATGAGTCTTGATTTTGAAAGACTTTGCTTCAGATCACTGAGTATAAAAAGCGAATAGTACTTTCAGGCCTTACAGCCGCTAAGAAAATGACTGCAGTGCACTGGAAACCCCCTCGCACACTAACCATCAGACAGTGGGCTTTGACATTTCTTGACGTTGTTTATCTGGAAATATCAACAGCTCGCATGAATAGTGTTAAAGAGGAAACCTAAATATGTGGCTCATAACAGCTGAAGCATTGAGGAGTCTGTAGTGATATTTAGTGTAGTGTAGTAGATGTAGTGGGTCTTTTATGACCTATTGTTTATTTTCATCAACTGTGCTCATTCAATGATCTCGCATTTATTGCCCGACATGTCCTGGGGTGGGAGGATTTGAGTGTTATTTTTGATGTTTTTTTAATGAATGTTGTGTGTGGGGGGGAGGGAGCTGGGGACCCTGGTGTGGGACGGAGGGAGCTGGGGACCCTGGTGTGGGACGGAGGGAGCTGAATACCCTGGTGTGGGACAGAGGCAGAGGGGTACCCTGGAGTGGGACAGAGGGAGAGGGGTACCCTGGTGTGGGACAGAGGGAGAGGGGTACCCTGGTGTGGGACAGAGGGAGCGGGGTACCCTGGTGTGGGACAGAGTGAGAGGGGTACCCTGGTGTGGGACAGAGGGAGCGGGGTACCCTGGTGTGGGACAGAGGGAGCGGGGTACCCTGGTGTGGGACAGAGGGAGCGGGGTACCCTGGTGTGGGACAGAGGGAGTTCCCTTGTGTGGGAGGGGGGGAGCGGGTACCCTGGTGTGGGAGGGAGTGGGAGCAGGGTACCTGGTGTGGGAGGGGGGGAAGTGGGGGGAGCGGGGTGTGTGTGTGGGGGGGGTACCCTGGTGTGGGAGGGGGGGAAGCGGGGGAAGCGGGGTGTGTGTGTGTGGGGGGGTACCCTGGTGTGGGAGGGGGGGCGAGGGTTGTTATGATCTTTTTTTTTCGTAATGTGTGTAGCTGTATCACACCTTGGGCTCTAATTTCCTGGAGCGGTGCAGGTGGCTTAGCGTGGCGCAGCCCACACAGTGGTAATTTCGTCCGGCGCAGCCCGCGCAGTGGTAATTTCGTGAGGTGCAACACCGTGCGCAGACGAAGGTGCGCCGAGATGGGTGTGGCGGAGTAGTACGGGGAGGTGTCACTTATTCATCAAGACGCAGTGACAATTTCGTAGAAAAGTCTTCGCTGCAGTTGCGCAGAAAGCTAGCCAGCTCCAACCTGGTTCACTTTCTGTGCAGTAGTAATTTGGCTGACCGGTAAACAGTGCGCACACGTCACAGAAACCTCACAGGCAGGTTTCCAGAATGTAAGTGTTATGGCCCCAATTTGTTATTCCATTTAAAACAACAGCAACAGCAAGGGATGACCCACAGTTTTTAAAAACTTAAACACATTTAATTAACAAAGAAAATAACTAACAAAAACCTACAACTAAATGACCAAGATTGATAAATAAGAAAAACAGAAATAATTACAGTCTCTTTTTGGTGGGGTGGCTTGGTGATGTCCTGGATGAAGAAAATGCTGTAACAAAGGCAAAAATCAACAAAAGAAACTTCACAGGTCTTGAACAGAAATGACAGGTCTGGTCACATGTATCCTTCTTCTTGCAATTTCTCCTCCTACTCTACTGTCTCAATTCTTTTCCTTATATACTCTTTTGCAGACCCCACCCACATTTAGACCTCTTTTTTTTTTACTTTTCGGGGATTTGCCCCAGACATGTCCAGGACATGTCTAAACATAGCTCCAGTCTGAGCTGAATTAAAAAAAAGGTAAATACTGCCATCCAGTGGCCTATATTCACATTACACCTCCATTCCAAAAGGGAAAAATTTTGACTCATAAAGGCAAAATTTTTCTTTTCAATACAAAATGGTTAAGTGAACACTTGTCTATATATACATATCATACAATATTCAAATTAACACGTGATATATATATACATATTCAAACACGGGATAAGCAATCAGCAATTACACTGTCTGTACCCTTTACATGCTTAATTTCCAAGTCAAACTCCTGTAAAATCAAACTCCAATTCAACAATCTCCGATTCTCGTTTTTCATCTTACTCAAAAACATTAATGGATTGTGGTCAGTGTACACAATCATTGGCTTTTGTCCTGTACAAACATTAACCTCAAAGTGTTGTAAAGAAAGGACCAGAGCTAACAGTTCCTTCTCTATTGTGGAATAGTTCCTTTGGTGGCGATTGAACTTCCTGGAGAAGTATGCCACGGGATGCTCAATGTCATCAGAGTCACTTCTCTGTAGGAGCACAGATCCACAAGCTTGGTTGCTAGCATCGACCGCGATGGAGAACGGTTTGTTGAAGTCAGGAGATTTGAGCACGGGGAAGTGACACAGCAGAGACTTTAGGCGATCGAAGGCTCTCTGGCATGCATCATCCCAAGTGAACTTTACGCCTTTCTTCAGTTGGTTAGTTAGACTGAGAGCAATCTCAGCAAAGTTCTTGCAGAACTTGCGGTAGTACCCGATCATTCCAAGGAAGCGGCGCAAAGCTTTTTTGTTGTCAGGAACTGGAAAGTCCATGATGGCTTGGTCTTTAGCATTTATGGGTGCCACCTTACCCTGGCCTATGACGTAGCCAAGATAGGTGACAGTAGCACAACCAAAGTCACTCTTGCTCAGGTTAACAGTCAGGTTAGCCTGGGTCAGGCGCTGGAACAACGTCTCTACATCTTTTAGATGTTCTTCCCAGGAGTCACTCCAAGTGATCAGGTCATCGATGTACGCACCCGTGTGTGGCAATCCGGCGATTGTAGACTGTATTATCCTTTGGAACGTGGCTGGGGCATTTTTCATGCCAAAGGGTAGGACTTCATACTGGTACAATCCAGATGGTGTGGCAAAAGCAGAGATGCTCTTGGCCCTCTCAGTTAAAGGCACACACCAATAACCCTTCAATAAATCAATCTTGGTCAGAAACTTTGCTTGCCCTACTCTATCAATACAATCATCAATCCTAGGTATTGGAAACACATCAGTTCTAGTTACAGCATTGACTTTGCGATAATCTGTACAGAATCTAGTACTTCCATCAGGTTTTGGAACTAGCACACAGGGTGAACTCCAATCTGAGTTGGAGGGTCTGATAATATCATGTTCTAACATGTACTCAACCTCTTTCTCAGCAATCTTTCTCTTTTCAGGATTCATCCGGTACGGATGCTGTTTTATTGGTTTGGCATCACCAACATCGATATCATGAGAGGCTATAGAATCTCTTTTTGGAACATCAGGAAACAGATCCTCATATTTCTTGATCAACCTCTTAGAACCCTCACAGAGAGATCAGTTTAAGTGCTGGAGTTTTACATCAAGATTTTGCAACACTTCAGAATTTGACAATTTACATGAAAGAACTTCAGCTTTAATTCTAGGTTCATCATCTTGAAACTCCCCCTCATCTTCACAAATCTCAGCCATAGGAGAATCTGAAGTGACAGCTGCAACCCTAGCATTTCTGTCATGATAAGGCTTCAGCATGTTAATGTGACACAATTGTTTTGGTTTTCTCCTATCTGGAGTCTTCACAATGTAATTGAGATCATTGAGTTTTGTCAGAATTTCATAAGGACCATGAAATCTAGCCTGCAATGGATTGGACTGCGAGGGAAACAACACAAGGACCTTGTCTCCTGGTTTAAACTCACGGCTTCTAGCCTTATGATCATACCAAGTTTTCATTTTTCCCTGACTTGATTTCAAGTTCTCTTTGGCAAGGTCACAAGCTGCACGCAATCTTTCCTTGAACTTGCTAACATAGTCTAACAGACTGATATGCGGCTCTTTCTCTTGCCATTGTTCACTCAATAATAGCAAAGGTCCTCTCACTTCATGACCAAACACTAGCTCAAACGGACTGAATCCAGTAGACTCCTGCACTGCTTCTCTAGCTGCAAAAAACAGCAAATGAACACCTTCATCCCAGTCTTTCTCATGGTCATAACAATAAGTCCTCATCATTGTCTTGAGAGTGGAATTAAACCGCTCTAAGGCACCCTGACTTTCTGGATGATAGGCACTAGAAAGAATCTACTTTGCACCTAGTTCATACACAACCTGCTGAAACAATCCTGAAGTGAAATTGCTACCTTGGTCAGACTGAATTTCCCTGGGAAGGCCAAACAACGTGAAGAACTTTATCAAAGTCTTTGAGATTGCAGTTGCCTTGATGTTACGTAGAGGTATGGCTTCAGGGAATCTGGTAGATGCACACATGATTGTCAACAAGTACTGATTTCCAGATCTAGTCTTGGGTATGTAATGTGAATATGGGCCACTAGATGGCAGTATTTACCTTTTTTTTGTTAAGCTCAGACTGGAGTCATGTTTAGACATGTCCTGGACATGTCTGGGGCAAGTCTCAGAAAATTAAAAAAAAGAGGTCTAAATGTGGGTGGGGTCTGCAAAAGAGTATATAAGGAAAAGAATTGAGACAGTAAAGTAGTAGGAGAAATTGCAAGAAGATGACCAGACCTGCCATTCTGTTCAAGACCTGTGACGTTTCTTTTGTGGATTTCTTTGCCTGTGTTTGAGCATTTACGTTATCCAGGACATCACCAAGCCACCCCACCAAAAAGGGACTGTAATTATTTCTGTTTTTTCTTATTTATCAATCTTGGTCTTTAGTTGTAGGTTGTTATTAGTCTTTGTCTTTGTTAAAAATTAAATGTGTTTTAGTTGTTAAAACTGTGTTTGTCATCCCTTGCTGTTGCTGTTGTGTTATAAATGTAATAACAAATTGGGGCCATAACGAATTGGGGGCTCAAGGTCCGGGATAGACCATTGTGTGAGTAATTTATTGAAAATCTAACATTCCAAATTGTGAAATTGTTTTTGTGAATTTTTCTAGATATATATTGACAACAGCAATGGATGATTTCTTGGCATCACCAACCGTAGGGGTTTTGAAGTCTTTTAAAAAGACAGAACTGCTAGAAATTTGCAGACAGTTGGAGCTGACAGAGATAAAACCAGCCATGCGAAAAGCAAGACTGGCTAGAGAGATAGTTGAATATTACATTGATGAAAATGTGTTTGCACCAGGAGATCTGGAACAGTTTCCAGTGGAAAATCCAAATATAGAAATGGAACTTAAATTAAAAATGCTAGAGATTGAAAGGGAGGAAAAAGAAAAACAAAGAGAATTTGAGAGGGAAGAAAAAGAAAAACAAAGGCAGTTTGAGTTAGAAAAATTAGCAAGAGAAGAAAAACAAAGAGAATTTGAGAGAGAGAAAGAGGAAAGAGCAGAAAGAGAGAGACAGAGACAGAGAGATTTTGAATTAGAGAAGTTGGATAGAGAAGAAAGACTCCAAATGGAGAAACTAAAAATTAAAATTGAAACTAAAAATAAATTTTGTGCCAGTCAGGAGGTAAAACTGGTGCCTCCATTTTCAGAAAAGGATGTTGACAACTATTTCCAGTGTTTTGAAAAGGTAGCAAAGAGTTGCCAGTGGCCAAAGGAACACTGGCCTCTGATGTTGCAAACTGTCCTCAAGGGTAAAGCTCAACAAGCCTATTCGGCTTTGTCTGCAGATGATTCCTCTGATTATGAGGTTGTCAAAAAGGTTATGCTTATGAGTTGGTTCCAGAGGCTTACCGACAGAAATTCAGAGGTCTGAAGAAATCTGAAAATCAGACTTATGTTGAATTTGCTAATGAGAAGCAGGTTTGCTTTGAGCGCTGGTGTACTTCTATGGAGGTCAAGGATGATTTCAACTCACTAAAAGAGATGGTGTTAATTGAAGAATTCAAGAACTGTGTTAAGGATGATGTTAAGACCTACCTTAATGAGAAGCAAGCACTGAACTTGCAATCAGCTGCCAAATTTGCAGATGAATATGTTCTCACTCATAAGTCCAAATTTCAGTCTAGCAGTAACAATAAATGGTCCCAATTTCAGAAAAAGGGTTACGGTGATACCCAAGATTCCTCACCCAAAGACAAAGACAAATCTGGTGATGGTGCTCAGAAATCCAGTAACAGGTCTGATCAAAGTGTGAAAGCTGACAGTGACAAAAGTGGTCTAGTTTGCAGTTATTGCAAGAAACCTGGTCATGTTAAAACTAACTGTTGGTTCCTAAAAGCGAAGAAAGAAAAAGAAAAGGATACCAAACCAAATGCCTTTGTGAAAACAAGGTTAGAAACCCCTGTAGTAGATAAACGATCTGCTAAATTGCCTGCTTCTTGTGGGGCTAAAAAGCCTAATACAGCTGACTTTGTGAGGGAGGAATTTCTTCCATTTGTGTCAGAGGGATTTGTGGCTCTGAATGAGCATACAACTCCTGTCCCCATATACATCCTAAGGGATACCGGAGCTTCTCAGTCACTTTTGTTGATGGACTCCTTGGAGTTACGTGATGAGACCGCTTCAGGGGATTTCATACTTGTACAAGGTATTGAAGGGAGGACTGTATCTGTACCCCTGCGCTCTATATTCTTGAAGTCAGATTTAGTTACAGGACAGGTAAAGGTGGGACTTATGTCAAGTCTACCTATAAAGGGTGTTTCTCTGTTGCTAGGCAATGACCTGGCTGGGGGCAAAGTAGTTCCCCCTGTACATCTTACTTCACAGCCGAGCGCTGAAGATGGGGATGAGGACCCATCTCTGTATCCTTCTTGTGCAGTGACTCGTGCTATGGCCAAGAAGGCTAAAGAAGAAGATGTTGTGGTGCCATCCAGCACATTGAATAGTCAGGACTCAGGTGGTTCGCCTCATGACTCTGATTGGCCTACTATAGTTTCTCCGTTTGAGGACTTATCAGATACTTTTATCAGTTCTCTATTCAGCCAGTCGGATGGGTCTGGTGATTTTGATGTGTCTGGAGACTTGTCTCTGTCCAGAAAGCGGTTGATTGAGGAGCAAACTAATGATCCTGAAATTTGTGCACTAAAGAGGAGAGCCCTTCCTGATAAAGAAATAGACGCAGTTCCAGTTGGGTATTATCTCAAGGATGGTGTGTTGATGCGGAAGTGGCGCCCTCCTGATATCCCTGCCAATGCAGATTGGGCAGTGGTCAGGCAAATTGTTGTTCCGAAGGTCTATAGGAATGAGATCTTAACAATGGCTCATAGTTTACCTTTAGGAGGTCATCTTGGTGTTAACAAGACTGTTGATAAGATCATGAAACACTTTTTTTGGCCTGGGCTTCGGAAAGACGTTTCCAACTTTTGCAAAACCTGTCACACTTGTCAGGTAGTTGGAAAACACCAGTTAGACCCACCTGTAGCTCCATTGCAGCCTATCCCAGCATTTGGAGAGCCCTTCTCTAAGGTCATTGTTGATTGCGTTGGTCCATTACCTAAGACTAGATCTGGAAATCAGTACTTGCTGATAATCATGCGTGCATCTACCAGATTGCCCGAAGCCATACCTCTACGTAACATCAAGGCAACTGCAATCTCGAAGGCTTTGATAAAGTTCTTCACGTTGTTTGGCCTTCCCAGGGAAATTCAGTCAGACCAGGGAAGCAATTTCACTTCAGGATTGTTTCAGCAGGTTGTGTATGAACTAGGTGCAAAGCAGATTCTTTCTAGTGCCTATCATTCAGAAAGTCAGGGTGCCTTAGAGCGGTTTCATTCCACTCTCAAGACAATGATGAGGACTTATTGTTATGACCATGAGAAAGACTGGGATGAAGGGGTTCATTTGCTGTTGTTTGCAGCTAGAGAAGCAGTGCAGGAGTCTACTGGATTCAGTCCATTTGAGCTAGTGTTTGGTCATGAAGTGAGAGGACCTTTGCTATTATTGAGTGAGCAATGGCAAGAGAAAGAGCCGCATATCAGTCTGTTAGACTATGTTAGCAAGTTCAAGGAAAGATTGCGTGCAGCTTGTGACCTTGCCAAAGAGAACTTGAAATCAAGTCAGGGAAAAATGAAAACTTGGTATGATCATAAGGCTAGAAGCCGTGAGTTTAAACCAGGAGACAAGGTCCTTGTGTTGTTTCCCATGCAGTCCAATCCATTGCAGGCTAGATTTCATGGTCCTTATGAAATTCTGACAAAACTCAATGATCTCAATTACATTGTGAAGACTCCAGATAGGAGAAAACCAAAACAATTGTGTCATATTAACATGCTAAAGCCTTATCATGACAGAAATGCTAGGGTTGCAGCTGTCACTTCAGATTCTCCAATGGTCGAAACGTGTGAAGATGAGGGGGAGTTTCAAGATGATGAACCAAGAATTAAAGCTGAAGTTCTTTCATGTAAATTGTCAAACACTGAAGTGTTGCAAAATCTTGATGTAAAACTCCAGCACTTAGAACCCTCACAGAGAGATCAGTTTGAAAGGTTGATCAAGAAATATGAGGATTTGTTTCCTGATGTTCCAAAGAGAGTTACTATAGCCTCTCATGATGTAGATGTTGGTGATGCCAAACCAATAAAACAGCATCCATACCGGATGAATCCTGAAAAGAGAAAGATTGCTGAGAAAGAGGTTGAGTACATGTTAAAACATGATATTATCAGACCCTCCAACTCCGATTGGAGTTCACCCTGTGTGCTAGTTCCAAAATCTGATGGAAGTACTAGATTCTGTACAGATTACCGCAAAGTCAATGCTGTAACTAGAACTGATGTGTTTCCAATACCTAGGATTGATGATTGTATTGATAGTGTAGGGCAAGCAAAGTTTCTGACCAAGATTGATTTATTGAAGGGTTATTGGTGTGTGCCTTTAACTGAGAGGGCCAAGAGCATCTCTGCTTTTGCCACACCATCTGGATTGTACCAGTATGAAGTCCTACCCTTTGGCATGAAAAATGCCCCAGCCACGTTCCAAAGGATGATACAGTCTACAATCGCCGGATTGCCACACACGGGTGCGTACATCGATGACCTGATCACATGGAGTGACTCCTGGGAAGAACATCTAAAAGATGTAGAGACGTTGTTCCAGCGCCTGACCCAGGCTAACCTGACTGTTAACCTGAGCAAGAGTGACTTTGGTTGTGCTACTGTCACCTATCTTGGCTACGTCATAGGCCAGGGTAAGGTGGCACCCATAAATGCTAAATTCCAAGCCATCATGGACTTTCCAGTTCCTGACAACAAAAAAGCTTTGCGCCGCTTCCTTGGAATGATCGGGTACTACCGCAAGTTCTGCAAGAACTTTGCTGAGATTGCTCTCAGTCTAACTAACCAACTGAAGAAAGGCGTAAAGTTCACCTGGGATGATGCATGCCAGAGAGCCTTCGATCGCCTGAAGTCTCTGCTGTGTCACTTCCCCGTGCTCAAATCTCCTGACTTCAACAAACCGTTCTCCATCGCGGTCGATGCTAGCAACCAAGCTTGTGGATCTGTGCTCCTACAGAGAAGTGACTCTGATGACATTGAGCATCCCGTGGCATACTTCTCCAGGAAGTTCAATCGCCACCAAAGGAACTATTCCACAATAGAGAAGGAACTGTTGGCTCTGGTCCTTTCTTTACAACACTTTGAGGTTTATGTTTGTACAGGACAAAAGCCAATGATTGTGTACACTGACCACAATCCGTTAATGTTTTTGAGTGAGCTGAAAAACAAGAATCGGAGATTGTTGAATTGGAGTTTGATTTTACTGGAGTTTGACTTGGAAATTAAGCATGTGAAGGGTACAGACAATGTAATTGCTGATTGCTTATCCCTGTTTGAATGTGTATATGTATATCATGTGTTTGAATATTGTATGATATGTATATATAGACAAGTGTTCACTTAACCATTTTGTATTGAAAAGAAAAATTTTGCCTTTATGAGTCAAAATTTTTCCCTTTTGGAATGGAGGTGTAATGTGAATATGGGCCACTAGATGGCAGTATTTACCTTTTTTTTTGTTAAGCTCAGACTGGAGTCATGTTTAGACATGTCCTGGACATGTCTGGGGCAAGTCTCAGAAAATTAAAAAAAAGAGGTCTAAATGTGGGTGGGGTCTGCAAAAGAGTATATAAGGAAAAGAATTGAGACAGTAAAGTAGTAGGAGAAATTGCAAGAAGAAGGATACATGTGACCAGACCTGTCATTTCTGTTCAGGACCTGTGAAGTTTCTTTTGTGGATTTTTGCCTGTATTAGAGCATTATTTTTCCTTATCCAGGACATCACCAGTCAGGAGATTTGAGCACGGGGAAGTGACACAGCAGAGACTTTAGGCGATCGAAGGCTCTCTGGCATGCATCATCCCAAGTGAACTTTACCCCTTTCTTCAGTTGGTTAGTTAGACTGAGAGCAATCTCAGCAAAGTTCTTGCAGAACTTGCGGTAGTACCCGATCATTCCAAGGAAGCGGCGCAAAGCTTTTTTGTTGTCAGGAACTGGAAAGTCCATGATGGCTTGGTCTTTAGCATTTATGGGTGCCACCTTACCCTGGCCTATGACGTAGCCAAGATAGGTGACAGTAGCACAACCAAAGTCACTCTTGCTCAGGTTAACAGTCAGGTTAGCCTGGGTCAGGCGCTGGAACAACGTCTCTACATCTTTTAGATGTTCTTCCCAGGAGTCACTCCAAGTGATCAGGTCATCGATGTACGCACCCGTGTGTGGCAATCCGGCGATTGTAGACTGTATTATCCTTTGGAACGTGGCTGGGGAATTTTTCATGCCAAAGGGTAGGACTTCATACTGGTACAATCCAGATGGTGTGGCAAAAGCAGAGATGCTCTTGGCCCTCTCAGTTAAAGGCACACACCAATAACCCTTCAATAAATCAATCTTGGTCAGAAACTTTGCTTGCCCTACTCTATCAATACAATCATCAATCCTAGGTATTGGAAACACATCAGTTCTAGTTACAGCATTGACTTTGCGATAATCTGTACAGAATCTAGTACTTCCATCAGGTTTTGGAACTAGCACACAGGGTGAACTCCAATCTGAGTTGGAGGGTCTGATAATATCATGTTCTAACATGTACTCAACCTCTTTCTCAGCAATCTTTCTCTTTTCAGGATTCATCCGGTACGGATGCTGTTTTATTGGTTTGGCATCACCAACATCGATATCATGAGAGGCTATAGAATCTCTTTTTGGAACATCAGGAAACAGATCCTCATATTTCTTGATCAACCTCTTAGAACCCTCACAGAGAGATCAGTTTAAGTGCTGGAGTTTTACATCAAGATTTTGCAACACTTCAGAATTTGACAATTTACATGAAAGAACTTCAGCTTTAATTCTAGGTTCATCATCTTGAAACTCCCCCTCATCTTCACAAATCTCAGCCATAGGAGAATCTGAAGTGACAGCTGCAACCCTAGCATTTCTGTCATGATAAGGCTTCAGCATGTTAATGTGACACAATTGTTTTGGTTTTCTCCTATCTGGAGTCTTCACAATGTAATTGAGATCATTGAGTTTTGTCAGAATTTCATAAGGACCATGAAATCTAGCCTGCAATGGATTGGACTGCGAGGGAAACAACACAAGGACCTTGTCTCCTGGTTTAAACTCACGGCTTCTAGCCTTATGATCATACCAAGTTTTCATTTTTCCCTGACTTGATTTCAAGTTCTCTTTGGCAAGGTCACAAGCTGCACGCAATCTTTCCTTGAACTTGCTAACATAGTCTAACAGACTGATATGCGGCTCTTTCTCTTGCCATTGTTCACTCAATAATAGCAAAGGTCCTCTCACTTCATGACCAAACACTAGCTCAAACGGACTGAATCCAGTAGACTCCTGCACTGCTTCTCTAGCTGCAAAAAACAGCAAATGAACACCTTCATCCCAGTCTTTCTCATGGTCATAACAATAAGTCCTCATCATTGTCTTGAGAGTGGAATTAAACCGCTCTAAGGCACCCTGACTTTCTGGATGATAGGCACTAGAAAGAATCTACTTTGCACCTAGTTCATACACAACCTGCTGAAACAATCCTGAAGTGAAATTGCTACCTTGGTCAGACTGAATTTCCCTGGGAAGGCCAAACAACGTGAAGAACTTTATCAAAGCCTTTGAGATTGCAGTTGCCTTGATGTTACGTAGAGGTATGGCTTCAGGGAATCTGGTAGATGCACACATGATTGTCAACAAGTACTGATTTCCAGATCTAGTCTTGGGTATGTAATGTGAATATGGGCCACTAGATGGCAGTATTTACCTTTTTTTTGTTAAGCTCAGACTGGAGTCATGTTTAGACATGTCCTGGACATGTCTGGGGCAAGTCTCAGAAAATTAAAAAAAAGAGGTCTAAATGTGGGTGGGGTCTGCAAAAGAGTATATAAGGAAAAGAATTGAGACAGTAAAGTAGTAGGAGAAATTGCAAGAAGATGACCAGACCTGCCATTCTGTTCAAGACCTGTGACGTTTCTTTTGTGGATTTCTTTGCCTGTGTTTGAGCATTTTCGTTATCCAGGACATCACCAAGCCACCCCACCAAAAAGGGACTGTAATTATTTCTGTTTTTTCTTATTTATCAATCTTGGTCTTTAGTTGTAGGTTGTTATTAGTCTTTGTCTTTGTTAAAAATTAAATGTGTTTTAGTTGTTAAAACTGTGTTTGTCATCCCTTGCTGTTGCTGTTGTGTTATAAATGTAATAACAAATTGGGGCCATAACAGGTAATGGACCAACACAATCAACAATGACCTTAGAGAAGGGCTCTCCAAATGCTGGGATAGGCTGCAATGGAGCTACAGGTGGGTCTAACTGGTGTTTTCCAACTACTTGACAAGTGTGACAGGTTTTGCAAAAGTTGGAAACGTCTTTCCGAAGCCCAGGCCAAAAGAAGTGTTTCATGATTTTATCAACAGTCTTGTTAACACCAAGATGACCTCCTAAAGGTAAACTATGAGCCATTGTCAAGATCTCATTCCTGTAGACCTTCGGAACAACAATTTGCCTGACCACTGCCCAATCTGCATTGGCAGGGATATCAGGAGGGCGCCACTTTCGCATCAACACACCATCCTTGAGATAATACCCAACTGGAACTGCGTCTATTTCTTTATCAGGAAGGGCTCTCCTCTTTAGTACACAAATTTCAGAATCATTAGTTTGCTCCTCAATCAACCGCTTTCTGGACAGAGACAAGTCTCCAGACACATTAGAATCACCAGACCCATCCGGCTGGCTGAATAGAGAACTGATAAATGTATCTGATAAGTCCTCAAACGGAGAAACCATAGTAGGCCAATCAGAGTCATGAGGCGAACCACCTGAGTCCTGACTATTCAATGTGCTGGACGGCACCACAACATCTTCTTCTTTAGCCTTCTTGGCCATAGCTCGAGTCACTGCGCAAGAAGGATACAGAGATGGGTCCTCATCCCCATCTTCAGTGCTCGGCTGTGAAGTAAGATGTACAGGGGGAACTACTTTGCCCCCAGCCAGGTCATTGCCTAGCAACAGAGAAACACCCTTTATAGGTAGACTTGACATAAGTCCCACCTTTACCTGTCCTGTAACTAAATCTGACTTCAAGAATATAGAGCGCAGGGGTACAGATACAGTCCTCCCTTCAATACCTTGTACAAGTATGAAATCCCCTGAAGCGGTCTCATCACGTAACTCCAAAGAGTCCATCAACAAAAGTGACTGAGAAGCTCCGGTATCCCTTAGGATATATATGGGGACAGGAGTAGTATGCTCATTCAGAGCCACAAATCCCTTTGACACAAATGGAAGAAATTCCTCCCTCACAAAGTCAGCAGTATCAGGCTTTTTAGCCCCACAAGGAGCAGGCAATTTAGCAGATCGGTTATCTACTACGGGGGTTTCTAACCTTGTTTTCACAAAGGCATTTGGTTTGGTATCCTTTTCTTTTTCTTTCTTAGCTTTAAGGAGCCAACAGTTAGTTGTAACATGACCAGATTTCTTGCAATAACTGCAAACTAGATCACTTTTGTCAGCTTTCACACTTTGATCAGACCTGTTACTGGATTTCTGAGCACCATCACCAGATTTTTGTTTGTCTTTGGGTAAGGAATCTTGGGTATCACCGTAACCTTTTTTCTGAAATTGGAACCATCTATTGTTACTGCTAGACTGAAATTTGGACTTATGTGTGAGAACATATTCATCTGCAAATTTGGCAGCTGATTGCAAATTCAGTGCTTGCTTCTCATTAACCCCTTTCTGCAGATGTAGACGCCTGCGTCGATAGACATGCAAATTTTAGAACGCTGTTACTGTACTCGATCACAAGATGACACCCCCGGATCAATAATTGAATGTTCACAAGCAAGCAGACCTCGAACGCGGTTCTGAATATGGGGAAGTTCACTCCGCTCCCTGTTTTTCGAGAGCTGCATGAATTAAACTCCTCAGCTAAGCCTGATGTGCAAACTGGTCAGTATCCTTGCCCATAGTATCGATCCAGCAGTTTAAAAAAAACGATATCTTGACAGAAAAAATCGTTATCCTTTGTAGCAACCAGTTTAGCCACAGTGAGCCAACAGTATTCCAATTAGTGTTTCAGAAAAATCAGTTTTCTGAGGCAAAAAAATCGACATGGTATTGATTCTCTCACATTCTACTGTCAATTACAGTTGTCACATACAAAAAAATTAGTTGTTCCCTACCGTGGATTTACGCGTAGATTCCTTCATTGACAAATTCAGCGCTTCGTTATATCCACCCGAGTACTAGCGTTGATAGCCAATCACTCAACCATACACTCAAGCTCTTCTGCGTAATTGTAGAGTTACACTTCCTGCCCTCGTGAAGTTTCCCTGGTAACAATGTATTGATTGGCTCGTTTCTTATTAAATTCCCGAGTGTTTAAACATTTTAGAGTAAGTGAAACACATTGATTGGTCAAACACAGAGCATACAAACCTGTGCGTATCAGCAGGCTCGGTTGTATCCTGTCTACGTAATGCACATAGACGCGATTTATATAAAACAGGTTCGCAAACCTGGCCTTGAAGTGTTCAGTTACATTTACGGGATTTAAATGAGATAAGGATATGGTCAGTTGGAATTATTTCGAATGAAACCGGACCGGAGGGTTCTTGCTACTGGATTGGTGTCTGGAGGAGGGATTCATGAAAAAGGTCAGGCTGCTACTTTTTTTTTTTGTTGTTGTTTTTGTTTCGTTTTGGAATGTATACATACTCGACAAAGTCGAATGTCGAGGTTTTTTTCCTGGTTAAAACGCGAACTGCCCGTGCATTTGGATGGACCCCCTGGTACGTTCATTGCACGTTTCTTTTGAATCGGGAGAGGCAATGGAATGTTTGATATTCCCTGAAAGTGGAGTGTCTGTTCTGTTAAAATAAGGTATATTTCAGAATTCAGATATTACTGAGTTAGTGAGGTGTACTTGTTTCTTATAAGTGTTGGAATGGGTGCGTGAGCTTAGAAGAGGGGACTGGCAGCTTCCATTACAGGGTGAATGTTCTGACCGTTTAATAAGCAGTTTATTTAATGCGTGTTTGTGCTGGCTTTGAAGAAAAATGGCCAAAAATCTTAACTTTATTATGGAGAAAAGGCATTTTGTTTGTTTGGAGAGGTTGCTGGTGACCACTGATATTCATCTGCACTGATATTGATAAATTCATACTAAACTCAACTAGAAAATCATTTGTTCATATTAAATTTCATGCCTTAAAACTTTATTTGTGTTAAATACATGATTTTTTTATGATTTGACAGTCCATAATTTTGAGACTTTGGGGAGACACTTGGGTAGCTGTATAATTTGGCTAATAGCATGTAGGTGATCTAGAATGTAATGTTGAAGATGAATTCTACTTGTGCTCAAGGAGTTTATGATACCAGAAATGTAAAGTTTTTCAATCCTCAGAATAGTTTTTTTTGCAATTTCAATGGTGAATTCTCATGAAGATTTTTTATGTTTGCAGCTCATTTTCTCTACCAAAATCATAAAAATAAACTGAAATACAATGTAATTCTAAATGCTGTAAGTGTCTATTCTGAATTGAGCGACATTTTTCCTCTTTATGAAGCTTGAATCTTGAATTATACAGCATTAAAGTGGGTA
This sequence comes from Gymnothorax reevesii, assembly GCA_029721435.1. Lineage (NCBI taxonomy): Eukaryota > Metazoa > Chordata > Actinopteri > Anguilliformes > Muraenidae > Gymnothorax > Gymnothorax reevesii. Next base: position 610,431 of record CM056590.1, on the reverse strand, counting down.
ACCCATAAATAGCCAAATTTGGCTTCTGCAGAAAGGGGTTAAGGTAGGTCTTAATATCATCCTTAACACAGTTCTTAAATTCTTCAACCAACACCATCTCTTTTAGTGAGTTGAAATCATCCTTGACCTCCATAGAAGTACACCAGCGCTCAAAGCAAACCTTCTTCTCATTCGCAAATTCCACATAAGTCTGATTTTCAGATTTCTTCAAACCTCTGAATTTCTGTCGGTAAGCCTCTGGAACCAACTCATAAGCTCTCAAAATAACCTTTTTGACAACCTCATAATCAGAGGAATCATCTGCAGACAAAGCCGAATAGGCTTGTTGAGCTTTACCCTTGAGGACAGTTTGCAACATCAGAGGCCAGTGTTCCTTTAGCCACTGGCAACTCTTTGCTACCTTTTCAAAACATTGGAAATAGTTGTCAACATCCTTTTCCGAAAATGGAGGCACCAGCTTTACCTCCTGACTAGCACAAAATTTATTTTTCATTGCTATTTTAATTTTTAGTTGCTCCATTTGGAGTCTTTCTTCTCTATCTAACTTCTCTAATTCAAAATCTTTCTGTCTCTGTCTCTCTCTTTCTGCTCTTTCCTCTTTCTCTCTCTCAAATTCTCTTTGTTTTTCTTTTTCCTCCCTTTCAATCTCTAGCATTTTTAATTGAAGTTCCATTTCTATATTTGGATTTTCCATTGGAAACTGTTCCAGATCTCCTGGTGCAAACACATTTTCATCAATGTAATATTCAACTATCTCTCTACCCAGTCTTGCTTTTCGCATGGCTGGTTTTACCTCTGTCAGCTCCAAATGTCTGCATATTTCCAACAGTTCGGTCTTTTTAAAAGACTTCAAAACCCCAACGGTTGGTGATGCCAAGAAATCATCCATTGTTGTTGATAATATATTTATATAGGAAAATTCACAAAAACAATTTTACAATCTGGAATGTTAGATTTTCAATAAATTACTCACACAATGGTCTCTCCCGAACGAACCCCCAATTTGTTATGGCCCCAATTTGTTATTACATTTATAACACAACAGCAACAGCACCAGCAAGGGATGACAGACACAGTTTTAACAACTAAAACACATTTAATTTCTAACAAAGACAATAACTAAACTACTGACCAAGATTGAATAGGAAAAAAAAAGAAATATTTACAGTCCCTTTTTGTGGGGTGGCTTGGTGATGTCCTGGATAAGGAAAAATAATGCTCTAATACAGGCAAAAATCCACAAAAGAAACTTCACAGGTCCTGAACAGAAATGACAGGTCTGGTCACATGTATCCTTCTTCTTGCAATTTCTCCTACTACTCTACTGTCTCAATTCTTTTCCTTATATACTCTTTTGCAGACCCCACCCACATTTAGACCTGTTGTTTTTTTATTTTCGGGGACTTGCCCCAGACATGTCCAGGACATGTCTAAACAAAGCTCCAGTCTGAGCTGAATAAAAAAAAGGCAAATACTGCCATCTAGTGGCCTATATTCACATTACATCTCCATTCCAAAAGGGAAAAATTTTGACTCATAAAGGCAAAATTTTTCTTTTCAATACAAAATGGTTAAGTGGACACTTGTCTATATATACATATCATACAATATTCAAATAAACATGTGATATATAGATACATATTCAAACACGGGATAAGCAATCAGCAATTACATTGTCTGTACCCTTCACATGCTTAATTTCCAAGTCAAACTCCTGTAAAATCAAACTCCAATTCAACAATCTCTGATTCTCGTTTTTCATCTTACTCAAAAACATTAATGGATTGTGGTCAGTATACACAATCATTGGCTTTTGTCCTGTACAAACATAAACCTCAAAGTGTTGTAAAGAAAGGACCAGAGCTAACAGTTCCTTCTCTATTGTGGAATAGTTCCTTTGGTGGCGATTGAACTTCCTGGAGAAGTATGCCACGGGATGCTCAATGTCATCAGAGTCACTTCTCTGTAGGAGCACAGATCCACAAGCTTGGTTGCTAGCATCGACCGCGATGGAGAACGGTTTGTTGAAGTCAGGAGATTTGAGCACGGGGAAGTGACACAGCAGAGACTTTAGGCGATCGAAGGCTCTCTGGCATGCATCATCCCAAGTGAACTTTACGCCTTTCTTCAGTTGGTTAGTTAGACTGAGAGCAATCTCAGCAAAGTTCTTGCAGAACTTGCGGTAGTACCCGATCATTCCAAGGAAGCGGCGCAAAGCTTTTTTGTTGTCAGGAACTGGAAAGTCCATGATGGCTTGGACTTTAGCATTTATGGGTGCCACCTTACCCTGACCTATGACGTAGCCAAGATAGGTGACAGTAGCACAACCAAAGTCACTCTTGTTCAGGTTAACAGTCAGGTTAGCCTGGGTCAGGCGCTGGAACAACGTCTCTACATCTTTCAGATGTTCTTCCCAGGAGTCACTCCATGTGATCAGGTCATCGATGTACGCACCGGTGTGTGGCAATCCGGCGATTGTAGACTGTATCATCCTTTGGAACGTGGCTGGGGCATTTTTCATGCCAAAGGGTAGGACTTCATACTGGTACAATCCAGATGGTGTGGCAAAAGCAGAGATGCGCTTGGCCCTCTCAGTTAAAGGCACACACCAATAACCCTTCAATAAATCAATCTTGGTCAGAAACTTTGCTTGCCCTACTCTATCAATACAATCATCAATCCTAGGTATTGGAAACACATCAGTTCTAGTTACAGCATTGACTTTGCGATAATCTGTACAGAATCTAGTACTTCCATCAGGTTTTGGAACTAGCACACAGGGTGAACTCCAATCTGAGTTGGAGGGTCTGATAATATCATGTTCTAACATGTACATCTCATTAAGGTAGGTCTTAATATCATCCTTAACACAGTTCTTAAATTCTTCAACCAACACCATCTCTTTTAGTGAGTTGAAATCATCCTTGACCTCCATAGAAGTACACCAGCGCTGAAAGCAAACCTTCTTCTCATTTGCAAATTCCACATAAGTCTGATTTTCAGATTTCTTCAAACCTCTGAATTTCTGTCGGTTAGCCTCTGGAATCAACTCATAAGCTCTCAAAATAACCTTTTTGACAACCTCATAATCAGAGGAATCATCTGCAGACAAAGCCGAATAGGCTTGTTGAGCTTTACCCTTGAGGACAGTTTGCAACATCAGAGGCCAGTGTTCCTTTAGCCACTGGCAACTCTTTGCTACCTTTTCAAAACATTGGAAATAGTTGTCAACATCCTTTTCCGAAAATGGAGGCACCAGTTTTACCTCCTGACTAGCACAAAATTTATTTTTCATTGCTATTTTAATTTTTAGTTGCTCCATTTGGAGTCTTTCTTCTCTATCTAACTTCTCTAATTCAAAATCTCTCTGTCTCTGTCTCTCTCTTTCTGCTCTTTCCTCTTTCTCTCTCTCAAATTCTCTTTGTTTTTCTTTTTCCTCCCTTTCAATCTCTAGCATTTTTAATTTAAGTTCCATTTCTTATTCTTATTCACATTACAAAAGCATGACGATGGACATCACTTCACGGCTGTCAAGGGTCATGATCATTCCAAGTATTCTAATTTTCTGCCTGTGACAGGTTTATTGCGTGTTCAGTACTTTTTTTCGGTGGTTGTATCGCTAACACTATATCATGGTTCAGGGTAGTAAGCATATTGCGCGATTCACTCAAATTTTTCACGCAGTGCACAAGAGTGATTGCGGACTTCTCATAATTATGTCATTGTTACGTTAGTGACAAAAATAGTGTCAAAACGTCAGGCCTGAATACTATTGGTATTCAGGGATGGTGACCCCTGCACTACAACTGTTATGTTCAATAGACACTTCATCAGAATCTTCCATGACAAAATTGCAGTATAGTCAATTATACCTCTACCTCCTCTGTAGAAATATGTGTTGTTAATGCTCAATCCTTTTTGAAATGATGCAAGTCATGAACTAATTTAGAAAGAAAGAAAGAAAATTGTTGCAACTAAGGTTGAGAATGATCAAAATTCCATGCCAGTTGTTTTGTTCTGTTGTTCCAATTTTACTCTTGTGGAGATGTTCTATTACATTCCAGAATATATTTTTAAAAAGAGAAGTACTGATACTTTTGACTTTTTTTTTTCTGGCCACTTCCTCCACCTCACGTAGTTCGACCTCCACCGTCTCACTTGGTACCGGGTACTCTTCATCGCCTGACTTACTGTAAGCTCACTTATAAGTCCATCAATGTCCGGTGCTATTGTCTGTTCATGAGTTCAACTAATAATAACCCATTACAAATGAAGGACAGCAGAATAACAACCATTTTGTTGTTGCATGTATAGAAATAAACACTGATTATTTTGTGTCAACAATCCTTTGCATATTATAAAAGAGGTAGGCTACATAATGCAATACATATTAAAGGGTTTAGGAGATTACAACCATTTAAAGGACAGTTCTGATGTATGTAAAGTTCAAATAAAACCAGGATCATATCGTCAAGAGTTACATCTTGGAAGTGACATTTATCACGTAAGTAACGTTTTTCCGTCCAACATTTTCATCAGGCATGTGACGTTCACCTAGTCTATTATTATATAACCAAAGCTGGCTTGTATTTATCATTAAAAAAAGATGCTCCTTGCCACCAATAGCAGAAAAAAATGTACTGGTACAACAGTGAGGGTCTGTTTTGTAAAAAAAAAAATCTTAACCGAGTGTGACCCAAGGCCAGCTTAGGGCAGCAAGTGTCAACTATATTTTCGAGACCTTCAAGTTGTATTTTGCAAATGTTTGAACCCTATCCTTTTGAAATGGCATTTACTTACTGAAAAACAACAGAATCTCTTTCTTTTCATAATTTTGTGGATTTTTGGGAGGACTTACGTGTCAATGTCACACATCAAGCGAAATAACGACTTTCCAAACAGTAGTATTATCTTGTCTTCTATTTCAGTGAAAAGTATGTTAGTTAGACTACCTGAACCCAAAAAATGTTTATCGTGGGGCATGTTCTAAAATACCATGTCTGTGTCACACTTCTGTACCCTTTTGCATGGATGGACCCATATATGAGGAACTAAGGTCATCTGTCAAAATTTGATAAACATTTGAAGTTGTTGATGATTAGAGAGAAGTAGAAATGCAATTTTTATATGGTGCATATAATTACCTCACATTTTTTTTATTTTTGAAATCTCTAATAATTGTCAGATTCTCCCTGCAAAAAATGTGCGATAGGAATCCTATAGGACAGTTCAGTAGAATTCTATAGGACTCAAGGTACTAAAGTTCTATAGAATTCTACTAGCACTCTGCCCGTGGGGATCCACGGGTTCTATTTTATGTAACTTCGTCTTTATATTATTGTAAACAATGCACCGTTAAGATGTCATCACATGCACCTCTATGATGTCATCACGTTGCAATGGTGCTTCCATAAACACCAAGGTGACTGTC